>PVIJ01001788.1:0-125259 GCA_004024925.1 Scalopus aquaticus
GGCGGCGAGAGGGTTCACCAGAGACAGAGCGGGTAGCAGAACAGGCAGATCAGAAATACACTGCTGAGGGGAGCAGCGGGCAAGGCAGGAGAGGTCTGCCACGCCATGTGGGATTCTCCCTGGCCGGGCGTCGAACTCGCGTCGCCGCTGCCGACAGCTCCACAGCGCAGCGCTCAACCGCTGCGCCACCTGGGAGGCCATAAAATTAAATATATTAACTATTTAAGAAGTGCTTGTGAAGAAGTCAATAGGACAAAATTTAAGGATTTAAGAAAGGTAATAATTTTGAACAGTGAACAAAACATAGTTATATTTTTGGTTTTAAACAAAAATAAGAAAACTATACAATGTGTGTTTTTACATGAAAAAGTGACATGAGAGTATTTCTTATAAGAGCATAAGCATAATTTACCTGGAAAGTCTTTTTATAAGTACATGAAATAGAGCAAAAAAGATAATATTTTCTATTCAGTTTCATAAAGTGGAGGAAAAAATAGGTCATCTTGAGAATAAACCCTCACCATGTAAGGGCTTTGGGAAGTCAGTGTCTTTCTGAAACAATTCATTTGTCCATGTATCAAATATATAATTCTTTCACACATAGATAGCTCCTTTATATAAAATGTGTTTTCTTCTCCCATATTCGTACCTTTTCCTTTAAAGCCACCATCATCTTCTACAACACTAATGCTGTGGTCTACTGATTCCTTTCCCATGCTTGAGTGATCACTTGAAAAGTTCAAATTCAATCATGTTACTCTCAGGTAAAACTCTTCAATGGCTTCTGGTTACTCCTATACCAAAGTCCAGACTCCATGTTGAGGCACATTAAGCTTTCCTGACCTAGTTGCTTCTTTTGTCAGCTTCTTTTTAAGGCATGCGTCCCTCTAACCATACTAGATATGCTCTCTTTTGCCTCAGCTCTGTTCTGCTGTTTCTCTACCCTAGCACTATGCTTAGCTGACTCCAGTTATCCTGATTAGCTTAATTATTATTTCTAAAATGATTTAATTATGCTTTAATTCCAAATTTACTTCATGGTCATCATAATAAACACAATTAGATGTCAATGTAGAACATCCATTTTGCTGGCTTATTACTGTATTAATGATGTATTCTGGAAAAAAAAATGTAATAGAGTAAATTGCTTCTGGTAACATGCTTACAGAGGAAATAAGATATGCCCATTCTCAAATTTAACTAAAAAGTAATTTAAAAAGTATTTTTCTGTTTGTTGTTTGCTTATTTGTTCTTTATATCTTTTTCATCAAACTATTGGATGATCAGAAACGTCATTATGTATTTTTCCTATGTTTTTCAAGCAAAAATGTGTCATGACTTTTCCGGCAATCCAATAAATAAAGAGGTAAAAAATCAGTCTTATCATTTAATTTTCTGTTTGAACCTCTGAGAAGTTGATGTTGGAGCTTACATTAAATTTAGGGAAAATTTAACCTATTTTTTTAAATATATATGTAAATATAAATAATACCATGGCTGAATTATTACCAGTACAGATTAATTTATAGTATTGCTGAAGTACTGACATGTGAAGCTTTTATTCTTGAGGAGTGTTTAGCACACTCTTCATATTTATTTTCAAAATCAAAATTGATCACTTCTGTAGTTATCAACTACTTCTATTGTGAAAAATGCATTTAATAATATAATTTTTAAAGATTTATTTGTGCATACAAGAGCTGGGATGTACAGCAGAGGTGCAGGGGTGAGAAGATTCACCAGAGACAGAGTGGGGAGCAGAAGGGTGGACTGACTGAAATACACTGCTGAGGGGAGCAGAGGGCAAGACAGGAGAGGTCTGCTGTGCGATGTGGGCGAGTTCCCTGGCTGGGGATTGAACTCATGCTGCAATGGCTGCCAATAGCTTTATAATGCTGAGACTTAACCCCTTGCACCACCAGAGAAGCCCTGTATTTAATAATATTACACATTTTTTGAAGAAAAAAAAAATAATGGAGGCCTTGGGATTGGGATATTGATGTCTGTATGGAGGTAAGATGGATAAACTTCTGCATCCAGCTTCTGATTTTGGCCTGTCATGTTTTACAGCTTCTGTTTACATCTTTTATCTTAGGTTTTGCATGAGCAATTGGTCTATAAACACATTGTCACAGGTTAAAGCAACATTTTCCACTTTTCTCTCTTCCCTGAGCTCTAGTTGTTAAGGGACAACAATAGTTGAGGGAATTGATAACTTCAGTATCTGACCTGCCTGGGGTTGAATTTCTTTTCAACCTTCTAATGATTATATGTCTTTGTCAAGTTACATCATGGCCCTCGGTCTCAGTGTCTCCTCTGAATTTGGAAAAAAATTTGTCTACTTTGCATAGTTATGAGATAATCAAATAATATGTATAAGGCATACAACTCATAATTCAGTGCCTATTCAGGTAATTTGATTATTTTTCACCTCTCTCTTTGGAAAATATCCTTCTGCCTTTGGTTCTTTGCTGTTTTCATGGTATATATAATTTGCTCAACATATTACAAAAATCCCATTAGAATATGACTATGTATTTTCTTATTGTAGTGTCACTAAGAAATTGTATGATATGATCCACCCCCCTTTAAGCCAAACTTATCCTATTATGAAAGAATTGACTCCAGGAGTGGAATATTCACTTGATCATTAAATAGCAAGATCTGTATTTAGCTCTGAAAATAAAAAGTGTCCTCAGTGAGCTTGGGCACCTGCCACAAATAAAGAAATATATAAAGAAATCAAAGAAGGATTCTGAATGGCTTCAGTGGTGAACAGAAAAATATTTTACCTTGCCAGTATCCATAAAACTTACTCTGTTTCTTAAGAGGGTAACTTTTACTTTGATCACTATTTCTAGATATTGGAGAAGTAGCTATTTCAGAATTACATTCTGGTTGATTAATATTACTTTAGTAGTTCATGAAGTTAATGTTGGAGTTCTAAAAAAGTTGAAGGCAGAAAAGTAAATATATGCAATCTTGAAAACAGCAAAAATATCACAAAAGTATTTTTATTCTTTAATTTTTCTCCTTTATATTAATATATATGACTATATATACATATGCAGATATATAGTCTACTTTTAAAAATGCTATCATCTTTATATTGTAGTCAGATCAATACCCTAAAAGAATTTGAACTTTTATAAGAACAGTAAATCTATTTCTGAGTTATATTTAATAAAGATATCATTCCACTTCAGTATTTTCTGGGTGAATTTTGAGAAAAATATTTTTAGTACTTTCTCTGTCTTCTCAAAATATTAGCTATTGTTATAAAAATATTGAAATACTGGATTTTTTTCAAAAGGAATTTCAATAGAGACCATCCATATAGACATTAGAAATAATTTATATCTCCAGTCACCTGATTTCATTCATAGTTTTCCTTTCTACAACCAAAAAAAAACTAAATTAAAATGAAAATTTCACAGATCTAATTTTTTTTAATATTAGAGATACCATACTTTAAAATAGTCACCATTCTCATAAAAGGATCAATTAGGTCAGTACTCTATACTAAATATGGGTTTTATCAAATATACTTTCCAATGCCTATGCATGCCATAAGCACATAAGTATTAGAAAGAACTAAATTATTCCAAATAAAAAAAGACTTAAATTGCAGTAAGAAAGTAACTTTAAAGAAATTTCTGAAGTCAGTATCATCTGGCTGTTATCTCATTTTCCCCATTCTTCCTACATTTTGTTGGTCTGTAGTTAATCACTGGAAATATGCCATAATATTACCATAGTGATTCAGGTGTATTTGAAGAATGATATAATTCAAACAAAACTGTTTGGGAGCTTGTGTATAGTGATGACACCACCACATTTACCTCAAACAAGTTAAGACTTTCTTTAGGTTAGTCCTTTGCTGATTAACTTAATTTCAGCATTTAGAAGCATTTAGGAGTCATTTCTTAGGAAAACGAATTTCAGTCACTGATTCACAGAGCTGTGATTTCTGCAAGTGTTGTCACCAATCTCATTCATTGTATGATGCATTTTAGACTGTGGTTTTAAGTTTTCTGAAATGTGAAAGTATCAGTCTCCTCTTTAGACATTTTCTTTAAAATGTGTTGATATTCCCATATGAATTTACTGGAAACTAGGTGTCTTATGCAGCACTGTATTTGATGTACTTCACACACTGGGCATTGACATTTGAGAAAATCAGTTTGAACAATAACTGTCACGGGCACTAGGACTCATGTATTATTCTTTAATATCAAATTTTTCTTACTATTCCTCAAAATTATTAGGTTTATATCAACTTTAGGAGAGTCAATTGCAATCTAAGGATGACAAAGCCTGAAAAACTGAAGGAAAAGTAAATTTGCTTATAATACATTAAAAACACTACAACTAGAAGCTCCTTTCTTCTTTGTACAGGACTGGGGCTCAGATTTCCTTTGTATCCTATGTAATTTGGAAAAGGTTGACAATCAGAATTTTTTTTTAAATAAACATTTCTGAAGTAACTATATACATAACATAATATGAACTAACTATTAATACGTCTTTACTCAAAAATAGTTAAGCATAATTTTAATGAGTGGAAGAAATCAGAGAATTATTGCTATGAAATAACATTTATGTTTCATACTATTCACATATTTTCATTTGGTTTTAACTGTGAACTTTGATTTGATTTTTATCTTGTAATTATTCACTAATGTATTAAATAAATGAGAAGTAATAAAATTTTAGATAGCTTTTGATGATAGAACTTACAGAATTTTGTTAATTTATTTCACATAGACTGTAAGAGAAAGGAGTAGGTTATGAATCTAATATTTTTGCTGTGGGGTATTGGAAGTGAGTTGTTATTATTGAAATGTGGTAAATTGAAGTAGCAATACATTTGTGAGTAGATTCAGAGATTTTAGGGGGGAGAATATAACTTTGAAATATTTACTAGACATCTTGTGTATATATTGAGTAGGCAGTCAGAGTAGTAAAAGCTAGAGATTTTAAATTTTAAGTCATTAACATATAATTTTATTTTTGCATGTACTATTTATATTTATCTTTAGTACTGATTCATTTTTTTATATCTATTTCTTTCTACAATGGCAAATTATCTTGGTTTTTTTATTTATAGTTGTGATATATTTCCTTTTAAAACTTAAGCAAATGAGATGATTTGGAAAAAATGATAATAGTAAAAGTGGTATACAGATTTGGCAAACAATCGCGGTGCTGATTTTCCAGCTGGACTGGTTTCTTTCACTAGTTGTTAGAAAGCATGTTTTTGTTAGCATGGCCTTTATTGTAAGTATCAAATGCTGACCAACATAGTGGCCTAAGTTCCAAAGACAATGATAATTTGCAGGATATAAAATCTAGAGGCAGGTAGCTCCAGAGTTGATTCAATAGCTTAATGATTTCAATAAGGTCCTATGTTCTTTCCATCTTTCATTATCCTTAGCATGTTGGCTGTTATTCACTATGTCAACTTATGGTCCAAAGCTGTGTTTAGGAACATGGAGGTCCTTAGGAATTTGACAAAAGATGGTTTGTCACAGTGGTTGAAGTCTTATTGGAGTGGGCTGAAGGGAGACTAAAAAGAGATGGGTTCAAAACCACATGGAAAAACAAATTTTTTTTCAGATCTTTTTCTATAAATAAGAGTGGATAAATGTATTAACTAGGGGGAAGAAATGGGTCAAGAGAGGTTTTTTTTTTTTGTTGGTTGTTTTTCTGAGTGGTTACTTTTTAAGCATGTGGAACTAGAGCCTCTTCCTTTTACTCTGGTAAAAATGAATACTTAACTGATGCTGGAAAAAGAGAGGGAAACTATGTGGTTTATATTGAATAGGCAAAGGATAATGGGATTTAGTGTACAAATGAAAAAATGTTTTAAGTAAGGTGACAAAATGGTCATCCTTTTATATGATGAAATTATGACAGTACTTTTAACTTGTTGATCAGTAGATGTTTCCCTTTAAAGTAATACAGTTAATTATCATGGCTCATAATTAGTAAGTATTCATTGTATTAAGAAACATTCATCTACCTGGAAAGGAAGGTATATACTGTTGAAAAATTTAGCATCATTAAATATTATTTTAACCTCTAATTTTCCCTATATGTTAATATATATTAATATGCATACTCTTTATAAACTTAAAATTCTGCTTATAAAATCTATGTGTGTATATACATATAAATGCATGATTATATAATATACACCATATATATATATATATATATACTATATATGTTTTCTACAAAATCAATGTCCAAATGATTTATTCAGTAAAAACATATTATATTTTGTATATATTTAGTAATTTTTTGTGTAATATGAATTTAAGAAACAGATTATACGGCTAAAAGAAGAATTAATCATCAGTAAATATTACCTAAGCAAAATTTTTTTTTCCCTTCAAGAAATAGTTTTTTTTTTTTTTGCTACATTAGAAAAATATTAACTGTTTTCCTGAAAATAAAATACAAAGGTATATATTATAAAATTTTTAAGCATACTTTTTATAACTGTGTGCTAATATTAATATCTTTGTGGGATATAAAATGAACATTCTTTACTAATCAGCTATAAAAAAAAAAGTCCTGACATTTGTAACAACATAGACAGAATTGAAGAAGATTATGCTATGAGAAGTAAGCCAGAGGAAGAAAAACAAATATCAGTTTATTTCACTCATATGTGCAATATGGAGAAGCAAAAGAAAGGAACTTACAAAAACTACACCAGAACAAATTCTAGAAATGACTGCAGAATTGAAACTACTTGAGGGGGTGGCTGGAAACCAGGAAAAAGTAAAGAGAGGTACAGTGGAACACAATAAAGGAAAATGGGTGCTATGGGTTGGGTGGGATGTGGTGATGTTGTCTGTGGAAGCATGAACCTATTTCTTTGAATCATATATAGTGATGGTAACCAGTGTTACCTCAAAAAATAAATAGTACATTCTTATATCTCAGAAATTACTGATTATATATGCAGAGAAAAAAGAAAATAAGACTAAGTAGAAAGTTAATAAAACCTTTGTAATGATAAATTTTGTGGCAAAATTATGAATAATTTAAAATACTCTTTTATGTGCACTTGTGTGGTATCTGGCACAAGTTACTTGATGTTTTTCTATATACCAACCAATTCTCCAACACCAACTAAACATCCTGTTCTACAATTCAACTCTGACACTAACTCCTAAGTTAAAATAGATGCCACAGGTTAAGAATTTTGTCCCATAAGTCGGTCTCCTGCTTTAGATGCCAGCCACAAATGAGGTACCCAGGCTCCCCATACTTCCCCTTGGTGAACTCCAAATCCTGGAATTCCTACAATCACCCTCAGGTTTGGTAATAAATCAGAACAACTCACAGAACTCAGAAAGTGTTTACTTACTTTTGTAGCTTTTTAATAAAAGCTGCAATAATAGAACGTTCAAAGGGGAAAGATGCATTAGAGCAAGGTATTGAGGGAGAGGTGCAGGGCTTCCATGAATACTATGATGGCATTGTTTTATTTTTAAAGATAATTGCTACTTTCCTTGAATTTTATTTTATTATTATTTTAAATTTTATTTATTTTTGTGTAGAAGAACTGGGGTGTAGGCTAGATGTTCGGGGGTTGAGAGGATTCATGAAAGTCAGAGTCAGGGGAAGAAGATGTGGATTTCTTGAAGTACACTATAAGGGGAGCAGTGGGCGAGATAGGAGAGGTCAGCTGTGCCTTGTGGTCAGCTCCCTAGCAGGGATCAAACTCAGGTCATAGCAGCGATAGTGCTGAGACTTAGCCCCTCGGCCACCAGGAGGCCCTTTCCTTGGACTTTAAACATTGAAATAGAGGTGCAAAAATAATATATATATTTAGCAATATCTTAATTATATCTTATACAATTAATCCTATGTTATGAATGAAGCTGACAGACATTATTCTAAGATGATTATACTGACTTTTGATATTAATAGTTTCAGCTCATAAACAATTATACAAGAGATGAGTATATATGGAACTGTACATTCCAAATGTAAAAAAGGCTTTTGAAATATTTCCAAACAGATCATTTTTTTGCATACATGAGCCAATTTTTACCTTGCAATCATATAAGATCATATTTCTTTGATGCAGTAAATGGAAAATCTGATTATTTCCAAAGACAGTGACATACACATGAAATGTTATTGATACTATAATCTTGTGGCTTTTAAGAGCTATCTAGAAATACAGTTTTAACATTTTAATAAGATAAAGGTTATTTTAAATTATAAATTTAGTACATTGATTGAAAATTAACCAAAATTTACTGATTTTCAAAAATTTTTATGAGAAACTTTGAAAAATAATGTTAGCAAGAAACTCAAGTTTCAAGTGCTACTTAGAGACAGCTGAAGTAAAATTTTGATGTTAATATTAAGATGAGTTTTACATTGTACATACTCTGAATAAAAATTTGACAATAGATTCTGAAATAAAAGACCAATAGTCTATGCCCCTAAATCAAATGTAACTACTGCACTTAATCAAGCATCAATTTGAGATAGTATATGTTGAGTCTATTTAAATGTGTGTATAAAGTAGTTGGATAAGTCATTTATTTAAATATTATCAAATGTGGCCTCCCTGGTGGCACAGCGGTTAAGGGCTGCACTGTGGAGCTGTCGGAAGTGACGACACCTACGCACATGCCCAGCAGGGGAGAGTCCCACACAGCGTGGCAGACCTCTCCTGCCTCCCCCGCAGATCCCCTCAGCAGTGTATTTCCATCGATCTGCCTGTTCTGCTCCCCTCTCTGTCTCTGGTGAACCCTCTCGCCACCCCACGCCTCTGGCCTGTACCCCAGCATGTGTGCATAAATAAATAAATCTTTAAAAAAAAAAAGAGTTATCAAATGGGTGGTACAATTCTAAGTCCTTTGCCTGTGTAAATATAATCTTTGCAATGGCACAGTTTTCTTAGCATGTAATTAACTCATCTCAAGACTTTATAGCTACTTAGCACTGTAACTAGGATACCTACCGTCAGATTGGCTTCAGAGTTCATTTCCTCAATCATTACAATATAGTCATTGTAATATCAGTGTTGTACATCTTCAAATAAATTGTGTTTGATTTTAAAAGAGATTATTTTCTTTTCAGTGACTATTGTTTTCAATCGAAGATATACTGAAGAAGCTCTAAATCCAAGTATTGATTAGATTACATTATCAGTAATGCGTCCTTTTTTAAAATGTTTGTGATTATTGTAGTTTTTATTATATTTGAAATAATACTTGTTTACAACACTGTATATATACTTTATGTATATGTTTTAGGAATATGGATTCACACCTTTTTACATGTATATTAACACTCCACACCCACTATCATAGCAATATTAATCCTCCTCCATAGTCATTGAACTCTCTATCTTCTCCCCACCCTTCCCTTCTTGTACCCTCAGTTCTGCAGTCAGATTTCAAGGAATGTTTTTATTAGTTTTGTCTATTTTTTTTTACTTTGTTTCCTTGTATTCCACATGAGTGAAATCATCCAGAATTTGTCTCTCTCCTGACTTTTTCACTGCTTAATCTATTTCCATCTATCCCTGTTATCACAAGTGAAAAGATTTCATCTCTTTTTTTCCCTAATATGTATTTTTATTGTTATTTATATCTTTTACATTTTGTATTCCCCTTGGATAACCCACCACCAATTCACCCGTAATCCATCTCCATGGTGCCTTGTGTTCTTTTCTATTCCATTTTGTGCCCTTATACTCCCCCCCACCCAAGTGTCTCTTCTATTTGGTTTCCCTATAGTCCTGTTATAAGTGAAACCATTCGATATTTTTCTCTTTCTTTCTGGCTTGTTTCACTCAGTATGATCCCCTCTAATTCCATCCATGTCGCGGCAAATTGCATGTGTTTATCTTCTTTGAATGCTGAATAGTATTCCATTGTGTATATATACCACATCTTCCTGATCCAGTCATCTATTTTTGGACATCTGGGTTGCTTTCATACCTTTGCTATTGTGAACAGTGCCGCAATGAACATACAGGTGAATGTATCCTTTCGGATTAGTGTTTTTGTGTCCTTTGGGTAGATTCCCAAAAGTGGTATTGCTGGGTCATATGGAAACTCCATGTTTAGTAGTTTGAGGAATTGCCATACAGCTTTCCATAGTGGTTGGACCAATTCACATTCCCACCAGCAGTGTAGAAGAGTTCCTTTTTCTCCACATCCTTTCCAGCATTTGTTGTTGCCTGTATTTTTAATGTGTGCCATCCTCACAGGTGTGAGGTGGAATCTCATAGTGGTTTTGATTTGCATTTCCTTGATTATAAGTGATGTTGAGCATTTTTTCATGTATCTGTTGGCCATTTGCTTTTGTTCTTTGGAGAAGTGCCTTTTTAGCTCTTCTGCTCATTTTTTGACTGGATTGTTAGCTTTGTTTTTGTTGAGTTGTGTGAGTTCCTTGTACATATTTGTTATCAGTCCTTTATGGGATGTATTGTGTGCAAAGATCTTTTCCCAGTTGGTAGGGTGTCTGTTAGTTTTGGTTAATGTCTCTTTTGCTGTACAGAAGCTTTTTATTTTGATGTAATCCCACCTGTTTATCTTGTCCTTCACTTCCTTTGCTTTGGGGGATGTGTTGTTAAAGATTTTGCTGGAATGTATGTCGTGTAGGGTTTTACCTATATTTTCTTCTATAAATTTTATGGTTTCAGGTCTAGTCAATAAATGGTGCTGGGAAAACTGGACAGCCCATGCAAAAAAAATGAAGCTAGACTACTGCCTCACACCCTGCACAAAAACCAACTCAAAATGGATAAAAGACCTAGTCATCTCTTATTTTTAATGGCTGAATGGTGTTAAAAAAAACTTAATACCTGAGTTTTTATAGTATTCAGTTAAAGCACTATCAGCAGAGGACAATTTCACTTAAAGAATTAAGGTGTCAGAAACTCCCAAGGATGAAGTTTAGCAGAGGAGGGATTTGTTGATGTGAATCTCAAAGGACAGAATGAAACATGGAGGTGGAGAAAAGAGAAATAGAAAGTTGGATTAGATTATAAGATAAATGAAGAAGTGTTAAAAATAAGTGAAAGGATTAAGTTCTTTAATCATTTTTGTTTTTCACTTTCATTACTTATTATCTTATTATTGCAATCTATTACCTTCTTGGGTAAAGAGTCCTACACAGTAATGATGGAAAACCCCCTACATGGGTGAGACACAGCTAACACTTTACCTTAGATATATATACGTTCACACCAAATTCCAGAAAATACTAGGAGACAAATCTTTAAAAGATATAAAAAAAAATTTTTAAAAATCACAGCTCAGAGTATTTACCTGTAGGCCAGTTCATAAAATGCTTTTATTTAAGGTAATAAATAGACAATCCATGTTTGTAAAATCAATCAATCATATAATCATGAACTATACAATGAACTGAAAAAATCATTATACTCTTGGTACATGCAATTTTCCCCCAATTCCAAGTGAAAAATGTTTACTTAAACAAAATCAAAAGTAAGGTAACACACCCATTCAGATCAGTTTTCCTCATATTTTTTTTAGAAGTGTTACTTTGATTTAAAAGGACTTTTTTTCTTTATCTCATAGCAAAAGTGATGAAAGCATATAAATCATAGTTACTTTAAATAAAATACTGTATTAAACCATTGAATTTGTAATTAAAATGTGTAGAGAGTATTGTGTAATATTAAGTATCTTGAGCTGCTCAATCCACACTTGAAAATTTCTTAATCTAATTTACTCTTGGCTGAGTCCCAATTGTTCTTGGGTTTTTCCACTTCATATAATAATGTATTTTTAAAAGATCTGTTGTCAGATTTCTTAGCATTTTTATAAATGTGCTATTTAAGTTTGCATTCTAGAATACTCTCTAATGTTATCTGTAAAAGTTGATATTTTAAATCAGACATTTCAATATGCTTCGTGAAAATCCTCTCAGTACCAAAGTTGAGATTGATAGTGTAAGGCTATAATTTAAAACCCTTTAATTATGAGAGATTGAAAACAAGTCATGAGTATAAAAGTAGTAATTTATCAACAAAGGTATTGACATTATTGGATATTAATATATACACGGATGTAACTAAAAATGGCTTTTCTTTTTGATTCTCATTGTCATTTCAAGTCTCTAATTTTTCTGCCTTATGTGAATTTATCACATCTTGCTCAATTGCCATAGGAAATTTTCTAAAATTGCCATATCTCCCATTCAGTAACTTACATTAATACAATATAATGAAAGAGCAAAAAATGCTTCACATCAGTTAATATTCATATGCACCCTATTAGTGATATTATTTTGCACATTTGTTTCTGTTAGAATGTTCTATCCTTTTAAAATTTTGATTTTTTTTCCATTTTTCCTCTTAGCTTTTCTGTAATTTTTTCTCTTACCTGCTGATACATAATTTTGAATGCTTTGGTCCTTGTATTTTACCTTCTCCGAGACTATTATATCTTTGTTAATTTTGCCTTTGTTACAGAAAATTATATAATTTAAACCATCAAATTTTCCTTTATAATGTATTCTTTGGAGATAGATTAACAGAAATTCTTTTATTCTTTCATTGTGATGACATTTGTTTATAGCACTGTATTTGATTTAGAGATATAGGGGCACATCTCTTCAGTTGTATGTTGTGATATCACATCCATCACCAGTGCAACCTTATACCCACTGTAGTTCATTCAGCTCCTTCCCACTTTTCCTCCCGTCTGTCCACTTTCCTTTCTTGTACCCTTAGTTCTGCAGTCAGATTTCAATAGTTTATTTTGTTCTGATTTGTCTATTCCTTGCTTTGTTTTTTTATATTACACATATGATTGAAATCATCCTGTATTTGTCATTCTCCTTCTGACTTATTTCACTTAGCATACCTCCTTCCTTCAGTCCCATCCAAGTTGTTTCAAATCAAAAGATTTTGTCTTTTTTTTAATAGCTGAGTGGTATTCCATTGTGCATATATAACACATCTTCTTTAGCCACTCATCTGACATTGGGAACTTAGGCTGTTTTCATAATTTAATTGTTGTAAATAGTTCTACAGTGAACATAGGAGTGCATATATTCTGTCAAATACTATTTTGCATTACTTGGGTTGATACCTAGAAGTGAAATACTGTATCTTATGGGAGATCTGTTTTTATGGTTTCAGAAATCTCCATAGTGTTTTCCACAAAGTCTAGTACTGTCTACATTTTCACCAACAGTATATGAAGGTTCTTTTTCCGCCACATCCTTGTTGTTTCTGGTCTCTTTGACATGGGCTATTATCAAAGGTGTAAGATGGCATTGCATTGTGGTTTTGATTTGCATTTCCTCATGATAAGTGATGATGAACTTTCTTTTTCATGTGCCTGTTGACCATTTGTATGTCTTCTTTAGAGAAGTGTCTGCTTATCTCTTCTGTCCATTTTTGATTGTGTTTTTTTGTCCTCCTGTTGAGCTGTAAGATTTTTTTCCTAGATCTTGGATTTTAGCCACTTGTCAGTTGTCTGATGTTCAAATATTTCCTCCTGTTCAGTAGAATGTCCTTTTCTTTTGATGGTGGTTTTATTTGGTGGTGGTGGTGGTGGTTGTTTTATCTGTAGAAATGCTTTAGTTTTATATATTCCCTCTTGTTTATTTGCGCTTTTGTTTCCCTTGCCTTTGGAGTAAAGTCCCCAAAGACATCCCAGAAGTCAGTGCTATAGAGTGATTTGCCTGTGTTTTCTTCTATGTATTTTATGGTTTAAAAATTCACATCCGAGTTTTTGATCCACTGTATGTTAATTTTTGTGTATTGTATAAGGTAGTGCTATAACCTCATTCTTTTGCATTTTACTGTCCAGTTTCCCAAGTCCATTTGCTGCACTTTCCTTTCTCCATTGTATAGTCCTAGCTCTTTTGCTGTAAATTAAGTAAGTGCTTTTTTTTAAACCAGTCAGAATTTTTTTCCCTGTTCATTTCCTATATCTTTCTTTGTATCTCTTAGATTTTGCAATTCATATCTAATCTCTTTGGAGGATATTTTGTGTTCTTTATAATGAGATTTCTAATGTGTTAAATGTTCTGTCCTTTTCTTCCAGATTTGTGCTTCCACACTATTCTACACCACATCTCTGTTTCTCTGTGCTCTCTTGTCTCATGGATATATAATTTATTTAGCTATCATTACCTCATTATTAACAAAATTTAATTAATATCTAGTAAAATAAATCATTCCATTTTGATCATCTCTTTCAAAATTCCCATAGGTCCTCATGGACTTTTAAATTTCAAAATCTGTTTTTAAAGTTCTCCCAATGTATTCCTCACCAATCTGGAATAAATATTAACTGATTATAATATTTATGCACCATTGGATATTGCTATTTGATAGATTATTTCGAATTTTTATGCAAATTCTTAAGTACATTGTCCATAACATTTATTTTTATTCTTTTAAAATGTTCTAACTTTGTAAGTTATAGTATTCTCATAAAACTTTTTTTTTATTTCTGTTTATATCTAAACTAATGAGGAAAGGATTGTTACTTGAGTATTGCATGGTACTTATGGATGTGTGCTGAGTATTTTTGGGAGATGTAGCAGTAAACAGATAATTGTTTATATGTTTAAATTTATATAACTTTTTAAAAGTTATTCTTATTAACAAAATTTTAAGATTGTATTTAAATTCCTAGTAACAAACTTAAGGAGGAGCAATAAATCACCTAGGGCTTATCTGTTAAAAGCAGAATAGAGGTAGAGATCTTGGGTCAGTCACTAGACCTAACTAAGCCTTGTACACAAACTGTGGAGGGTGACTCCAAGTTCTTCACCAGTAATGTGCACCATTGTAGTATACGTTCACTATTCCATCTTGTGTCAGCAACACCGCACTGTCAAGGAAATGGGAGTTGTGCAGCAGGTTATACAATGCAGGATGTTGCTGAAAGACAAAGATCCTGGGCTTTTTATTGATAGAAAAGATACAGCATCAATTACATGGGGTAGGAGAACAAAGAAAAAAAGTGTAGGTGAAACTGAAAATATGTTTATGTCTTCTAGGGTTTCAGGGTGGTGATTCTGCTCCCCTGGTATTTTTTATCTGCTTGATGACCAGATATTGTAATGGAAACCATACCCCAGATCCCCAACCATGGTTCCAATCTTATCAACAAGGCATTCCACTGATCAGTCTCTGGGGTATAAGGTCATATATCAGTCAACCACCTCAGGCTTTCCTGGTCATACCTCAAAATATACACCCATTGTTCCAGGGTGATTAAGCATCCTGCTTTTGTTTAATTTGAAAGGCGCCTTATAGGATCTGGTATACTACATTCTTTTAGGTCAGGTAACTGATTGACTGGGCTATTCTGACCTTATACTGGAATGCAGAACTGAAGGTAACCAAGATGATGGCCAAATAGGCCAGTTAATTCTAGCAAACCCACACATATGAATTACAAATTCAAGAATTCATAGAGCATTTCAGTGACTCTTACTAAGTTAGAGCCTTCTAAGGGCCATAGACTATTATTTCCTTGGTTACATTCATCTCTAAAATGATCTAATGAGAAATACTGAGATTATTCATTGTAGAGGTGAGTAGATTAAAGTTTATGATGTGTAAGCTACTTGTCCAAAATTAAAAAAAAAAAAAAAACTTGTATTCTTCTATTGTGTTTCAGTAACTCCCTTGGTTCTATTTATTGGAATCTTTAGTAAGTATAGGCATGTTTTAAATACTCAGTTGTGCTTTTTTATGTTTTAGTTATTCATACAACCAGTTTATAATAAGGTGTTTATTCACAGAAGGGATATGATGAATGTTTCTGTTGCAAGTTGATGAAACGGGAGGTGATGACACCATATGGTATGAAAAAAATGTGTAACAGCAATTCAACCTGTCAAAACACATTTGGCAACAATACCAAAAGTTATTAATTTCCTGACTTATTTTACTTAACTTAAAAGTTTGTGCACCTACTAAGTTGAAAAAAGAAATCCTGAAAGTATGTAATACAGTACTTAAAGTATTTCATCTGCTTGAATTTCAATGAACACATTATAATCTGCAATTGTATATTCTTAAGGATTCAGTGAATTCTAAAATTCAGTATAATTCTAAAAATATTTACTGTACAATTTGTGAGCCAGGAAGCATTGTGATTTTGACTGTAAGTATCAATATTGCTAATAATTTATGGATTTTTAGGTATTACTAAAACCACAGTTTCATTAATAAACCACCATGGAAAAGAAATAAAACTGTTTATATACTTGTCATTTCATATTTCCTATTCAAGTTTAAAAATTATTTTAAAAATCAGTTAAATATTAATGAAATCCAGTGTCAGGACAGATATCTCAGTGAATTTCATGAACTCGTCACATAGGATTTTATGCCTTTTCTTTTTATATATTCAAATAATTACATTTACTGAAAAATTATAGTTATTTAATGGACTTTTTGACACTCATGATACAATATATTTGTGAGTTATAGCTTTTTAATGTAATCCAGAAACCTTTGGGTTTTTATTTTAATGTTAATTTAAAACTTGGGTTTACTTCATTTCAGTTAATATGAAAATTAATAGTATTTACTAAGACTAAAGTAATCTTAAAATGAAGCTTGGTATAAACTGAGACTAATGTAATTATTAAAACTCATCTCAGAAAGGGGCTGTTTCCCACCTCTTTGGATTTTAACAATATATGGATTTCAAAGACAATTAAAAGGAAACATAATGTAGCACTTTTTGTATTTTTCTCTACAGACCCTTTTTTTGAAATTAGAAGGGCAATACACAATAATAAGTGCAAGAAGAAATGTTTATATAGTATTTTTATAGTGAAATTTTGTGTTTTCCAAGTCCATTTATTTAATACACACATGAAAAAAGTGTATGAAATTTTTCACATTTAATAAAATTTGAAGTAGTTCTGTATTTTCCCCATTTCACAGATAAAGAAGGTGATGCTCAGTGATATTAAATAATTAATCCAAGTTTGCAGAGTTAGTAAAATGCTCATGTGGCATTCAAATTCAGACAACTGATCGACAAATCCATGCTTTCAGTTACTATGATATACTGCCATTCATAGATTATATTAATAATAATTATATAGTGCGATTATTTGCTTCCAACAAAAGAATTAAAATTTCGTATCTTATTTGCATAAAAAACAAGTTTATTGCATCTTATAGATGGAGATATAAAATCATAATAAATACAGCTGCCTATGTGCAATAGAATAATTCATTATTCACTTTAGTAATTGATATCCTGAATTTATTTCCTATATAGATTTTTGAGCAAATTATATTGAATTGTAAAAATTTACATAGCATTGATTTGTGATGCTACTATAATTAAAGTTTTATCACTCATTGATTTAATACTTAATTGATCTTGATATTTAATTATTTCTAACTTCAGATTTCCCTAACTCATGAGCAGTGTGAAATCTGTAATTAAAAACACAATATTGGGGCCTCCCTGGTGGCGCAGCGGTTGAGCGCTGCGCTGTGGAGCTGTCGGCCCCACGCGATGCGGGTTCGATGCCCAGCCAGAGAGATTCCCACATGGTGCGGCAGACCTCTTCTGCCTCGCCCGCTGCTCCCCTCAGCAGTGTATCTCTGTCAATCTGTCTGTTCTGCTCCCCACTCTGTCTCTGGTGAAACCTCTAGCAACCCCACGCCTCTGGCCTTGTACCCCACTTTGTATAAATAAATCTTTAAAAAAAAAAAAGCAAAACTCAATATTGGTATTATGGTCTCAAATATGCAGTATTGTTACAGGGTTATTGAGGTATGGGAATGAAAATGTTTATGATATATTCTAAACCATTTATTTTGTTTATTTTATCCTTCTAATAAGTTTCATATAGGCCTCCCTGGTGGCGCAGCAGTTAAGCTCTGCGCTGTGGAGCTATCAGCAGCCGCGATGCAAGTCCACACTTATGCGGGCCAGGGAGATTCCCACATGGCCGGCACTCCTCTCTTGCCTCGCCCGCTGCTCCCCTCAGCAGTGGTTTTCCCTCAATCTGCCTGTGCTGCTCCCCACTCTGTCTCTGGTGAACCCTCTCTCTGCCCCATGCCTCTGGCCTTTTACCCCAGCTTGTATGCATAAATAAATAAATCTTTTTTTAAAAAAAAGTTTCATATGAAGAAAATATAGCGGGTACAGGCCAGAGGTGCGGGGCAGCGAGAGGGTTCACCAGAGACAGAGTGGGGAGCAGAACAGGCAGATGGACCGAAATACACTGCTGAGGGGAGCAGCGGTTGAGGCTGGAGAGGTCTGCTGGGCCATGTGGGGAATTTTCCCCAACCCTGGGTGGACTCGCATCGCAGCTGCCAACAGTTCCACAGAGCAGCGTTTAACCGCTGCACCACCAGGGAGGCCCTTTTTCATTACTTTTTAAAATATTTAATATGTAGTAGATTAAATATATGACCATAATGAAAAAGTATCCACGTTTTCTCAAATATTGAATTATGTTCTAAATGACTTTTTCCTTTCTTCTTCCTATAGTGGTAAAAAAAAAATATGTAGGAAGAAAAAAAAATTGAATATAATAATAAAATTCTAGAATGTTATATTCCTATTTTATAAAATATATTTGAAATGTATATAATGTAGTCAAGATTTTTACTGTAAGTGTACTGATTGTTTAAGCATTTTTCATACTGTGAGGTACACATGATATTATTAGATTTTCCTCTGATCACTACTCTTCTAGCTATGCTATCTTAAATATCCCTTAATGACTGAGTGGTAGATCTTAGACAGATGTTGCTATTTTTCCAGTAGCAAAATATCAGATTGATTTAAAACTTGAATAACATCCCATTTAAAACACCCTTCCTCCATTGTTGACTAAGATTTGGAGTAGGAGTTTGATGTAATGGAGGGGACCCTTTTCCTTTGCAACCCTGAAAAGGTCATGTCTTTACTCTTCCAACTTTTAAGACTACAGACTCCTGGGTTGGTAGTATGACAGAGAAATGTCCCAGAGATTACTTCTAAGTCCATTTTCGATAGGACTGTTGGCTTTGTTTGCTGCAGGCTCCTTTTAGGATATGAATAACTGAATCTTCTTAGTTCCTTCTGTTGGAAGCCTCAGTGCTGATAAGGGACAATAGGGAAAGCTTACTCAGCACCTTCATACTTTAGGCGTTTTTCCTTCTATGAAAAATTAAGTTTTTTTCTTGAGAAATGCATACAAGTTACCTTTCTTGTTCCTGCAATATCTCAAACTAGTTCAAGATTAAAAATTCTTCATCCTTTGATTGTAATTAGCTTTATACCAGGGAAAGCAAATTCAACTGCATATTGAACCTGGAAATGTTCAATACTAATCAGACTCTATATGTTATGAGATTGCCCTTTCTATGATTAAGCATATTGTTCACCCATCAATTAGCTCATTTTCCAACAATTCCAGAAGGTCCCAAAATGTATTAATCTTGAAGTTGATTGTATCAGTATTTCTGTCTAAGCCATTCATTTTCCTTTTTTTTTTTTTTTTTTTTGTGACTTATGAAAAATCAGATCTTTTAGCTTGGGGATTCTCAAATAGAGCAGCTATAACCCTACCTCCCTTCATGCCAAATCTTACCCTTCCTACTATATTAAAAAATCTTCTATTCTACCTAAATGTGATAGAGGGAATGCTTTAAAACAATTTAAATAATTTCTCTTTTATATATTGAATTTAGATAACATTTCTTCAAAAATCATGTCAAAAACAATTTTCTATTTTGTTCAGTAACTTTAAAGTCATAGAAATATTATCCTATAGCCAACTTAATTTATTCATACTGTTTTTATCTATTATTCATGATCTGTCTATACTTTTATCTGTATTATGAATCTTTACAGCATAGAATTTATTCGTACATTACTATTTTGGTTAAGAAATATCTCCTCTTGAAAATGTATTTTGAGGTAAGCTTCCCTGAAACTAGATTTTAAGGGTCCATTTTTTGTGCTTAGGAATTGTTATAGAATACATAAGCATAAGCATAACTGTTATCAACCTATACAGAGACTACTAAAAATTCTGATCTTGATCATAATGATCAATTTTAAGGATAATATCATGACATTGCTATTTAAATAAAGTTCAATTTTAGATGTTAATAAGACTAAGTTAATAAAACAAGAGATATACTTTTTTTTTTAAAGATTTATTTATTTATACATACAAGCTGGGGTACAGGCCAGAGGCGTGGGGTGGCGAGAGGGTTCACCAGAGACAGAATGGGGAGCAGAACAGGCAGATCAGAAATACACTGCTGAGGGGAGCAGGGAGCGAGGCAGGAGAGGTCTGCCGCGCCATGTGGGATTCTCCCCGGCTGGGCATCGAACTTGTGTTGCTGCTGCTGACAGCTTCACAGCGCAGCGCTCAACTGCTGCACCACCAGGGAGGCCCGAGATATACTTTTTTAAAGAAAATAGGCTTTTTTTTTTTTGTTGTTGTTTTGAAAATTGTATGTATGTACAAGCTATTTTAGATTATTCCCAGTAAGTCATCACTTGTAAGTTATAAGAACACCTATGAGTTCCTGTTAACATCTTCCAAGAGCATATTAGGTCTTTACATCCATATTTTTACAAACTATTAAGATAACTGTGGTGAAATTGTTTCAGTCATACAACCCAAAATTCAGGGTTTTTTTTTTAATGGACTTTTATTGACAAATCAGAGTAAAAATTATTCCTCCTGAGAAACTAGTTCTATACTTATGTTTTTTAAAATAGAAAAATGAATCAATGGCATACAGCTTTGCTACAATAATTGGTTGCAGTATTACCATCAATTTAATTTGGATTTGGTGGAGAAAAGTTATAAAACTAAATCTCTGAGTCGATTGAATATCTGACAAAAACAATGGAAGACACTGACATGTAAAAGGGGTCTTTAGTGAGTTTTATTTTTTGAATCATTGTATATTATTTATTTATTTCTGGAGTTAAAATTAATAACGTGTTCTTTGTCAATTAACATGTGTTTCTATGTTGAATAACCAGAAAGTCTTTTCCTAAAAAATAGAAGATACAAAATAAATGCTTCATTAATTATATACATATTAATAAACTGTAGATACTCTAAAATACATAGACTTAAACTATCTATAAAAGTCTTAAAATTAGGTGGTCTAAGTCAAATATGGCAACTTCCATTTCAATAAGCAACTTGTATTTCTGGTTCTGAGGCTCTGAAGTAGCTTTTTCCTATCCTCCCAACCCCCCAGGCCTCCCTGCAAAAGAGGAGAAAATAGTCAAAGGGTGTCAGATCTAATCCTTTAACTGATGAGAAAAATAAAATGGCATGATTCATTCTGTTCACATCCCAGTGGCACTACTTAAACTCATGACTATACTAAATGTAACTGGAACTGGAATTATAAATGTTATTACTGAGTGGAGAAACTGGCTGATCTACACAATTGCCAACAAAACCTGTTGAATTACACCCTGACCTCTCTTTTTGTATTTGTTAAAGGTAAAATGTATCACGTCTGCAGTTTTTTGAAAAAAATTTATAGCTTTATACAACTTTAGGAATATTTTTGCTTCTTTTTCTCTATATTGACTGCTGCAACTTTATTTGATATCATACTATACACATTATGGTAGAAAGAACCTTTTCCATTATGAACTTGACATTACAGATGTATTATACTGACGGAAGGAGAATGCATATAATGGAACAAATGTTACAATGTTCTATAACTTTTTAATGTTAATGTAAGTACAGGTTTCCCTTTTTGGGTACAGTTCACGACTATGAAATATGATCAGTTTAGTTATTCTCCTCTGTGTATCTTTCACATTTCCATGGCATTATTTCAATATCTCTTGAAATTTCATTTCTTGGCTTAAAACTCACTTTGAATGTCTTAATCTAATACTGTCTAATAGAATTTCTGTGAAGACAGAAATTTTCTACTGCTACTCTATCTAATATGGAAGCCACTGAAACTTTTCAGAATTTTTAATGTAAATAGCAAATGACCAAACAACAGAATTTTAAACTTTATTTCATTTTTAATGAATTTAAATTTCAGTAAACCCATGTGGCCAGTAGTCACCATATTAGACGACACATTTAGTCACTTCATAATCCATCTACAAACATTTTTTCTCCATATCTATTTTACTGCATAATATTACTCCTGAAATATCCTCAATTGAATTTAACTACTCAACATTAATACATGTGGTATTTTATTTTGGGGGGTGAGAAATTCTGGATTTCCAGTGTGACTAAAGATAAAAGTCTAAAATAGCACTTACTATTTTTACTGAACTTACTATGTGTCAAGCATGTTTTGAGCATTTTATACATAATATATCTTTCCATTATCAAAAATTACACTGTAACATAGGAAACTTACATTATGGTTTTCATTTTATAGATGTGTAAATGAGCATATCCACAAGTTAATTAATTTTTTGCCTAAGAGTGAATAGCTAGTAAATAACTACACTAGGATGTAAACTTCAAGAAAATGACTTCTAACCCCATGTTCTCACTCCATTAGTTACTCTTTCCTCATTCTGGAGAGAGATTTTTCATTGGTATTTCTCTTTAATCAAAATGAATCACAGTTTCCAAGAGCTTTATTTGTGTATGTATAATATTAGAAGCTATTGCCTTTGGCAAGAGGTATTAGAAAAGAACAGACAGTTTCTTTTCCTTTTATGTGATAAAATTCACTGAGCAGCAACTATATTTGTAAAAAGGTGATCCAACATATTCTCTAGCTTATCTTGGCTGATTATGCACTGGAATTCTTTTTTATCAGAATACTATTTAAATTAGTAAACACAAGTGATAATAAACAGGTGTTGTATTTTTTCCCTGTTACTATGAAAGATTATTCCCCCCTGCCCCCTCAGGAATCCTAGAGAAGTCAGGATTGGTTATTTTCAAAGGAATATATTTTCAGATTTAACTCAGGTCAATCATGTGCAAGTTAAAGTTACTTAGAAGCACAGTGTCCATAATTAAGTAATCTTACCTATTAATATAACAGAGTAAGAATACCTTTAGGTGACATGAAATCTGTCATTTTAAGTATGCCCCCAAGCCTTTTCCAGATTGCTCAGAAGATTTCTCATTCTCTAGAGAAATGTGATTGCTAAGAAAAAATGTCTGTCAAGTCACAAGTAGTATGAGCACATGATGAAAAAATGGAATTTTTGAGTCTCATAAGGAATATTGCAGTATTGTAAAATTGATTTTATTCCTTGTTATTTAAGTACTCTTGGTCATTTTAGAATGTGCCTTCTAGAATAAAGGGAAAGTTATGATACATTTTAGGGAGGTGGGGGAAAGTGGCCTTTGGGGATCAGGAGGATATTTTTCATATGAAATTCTTTGTCATAAAATGCTAATGTTGGTGTTCTTGTCTTTATGTCTATGCATTCTTTAGCTATGAGGATAACAGACCCTTCATCAAGTAAGAATGACCTGAATGGCTGATAAATTTCATTTATCAGTGTGGTCCCATGAACCAGCTGTCAGATCAGTACTGAAAAAATCATTAGAGCTTCTGTCATTCACATTGAGGCAGAAGAGCAAACTGTGCAGGAAAATAATCAGGCATACAACTTACATGCAGAATAAATATGCTGCAGGTGTATTGCCAAAAATGTTCTGCTTTATCTCCTTTAATTGGATATCACCTGAATTCAGTGCCCCAGTAATAGCAACTTCATGTGGTACAGACTTGTTCTGCTTTTAATAGCCTTCTCCTTTCATTGTGATAAGTGTTCCTTTGTGCTGCATATGTCCTTATTTTGTTTTTTGTTTGGGCATCATACATCCAAAATTATTTTGTGATTTAGAGGCGTAGCTTTAAAATGATCTTATGGGTATGAAACTACCCAGTTCAATTGATAGTAATGATATTCTCTATGAAATATCTAAAAAGGAGGAAAAAAAAGCCAAAAATCAAATTTTACATATGCACAAGTCTCTTGCAAATTTGACACCTATCACTTTGATTAATGATCCATTTATTTATGAATGCATCTTTTATGTATCTGAAACAAGCTACAAGTCTGCACTAATCAGTAAGAATAAATATAAATGTTCACATATGGGCTTTTTTCCTTGGTATGTTTTAAAATTACATGTCCTGCAATAATAAATTTAAGATTGGCAACCTATGGGTGACCTTGCTATAGACTTTCAGTTTGTTCTTCTGGTGAAGAGTCCTTTGTTTTCATTTTTTCCAATGCCATTTCACTTACTTCTCCATATTCTTTGTTTTTGTTTTTTTTTTTTTTTAAAGAAACTGGGCTCATTTCAATTTTATATCATTCCCTTGTGGGCCCACCATGTGTTCTCTAGTGAAAAATAAACTTTAGTATTTTATCCTATCACTTTGCTTCTAAATCTAAGTAGAAATTTTGCCTAAATTTTATGGCAATTCTTCCCATTTTTCCTTTTTCCAATCCCTTTAAGTAGCTGATAACTGTTTCGAAAATTCCAATATTCTGAATCTAGTTGTAGAATAACATATAACTCTAAGGTGTTTTTTGACTCATGTAAGTACATATACCATATGCAGTGTCAATCTTCCTTTAGGGATTCTTTATTCAAGAATGTTAATATTCTAAATAAGCATGTTAATTTTAGCAGACATTTAAATTTAAAATATAGTAGCTAATGGTTGTAGAAGAAAAATATTAAATATTTGAAGTTAATTTTATTAAGACTTTAAAGAAAGTTAACTTATCTTTCTTAACAGGTAGTTTTCTTTGAAAACTATTAAACTCAGCGTCAGATTATGGTAAACATGCGATTCTCCCCCCTTCATTTTGCAATGTTCAATTTTCATAAGTATTTCTTCTTTAGACAATGTAAGTAGAAGATGATAGTCCACCGGGGGGAAAAATATTTTTGTACCCTGTTCATGAAAGGTGTTGCGGGGAATAGAAAGTGTGGATTCATGAATGTATCAAGATCTAGACTGACTTGGTCCTTTTCTCCCATATCCTTAATGAGGAGTTGAGAACAATTCCATTTTAAGTAATTAGATTCCTGTCTATTGGAAGGACTCATTCTATATGTATTTATATACAACACAACTACAAATATATGTAATTTTGTTACTTGTTTATTATTATTGTGAATGGCAGCTTGGAGGAAACCAAGAAAATGGAATGAGAGTGAGAATTTGTCTTCCATTCTGGACTATTTTGTTCATACCACTCCATCCCATTCTCAGCTTCATTATATCCCTTGAGTTTACAGGTGATTCAAAGAGATGAAAGTGCCCTGAACCTTTAAGCTCCTTTTCAACAAAGCTGCCAATCGCCTAATTTCGAGTCTAGTCCGCCATGACCTATAAGACAGTAATCAAAAGGCTGAAGAAAGCAAATTGTGACATAGAGGAGAATTATTTTCCCCATCCATTCTATCTCACACTTGTTCTACATAACTATAGAATCAGAAAAAAATAATTTTAAAAATTCACATACCTACTCCAAATACTGGTTCCTTCTAATATTAATTCTGTCGTCAGTAAACACTAAAATGTTTATGGAAAAAGTGGAAATTTGGAAAAATGGGGTAAAAATGTATCCAATAAAGTGCTAGTGGAGAATGCAATCAAAATAAATACTATCATACCAATGAGACCAGTGGAGACTAACCTAGCTTTATAGGCTTTTTCCCTCTTGTCATTTACCACAATTACATTCTCCATATCATTTACATATGTGCAACAAATACATTAATAATTTAATAGTACAGACCTAATTTTGTTTAAGTTCTGTGTTCATAACATTTTCATTCATGTATATCTCCTCAAGTTTGAAATTTTAGTCCCCATTAATATCGTAAAATATTATTCCACTTGTCTTACATTTTCTGTCAAGAAAACTTACTGTATGATTTTTCAGTGTCAGTATTATTGATTAATGGTATTGTGTTAATTAAAGACCAATTATTGATAACCCTTATTTTTTTTTTTCTCTCTATAGGTCATGGGTTATAGGTGCAATAGCTCTTCTCTGCCTGTTAGGATTGACCTGGGCCTTTGGACTCATGTATATTAATGAAAGCACAGTCATCATGGCATATCTCTTCACCATTTTCAATTCTCTGCAGGGAATGTTTATATTCATTTTCCATTGTGTCCTACAAAAAAAGGTAAGCTAGAATTCTTTATTCAGAAACAAATGGCATACATTTTGTGATGACACAGCAAATATAGCATATTGTAATAACTCATTTTTGATATATTTATCTCTAAGAAATAAGTATATTACGTTATTGATTTTATTATTTTAGAGTAGACAAAACTGGCTCAAAATACAGGCAAGATAGTTTGTGGGTGTGTTTACCAGCAAAAGGCAGAGTCACAGTATTCTGATTTAGATATTGCATAAAAATTATTTTCTTACAGACATGACCTTGCAGTAGTTAATATTTTTATTGGAAGACACATGGAATTTGTGTATTAAGAAGCAACTTTCCTAAGACATATGGAGGCAGGAAATACAAACATACAGAATAGACAGGAGTGAAATTAACACTTTGTGTGCTGGTGCCCTTTAAATTTGCCAGCCCTTGGGGCTGGCCATTTTCTGTGCCACCGCATGAGTGGTATAAGCATTCAATAAAACACACACAACTCCTGAACTACTGGATATTAAAAAATCTGTAATATCTCTGATAAAACACCTTACACTTTCACCAAAACAATGTGTAAAGCTTCTAGACTGAGTACTATCAAAGAAATAGCTCCTAATAATTCCAAATAAATCCACCATGGCATGAAAAACCGGAGACTAGATGAACATGTAGTAATACGTGAGCGGCCACCTGATACTGGTGACAAAAACACGTACTAATAGGTGAGTGGACTACAAAGTGTTTTAAGAGATTAATGGAAAAGACAAAATTTGTCTATATTATCAATAATTAGGGAATATTAGGTAATCAGTTATAACATTTTCAAGTACAGTAGATCAGATTTATTCTCACCTTTCAAACATTATCTGTAATAGGTAATGAGAATTAAAAATTTAAGGTTTTGTAGAAATTTTCAGAGCGGAAATTTTTCTTATACTTTATGCATTACTTTGTAATTTTTATTAGCCAATATCAGAGTTTTCTCAATTTTTATTTTATTGCCTTACCAATACACATGGAATAACTAGAAATTGTTTTTGATATTCTGGTAGAAAATTTGAACCTCAAGATCCAAAGCTAGTCTAGAGTTTTTAGTATGTTTAACATATGTAAGTGAAATTTTTATGTATCACCAAGTGCAGTTTGGCAAACATGGTCAGAATTTTCCAGCTGCCTTTAATTTTTACAGCCAGTCAGTCAAAAATGGTTTTACATTTTTAAATGGTTAATTTAAAATTAAAAATAAGTATATAGCACAATATACTTGATTTACCTCTTGGCTCACAAAGCATAAAATTTTGACTCTGGCTCTTCATGAAAAAAATTGTCAAACCTGGATTTACAAGGTTACTGCTATGATTTATAAAAACAGTAACAGGCATACTGTTCTTTCATACAATTCTGTATTTTTATTCTTTCAATTTTGGTGGCATTTTATTTGGTGTCAAGAACATGGCACATTATCAAAGAACATTGAGAGCATGGCATTTTTTTTTTTTCCTAAAGAAATAGGTACTTGTCTTTGAAATTTCAGAAATAATCTTAGGAATTTTTTTCTCTTTCTTCTTTTCAAACTTTGAGATATAATTGTGTAAATTTCTGATGTATGGTATGTTCACCTAACACACTTATATATTGTGAAATGATTACTACCTTAGTGTTAGCTAATACCTGCATTACTTCACATAATTACCATTTCTTTTTTTCATCTGGTAAGAACATTTAAGATTTACTCTCTTAGCAACTTTCAAGTCTATAGCATAACATTGCTATATTTATAACTATAAAAATTATGCTTAAAAATCATGATTATAAATTAGATGCTCCAAAATTGTTCATCTTATAGCTAAAGGTTTATATACCCTAATCAATGTCTTCCTATTTCACCTATGCCCATACCTCTGGCAACCACTGTTTTACTGTCTCTTTCTGTGAATTTCACCTTTTTAGATTCCACATATGATTGCTATCATACAATATTCTCTCTCTCTCTCTCTCTCTCTCTCTGTGTGTGTGTGTGTGTGTGTGTGTGTGTGTGTGTAACTAGTTCATCCACAGATAGACACATAAGTTTCCATATGTTTGATATTGTAAATGAAGCCATAATGAATATGGGAATGCTTATATCTCTACCAGATTCTGATTTCATTTCCTTTGATATAAAGTAATGCATCACTTAATGATGGAGATATACTTTGATAAATGAGTCATTAGTGATTTCAGTCTTGTGTCATTGAATATAATTACACAAACCTAGGTTGTATAGCTTACTACACACCTAAACTATATACTTCGTTGTGACCACTGTTATATGTGTGGCCCCCTATTGATGTAAATATTGCTAAGTCATGCTTAATTTTAAACTGAGAAGTGGGAATGCAGAATGATAGGGTAGTGTTAATTTTAATGTTGTGAGGAACTGCCACACTATTTTCCATGACTGAACCTTTTTATTTACCAAAAGTTCCCTTTCTCCATATCCTCACAAACATATCTATTGCCTTCTTAATCATAGATTTCTATCAGGTATGAGCAGATAGCTCATTGTAGTTTCGTTTTGCATTGCCCTGAAGATTAGTGATAGTGAGCATCTTTTCATATACATTTTAACTATTTGGAAAAATTTCTATTTAGTTCCTCTGCCCATTTTTTAATCAGATTGGTTTTTTTGTTGTTTGTTTGTTTGTTTTGGGTTTTGTATGTATACATGTTTTGTTATTGATTGGTATGACTTTGTTATATATTTTGTATATTAACCCACTATTAAATATATCATTGGCAAATATTTTCTGCTATTCTGTAATTGCCTTTTCATTTTGATGATTGCTTATTTTGTTGTGCAGAAGAGCTTTTTAGTTTGATGTAGTCCTATTTATAAATCATTTCTTTTGTTGCTGGTGCCTTTTAACATATCTAGAAACCATTGCTGAGACAATGTCAAGGGGCTTGTCTCCTAAATTCTTTTTCTAAGAGTATTATGGTTTCTGTTCTTATGTTTAAATCTTTAAATCACTTTGAGTTGATTTTTATCAGTGGAATATACCGGCGGTCCACTTTCATTCTTGTGTATGTGGTTAGTCAAACTTCTTAACACCATTTATTGAAGATAATACCCTTTACTAATTTAGTTCTTGGTGTTTTAGTCCAATATCAGTTGACTTTAGATGAAAAGATCTAGTTCTGTACTCTTGAGTCTATTACATTGGTACCTTTCTTATTTCAGTGTCATATTGTTTTGATTACTCTATTTTGGCAGTATAGTTTTAAATAAAGCAATGTGACTTTTAGCTTTGTTCTTCTTTTTCAGGTTTGTTTAACTATTTAGAATGTTTTGTTATTGTATAAAAGTTTCTTTTTTTATTTCTGTGAAAAATGCCATTGGAATTTTGAGGATTGTATTGAATTATAGAAATTTGGGGGTATCATAGCCATTTTAAAAATATTTAATTTTAAGTATTTTTCTTAAATCACCTAATTGAATTCAACAATATGCCCATGCTAATGTAGCTGCTCATTTGTTTAGTGAAATATGAAATATTCCATTTGAGGTATTTTGTTTCATAAGGTTATTTTTATAGTGAATCAACGTGTTAACAAGCATCAAACTTTGAGTTGTCATTTCTTTCCTGAGTGTGAATTGCATGATTGTGACATCAACATTTCTTTTATTCCGTTACAGTCATCATTTTTTCTTTTGTTATACACTCAGTGATATGATAAACTCTTAGAGGTTTTCGTGATTATTTTAGTTTTGAACTGAGAATATAAAATAAATATTCTGTCAGTAATATGTACTTTTTTTCCCATCTTTTGATTCTAGAACATCATCTCATTGAAATTAAAGATATCATCTGATTGAGTTAAGATGGAGTATCATATGACATAGATTAGAAACTGCAAATGGTTGAAAAATCACATAACTTTTATTGCAAACTAAAGAAAAAGATCTCATGTACATACTACCTATTATGTTGCTTTCTTCTTTTTAAAGCACATAATTACAATTTCAAATCCAATTGCAGAAAATATAAAGTCAGTATAATGATTCAGTAAGTGTTATTGCTAATGTGGGACTTGGCATCACTAGGTATGTTTATTTGCTGGTAGTTTGTATGATCAGTTCAGAACATCTTACTGATGTTTGAAAATTGGAGTCTTCAACATTTTTATACTAGAAAATATAAATGCCTTGTGATGAATTCCTGTGTCTTATACAATATTGCTGCTTTTGTATAGGAAGATTAGCATTTCTATTTTATCTTCCTTCCCTTCACCTCCGTTCCCTTCTTTACTCTCCTCTCCTTTGCCTTCTCCTAAAAATCTGCTTATCTTTAAATCACTTTATTAAGAAACTCTATATCTTCTTAAAAGAAAGCTATTGCTTGTTGAGTACATTATGTAAAAGAAAGTGATGTAGGTTACAACAAAGATAGTGTTTCCCTTTGGGTAGAGATTTTTTAAATCTTCTTAAATTCTAAATAAAGTATACATATTTTTTCCAGATTCATATGTGATAATTTAATAGATGAACTTAATAAAAAGATTAACAATATACCAAACCTTGTATTGGTTGTGTAATCATGTTAGAAATGTGGCATTTTAGAAAGAACTTTCTGATTATAGAGTAGCTGTGGAATATGGATTTTTTTCACACGAGGTACATTGCTTAAGCTTCTGTCTTCCATTGCTTAAACTTTTCAGTGTTGTTGTATGTAATTTTGAGGGAAGGGCCTACCACCCTAACTGAATCCAGCTTCTTTAATCCACCTTAGCAAACACACATATCATAGAAACTGTGCAAGTGAATACCAATTTAATTTTTCGAAAATGAACAAAATATGAATTGCAATATAAAAATAATCATTTCTAGTTATGGAAAACTGTTGCTTAAAAGAGACTGGTGACAAAACAGATCAGTATAATCTTAACTATATTAAAGACTATACAATTTGCTACTCCACATCAGAAAAAGATCTCAAACATTAGCACATCATTACTCCCTGTTTTACTAGCACTGCCTATACATCTTCTTGTCAACTCTCTTTCCCCTCTTTACACTTGATAGTGTAAACTAATTCCAACCTATCTTTGAAGATTGTCATAGTTCTTTTTATAAGCTTTCCTTGTTACCCCTACCTATTTCCAATCAACACTCCTCCATTCTTTGATTAACCTGACTCTATGTCATTGTTTCTGTGATACACTGAACGTTCAATAAATAGGAATTTTTTGAACAGCTCTGATTCTGCTTTGTATTTGAAAGAATGAATTTTACATTAGTAGGCATAATATTTTAGTTTTAAATACTAGTTTTTCTGTATTATTCACTTTTTTGGTTTTGATTCTAAATAGCATTCCTCCAAAAATCAAATATTTATTATTTGTTTTCAATAAAATTACATTGGAATATTCTTGTTACAAATTATGGAATGTATGAACACATAAAATCAATATAGAAAAATCTAAGAATAACATATACAGTACTATTTCATAATGTAATTTGTGAATGTATAACCAATATCATAAAATTTCCCAAAATAATATGTTTTTTAGTTGATGACCATATGGTTGAGGAGTATTTTTGCTGTTGTTGACAGCGGAGATATGATTTAGGACAGTTAGTATTTATTTTTATATGTCTTGTTTGAATAAGTTGACAGTAAAAAAAAATTAAATAAACATGATAAAAGCTTTCCCAAAAATTGTTGACGTGTTTTTCTACTGAAAGCATGAACTAAAAACATTTATCTTTTTTTGTCTTGTTTTATACTACAACCAGGATTAAGACTTTAATCAACAATGCTATTAAAAAATTAATCACATTTCTTGGTGATTATTGAATAAAACTATTTTGAGGAAGTAAATTTTAAATATTAAAATATTTAATAATATTGAATTTTATAATCTAAATTTGAAAACATAATCTCTTTTTAAAAGAAATAAACTTTAAAGAAATATAGATTGTTAAAAATACTTACCACCCCCCCCCATACTTATTTTTTTGTCTTTACATATTCTCTGGCCCCTTCTTTTCCATCCTCCTGTCTTTCTATCTCTTTCTGCATGTCTCTCTCTGTGTAACTTCCTCACTAAGTTTCTGTCTAAACAATAGCTGCAGGACCTCCCTGCTGGCGCAGCAGTTAAGCACTGCGCTGTGGAGCTGTCAGCAGCAACAAAGCGAGTTCTACACTTGGCTGGGGAGATTCTCACATGGCACAGCAGACCTCTCCTCGCTCGCTGCTCCCCTCAGCAGTGTATTTCTGTTGGTCTGCCTGTTCTGCTCCCCACTCTGTCTCTTGTGAACCCTCTTGCCACCCCACGCCTCTGGCCTGTACCCTAGCTTGTATGCATAAATAAATAAATCTCAAAAAAAAATAGCTGCAATATTCTTGTACCAGTAGATCACTTTATATCAAATGTTATAAAACTATAGTGTCTTAAAGAGTCTTAAATATTTGTTCTTTGATCTGCAAGTTAGTACTGATTGGTGAGATTGAATGTTTATGTTGGGGAGGAGGGGCAGTTGGAGTGAGGGAGATGCCTTAAAAGTTTCCAGTTATGCAACATTTCAGGCTTAATGGTATTACAATTGTTATTTTATATTGTAAAATATATGCTAAACAAACTTTCTTATTCTGTAGGGCAAGGAAATGATTATAATACTATCTGAAAATAAAATGCTCTTACATTTCATACCGTAGCTCCTAGATGAAATGAATTACTTACTAATTAATATAAGTTAATATTCATTTGGCTAGGTTCGAAAAGAATATGGAAAATGCCTGAGAACACATTGCTGTAGTGGCAAAAGTACAGAGAGTTCCATTGGCTCAGGGAAAACATCTGGTTCTCGAACTCCTGGACGTTACTCCACAGGCTCACAGGTAAAAATATTTGTTAATTGAAATTAAATCTCTCCCCATATTCTGTTAAAAGTTACTGTCCTTTCATGATTCCTAGTGCTTAACACATCTAGTTTGTTTTTGTTGTTGTTCTTTTAGTATGTTTCAAGTGGGCATGATTTATGACAGAAATTTAAGAAACTATTGCAATAAAGTTATGAAATTACAATCTAAGTTTGCATAATAATTAATGATTTCATGTTGTTTCTAACTGGGTGAATATGGAAACCGAAAAAAGGAATTTAGTACTTCACCCAAAATTCTAAGAAATTTATTTTAATACAGATATGATTCTGGAGATAATTACTTTTTCCCTCTAACACGGTAATTCTTTATCACGTATTGACAGTATACATATTGGAACATTCTGCTTTGTGACATTAAAAGAAAAAAACATCTTCATCTGTTGCTCCCATGTAACCACTTCCTGATACTAGTCACTTATAAAAGGTTGAGTACAGTTTATTCAGAGATGTGTATAGTAATGTGCTTGTGTATGCCTAAAAGCTATGGAATGAAGTACTGTTCTTCCCTACTCTGTCCTTCCTTTAATTGTTCTGTCATTTGCTTTTACTGATTCTGTAGATATATTTATGCAATATTTTAACAAAAGAAAAATGCATTAACATATATTAAACTGTAAAGCATAGTAATAAAATGAATACCTGTGAACTCAACATCCAACATAAGAAATAAAACGTCCATATTTTTCTCTGCTTGAAATCTCTCCCTAATTAATCCTTATGCCTCTCTACCAGAGAAAGCCTCCTAAATTTAAGTTCTGCCATTTCCTTGACTTACTCTAATATCTGCTCCATTTCCAAAAAAGATGCTATTTAGTATCCCTTGTTAAAATATTTATATTTTTTATGTTTTATAGTGTGCAGTATTCTGTGAAAGTGTTTTTCACTACAGTATTGTAAGGCATATCATGCTCATTTCTTGAATATTTAAGTGTCGACTATGCACTAAATACTATATTATTTTGCTTCTGCCTGTAAAACTTAGATATTTCTCCTTTTCTTTTCCCTATTCAACTATTATATGAGATAATGTAGTGAGTTGTTAGCCTTCTAATTTAGAAACCAGATGACTTGATTCAAATATAGGTTATGCCACTTTTTAGGTCTCTGACATATTAACCTTGGAACCTCTGGTGAAAAAATGATACCTACCTCATGGAGTTCTTCTACGGTTTTATTCAGTGAATACATGAAAAATACAGAGTATGGAACTCAGAATTAATGTGTACATACACACACATACATGTATGGCATATGTGTGTTTGCCTTTCCCCTTTGTATTTCCAATATCTACCAATGAAGCTTGATCTCTTTAAAGGGAAAATTTTGAGCAAACTTAAAGAGATAAAGGAGCCACCTATACCTCGATTTAGAAGGAGCATTCCAAAGAGACAGAACAGTTATACCAAGTCCTAAGGCAGAAACATGCTTAACATATAAAGAATGGAGTGGCAGAGAAGCAGGTGTGGCTAGCCTAGAAGAGACTAATAGAAGATGAGATGATGGCAACAGCACATATAAATATCACCTAACAACTCTCCTAAGTCTCAGTTAAGGTGTCCCTTCAGTGCAATATTCTCAGTCTTCCTAGACAAGAACACATCCTCTTATCGTGTGTGTGTGTGTGTGTGTCTGTGTGTGTGTATTTTTAATACCATGGTGAAACACACATTCACAAAAGTACACAAAATATAAATGTGTGGCACATTGAAGCAGTACCCTTCCACAAATCAAGTTCCTGAGTAACTTTGGACATGTCTTAACTTGGTTCCAAATGTAACCACAGTCTTAAGTTTCATCTGTACATTTTGTTCAGTGTGTATTTAATACTTATTCACATGGAATCATCTAGTACATGTTCTTTTTTTGTCTTTCTTTCTTTGGACCTCTGTGTTTCTCTGGAAGGTTTTGCTTATTTTAAAATCTCACTGCTTTATATATTTCTATTATTAATCATCTTTTCATCCACTGATGGTCATCTGAGTTGCTCATAGTTCTCAGCTTTATTAATGATTCTGTGTGGATTTGAGGGCTCATTATAGCACTTTTGCATTTATTTTTGTGATAATTTGATTTATCTGCCACTTAGTAGCCTAGCAAGTGCATGAAAGATAAAAGTAAAGGCAAAAAATTATAGACACTTTGTGTTTACTTTTTCCCATTGTATTTTATGGGTTAGTATTTGGCATGCATTAGAGGGTAATTAATATTTTAATTAATTAGCTAGTCAGCACACTAATTAATTCAGCAAACCAATGGGTGAGCTTTCCTCCCAGTATTCCAGTTTCAAATTTTGAAGTATTTTCAATAGAAACCTTTCTCAAGTGCTCAAAACCTGTAATCCTGCACCAGTTTTCTTTTTGTGCTTATTAGTTTTGCTCTGTACTGTGCATGTGTGTTTTCTGACCCATACAGCAGTAAAGACAGTCCTTCTGAAGGAGAAACTTCCCAAGATTCATAGAATTGATTGTCCATATTTTAAGATTGGATACTCTGTTATTTAAGAAGTTCCAATATATTTGAAACATAACCATCTGTGGGCTTGGTTTCACCATTAGTAGTAATCATAGTTCTTAAAACTTTCCTTTTTGGAAAAATTATTTGGTTATCTTCTTACACAAAATTAATAATTTTCTGATCCCTAAATCAATAAAATAGCAAAACAATAAAATAATCCCCAATAGGAAATTATTATACTGCTTTTCTTGATATTCCAACCCTTAGAAAACTGAATTTGAGAATGTAAAATTCTTAAATGTGAAATTTTGCAGTTCTCAATAAAACTTTCTACTGTAAAGTAGTGATTAAGTATGAATTGACTTCCTTTATCTCCTTCAATTGAAAGAAAGGCTGGGGTAGTATGTAACCTCTAAAATTACATTGGTCTTCTTGTAAAACTTATGGAAAATGTGAAGTTCAGATGCATTTAATAACATTCTGTTTTATTCTAATAAAACTCTTGCAAGAGTGAATTCTTAAGCTAAATCTTTTGTTAATAAAACTGGTAACTTAATGCATATTTAAATATCTCATTTCCATAAAAGTTACAATAAAAAAATTTGGTTTTCCATGGAAATTAAACTTACTAAATTCTAACATTCTAGAGCATACTTCTATATATCTTCAACATGTTTTATTGATATAGTACATTACATTGATTCCTTTTTCATAGTTATAATAATTATCTTTATATAAACTTTGAGGAATGCACTTAATGAAAACTAATTGTTACCATTAGTTTCTCATGAACTCCCACTTCTGTAATGTAACCATAGAGATGTTATATATTTGCCAAATGTGAAAACCAGAGGTCTCATATAACTATGACAGAAAGAAAAGAATGACTTGTGTGAAAACGCACTGCCTGGTGAGTTCATTTCCTTTCTTCTTTTTCCCCCATCCAGAGCCGAATTCGCAGAATGTGGAATGACACGGTCCGAAAGCAGTCGGAGTCTTCCTTCATTACTGGAGATATAAACAGCTCAGCATCACTCAACAGAGGTAATTAAAAATGATTTTTCATATTTATTACTTTTGTAACTACTTTAAGAAGTTGTTAAATGCATTGCTTTATTTGCAACTTCTGGACCTTCTTCCATGTGATAGGAATGTTGCAAGGATTTAAAACCTGGTTGAGTATAGCAGTGTGTTCCATTATTCATAAGCCTTTTTTTTTTTTCTTTTTCAATTCTGAATTTTCAGGAGATCTTTTCTGAAAAGAATTTAGGAAAGTAAAAACTTCTTTTGTAGTTGTCTGCCACTGCTATAAGCTGGTGACTTGTCAGGCCTCATTGGAAGCAGTGAAAATTGGCAATTATGTAGCTATATAGTCGGTTAAGCATCATAGAGTTCCACATTGTCCCAGGTATAGAGCAATTTCAGAGTCTTTGTGGAAGTAAAAATAAACTGTCTAAAACCTACTTAAGGCAACCTGTGCACTTAGAGGGGGGGATCATAACTAATCTTAATATCTAAGACATCCAGATAATATTGGATAATTAAAGAACTAAGAGACATGTATGTTATTATTTCTTGTGTGCTTCTGGTTAAAATATCCCTAGGGCATCATTTAGATTTTTGATGTGAAATTCTGTTAATCTCCTGAATTGCTTGTGGTTGCCTTCCTTTTTCTTCTTCTTCATCCTCTTCCTCTTGCTCTCATTAGAATTTAACTGACTGCAGTAACAATAACTAGGTGTGGCATTTTTGAAGAGTTACAGGACACTGACGTTAGTGCTAGGAAATATTTAGCATATAATATCATGTGAAAATGTGGGGTTTGTATGAGATAGTCTAAATACACTCTCCCAGGAGAGACATTTTGATACATATATACAGTAATCATTTTTATGCTCAACAATGTTATTTTTCTTAACCCCAAACTAGTACTTTTATTTTACTTTTTTTAAGGCAGAAATGTGAAAAATTATTTATTGTCAGATAAGGAGGACAAAAAGCTCTCTGAGCAGAGGGCTCCTGAGCAGGTAGCCAGTATTAGTTTATTTTAAATCTGTTTCTGTCAGCTTTTTGTTACCTTACATGCTACTTAGAATCAAATAATTTAACAAATAGGGCTTACAATTCAGAAAGATTCATATGCCAGTGCTCATAATGGGTTTTACTGAAAATAAGTGGTTATTTATATGGAATAAGTTAGGCCAAGCATTTCCAAATTGAATTTAATATAGGAATTCATGTTTATATAATCTTAATTTACTTGTTTGTACAGTAATGTGGTAACTATAACCTAGTGATGATATTAAAAATTTTAATTTGCTTTTGTGTAGGAACAGTGGGTATAAATATGAAGAAAACACATTAAAATAAAGCAATTGTCTTTTTGCATTTTGTCTCATTATTAGATTGTGTTTATTTGCTGGAGTATATTGATTTATACAGTATCTCTAGTTCTTCTCTTTTTAAATTAGTTTCAATGGTTAGCTTGTGAAAATTTACTTAGATATGAATAGTCTAACTTTTGGACATTACTTTCCAAAGCATAGAGAATGAATTACTTATAAAAAGAGTCTCCACATTTTAGGAAATGATTTGCTTCCATAATGACAAATTTTCTTTAATCTTTAACTAAACCCATGCATAGGAAATTTATAGTCTATTCCTTGAAAGAAAGTTATCCTGAAAAGGCTTTATTTTTAGAAGTATCTTGAATATAATGATCACAGCAGCCATAGAATAATTATAACTGAAACAGGGGTAATAGAACATTAATTTAAAGATGAACTGTTATTTACCTACTGTGGAGATGGACACAATATGTAAAATTATTGTTTTGTCTAGCAGATGATCTAAATTTATATAAAGGTATATAGCGTTCATAAAAGTTGCTTTAAATGAGTAAAATTCTGTGTCCTTGACTGTGAAGTCAATCACATTATATAGCACTGCTTTGCCTTTTTTAGTTCCTTGTCAAGAATCTTATCAATTTGAAATATATTGATCTGTGGATATCTGTGTCAGTTTGAAAATCAGTTAAAGAAAAGAATTATCTTAGATACTAATTGATCATATGTTTAAATGTTTTATATTCATTAATTTTAAAATATATTTCTTAGAGTTATTGAAGGAAGGGTATAAAATTTCTAATGCTATCCAGTAAGTTTCTTTAACGATGATTTGGGGAAGAGGTTAAATGGAATTTATGATTTCAAATATGTCAAGGCAGCAATCTTTTTCAATAGGGAATTTACCATTTCTTTCATTCATTGACATTAATGGTGCTAGACATGATAGTGATCTTCTTGATTTCCTGTATTAATTTCCTAGTCCCCCACATCAGAAATTCCTCATTTTATTCTCCATCATTATTTTTTTAACCTTAGATGAGTGGAGCATATTTTAAAATTTTATTTCTTAACATTATATCTCAGAAGATAGTCTTTAACCTCCTTCTTTAATCTTGTCTCATTTCCCAGGGTCCTATCTTCCCTGCATTCAGGCGTGTGTGTCATATTTAGGTAGGTGGCACCCAAGATTCACCTTTCCAGATAAACACTCCAGTCATCTCACAACATAATTATTCACCTCTGTTTATTCAAAAGATTATTTTGTCTATGATTAAAATAAAAATCTTAGGTATTACATCTTCACATCTTCATATATCCTAACTTTTCCCATTCATAGTTTCTTATAGCTAGCAATTATTTAAATTCAAACTCCATTGCCCGTTCTTTCTAAGTTAGACATATTAAATCTCTTATTTTTTCTTTATTTCTGACCCTTGAAAAACACAAGAAATTGTCAGAAAATTACTCTTATTTTTACTTTAGATTTTCTATCCCATTCATACCATTGCCTAATTCATCAAAGTTCATCATTTTAAAATTCTTTGTGTCTTATCATCTATTCTTCCAAGCAAGAATCTATCATTATCATCTTTGGGCTCCATTTTGAAAAAAGCATCCATCATGAAGTGTAGAACTCCTCAATTTTTTTTTCAAACCATTCAATATTCTGTTCTTGAACCAAGTTGTTATATCCTATGTATCAGATTATCTGCCTACATTTATTTCCCAATATGATAAACTTGATTGTTGGGAATTTATTCCTTGGAATCATGTGAGATCTTAGAAGATTTATTGAAAAATTTCAATCCACTTAATCATTCTTATACTCTTGGGATTTTGTTATTTGGTTACTTCATCTCTAAAACCTTCCATTACACTTGTCCTTTGAAATATATATATATATATGAGATGTTTTCCAAGTGTCCCCTATTTTCAAATATTTCCCCCCTGTCAACTTTGTTGCAATTCTGTACATTGGAGGAAATCCAGAATGTCTTGAGGCCAGCATACCAGGACTACTGTCAAGTTAAATTCACAGATGCCACTATCTACATAGGTAGATGAAACTTTTCAAGAGCCCTCATGTGATGGTTGATCACAAATAGTTTCAAGGAAAATTAACTCTGATCTAAACCCAATATTTCACAAATATCACAGAAGGGTTTATTCGGTGATTCATTTAAATTGCACCTTGAAGAAAATTGTAAATCCAAGAGCTCCTCTCAGGCCTGTTGGTATTCTAACCCAAATTTCTAGTTGCTCCCAGTACCTAGTAGGGGTTAAAAATTAATTTGTAGTAGAGTAATTTTCCTGACTCTATCTCCTAACCACTCTCTCTGTTGGCCAAACGTCATCCTGAACAATATAGATGAACAATGCCACTATAACTTTGAATGATTAAAAAAGTAAGCATTTGCTGAGAAATGCTCTGCTAGTTCAATTAATTGTTAAGCATTTCTACTTGTTGTGTAGATCTAAGTTGAAATTGGAATATTTTCTGAAATTAGAATTTGTTAGGATTTATCTCATTATGAATAATATATCTCCATTTTCTTTTGATTGAATTAATTGAATTGACCACAGAAATTTAAGCTTACAGTTTTACTAGGTAGCTGCTACCAACATGGTATCTTTGTGTGCATTACAAAGAGGTGCCTCACTCCCCCATCTGAGCTTTGGAGTTATTGCAAAAATGTGCCCCATGTGAGTGGAAGAATTAGCAAAAAGCCATTTCTTCTTCTGGAACAATGGCTTAACTATAATAGTGGGGTTTTATTTTCCCTACCTCCCATCTTCCATCTTATCAACCTTCCACACAAGTTAATTCACTTTATATTTTTATACATTAAGATCTGACTAATGTATCTGTATTTATTTAAGCCAAATCTAGGTGTTATAGGGCAGAAGACTGATCTGAGATGTGTGGCACTTATTCATTATTGCTGATGGACTCTCCTTTCAAGGTTTATATTCATATTAATCTGAACATGCATTCTCAGTAAACTTATGTAACCAGTAAAATTATGATGACCTCTGGCAATCTTTTCATAATTTTTTAGGGTGAATTTTGACTATAGTTAGTGGCATAAATACCTTGTGAAAGGTAACCTCACCTGTGAGGAGTACTGTTTATACAGAGGGGAAGTGTCATCACATAGACATTTACAAGTAGTTGATTTATACATGGCAGTTTTGCATAGTAGTTTGAGATTGGAGTTTTAACCCAGTGACTTTTAGTAAATTGCTTAACTTCTCAGTGTCTGTGCAATAGGAATATAAATAGTACCCACTTCAGAGGTCCTTGAGAGGTCTAAGTGAGTTAATATATGCTAATTGCTTATAACAGTGCCTGGAACATAATAAGTATTTTTATTATTTTATTCAGAAGTTCACTTTTATTTTCTAATGAATGAAAACTGATTCTTACCAATGGTCTCAAGTAATCAGATATTAAAATTTGTCATTGACTAGGTAAGATTTCCAGTCCTTTTTTGTTTTCATTTAATAGGTAGAAGAATGTGTTGGTTACCTAAATGCCAAATAGGGAAATAATAATTTACCTATGATAGTTCTACCCTTGAGGTTAACAAAAGAAATAAATTAATGAAACTGAATTGTTTCTTCTAAATTAGAAATTAAATGCAAATTGCATCTGCCTCCTTGTACTTTCTACTTCTGATTTGTAACTATGTTTTAGTACTGAAGAAATAAAGGTAAAATATTTCTTCTCACCTTAGATAATGTTATAAATCAATACTGCTTTCTCTTTTCCTCCCAGCCCCATCTTACCCTCCAGAAGCTTAGAGAACACTAGTTCAATTCACATACCCCTGCTGAATAACCAGTTATGTGGTGGAGCAGGGATATGACTCATTCCCACTTCTCTGAGTCTGTATTGTCCTTGCTAGGAGGTTGGTCACTGAGGCAGATGAAATCCCACAATAAATCACCTGCTCCCTCATTAATATTCATTCTAGTAAACATATTTTGTTTTTATGTTTTTAAATAAAAATGCAAGTGAAAATATTTCTTCTTTTACTGTGATTAATTAAACCTACTAGAATGAAATACCCATTCACTGAACTTTATTAATATCAATAAATTTGATTTGACTTATCTGCATAAAATATACCATATTGCTAAAAAACCTGTTTTGAAAGATTAAAAAAATCATTGGTTATAAATATTGACCACATCCTTATATAATCTGACATCATTTGTAAAATTTGCAAAGAGTTAAATATATGCCTAAGGGAACTTGTATAGCTAAGAAAATCAGAGTAGGCTATATAACAATTTAATTTTTGTTATGACCAAGCAGTATGAGAGTATGAGGTTAAATATAATAAACATCCTATACATGAATGAAATTTTCATTTGAGATCTACCATTATATTTATTTCCAGTGTTTTTTATCATTGTATTCTTGATTTAAGTAAGCAACAGTGCTCTCTCTGTGTTCATTTCTTTGCTTTGTACATGTTATCTATAAAGAAATAGTCAGAGAATATACAATAAAATAAGGATCTTTGTGTTAGGAAAATCAGCTTTCTAACCCAAAAGCAAAATAGTTACAAATTTTAAAAGTGAAATGCTGTGTCAAATAGATAATTAAACAATGTCTCTAATGTTCTGATTCCCGACTCGAGACCAAATAATTTTCAGAATGAACTCTCTCTGCAAAAGGAAATATATTAAATATTGATTTTTTCTTCAATCAGCAACAGAATTATTTCTATAAATTTTGAGCAGAACTTGAAAACAGAAACTTTTAAAGTGCCTGCCCAGTGAGTCCTTTTTATGCTTTGCATTGAACTTTGTCCCCTTGATATGGATTCTCCAAAATTATCCAGCCTCACATCAACTATACAATGGTAAATGTGAGCTTTCATAAATTCTTTCACATAAGAGTTCTTTATGTAGAACAGGTTCCTCATTTCTATGGTTTATTATCTTATTGTTTACTACATAGTTAGTAGTATAAGCTCTTTATTCAAAATCAAATAAGCTCCTATGAGATACCTTGCTAACTTCAAAATATAGTACTGTAAAATATATCTACTTAGCCCTGAAATACTCGCATTGTTTCATGTAAGTTGCCAAGAAGTAAATTTTCCAAAAATATTTATCCTTTTTTAGAACTTAGATTTGAGTTCTCCACCTTGCTGGTTTTCTTTTCTTTAATAGAATACAATATAGCTCTAAATAGTTCTTGATCACTTTGGGATTTTTCTTGTAGTCTGTACAGATTTCATTTACCTATTTGGCATTGTCCCTTGTTCATTATCCATTACCTTTATATTTGCGAAAAAGCTGTTTTTTTTTTTATTGTTGTTATTTGTCCAAGATCATATGGCTAGTACAGATGAATCTACCTTTCAAACAAGTCTTTTTGACCACAAAGCCCTACACATAATAAGAAATTTCATTCTTATGATGACAGATTTTTGTGAAATTTATTGAAGATTAAAGGTATTTTCTAAGAATGCATTTCCAAGTGATTTTTATCCCCTCACATGGAAATAAGATATTCTTAAGAGCATAATTATTTCACATCTTATTTCTTGATTTCCTTCATATACTATTTATTTCCTTCTACTTTGTTTTGTTCAAAATATAGTTCTGTAGTGTAGATTCATTCTGCACATTTAGAAAAAGAAAATCTTTAAAACACTGTGAATATATAGAGAGATAGATTGTCCAACAACATTTTACATTTATGAAACTGTTTGATAGGTAATATGCTGAATTGCTGTATATTATTGTCCAGTTGTAGGGCTTAGGTTGCAAGAAAAATTTTATGACTATTCCTCTTTCCTGGAAGCTCTCCAGGTATTTTGTTGGTAGATTCTTTTTATCTATAAGATTTAATTTCTTATATTTCAGTACAAAGATGAACATTTTGGTCAGGGCAAAGACTGTTAAAAACCACGTAAATAGCCTCTGTCTATATTCATTTAGTATTAGGATCAAAGATAAAACTTTCCAGAGCTTTTTGCTATTGAATTGGATGTTCCTTGAAACTGTGTTCTCTGTCAGGTCAATACAGTAATGCCTGTAACAAGTAGCAAATCTATTTGAACTGACTTCAAATAGATTCTGATAGTGTTATAAACTTATTACATTCATGTGCTTATTCCTATTTAAACAAAAAATATGAACTATCTTATAATACAAAATTTAAAAACAAAGAAATCCTTACTATACCTCATTTGTAAAATGTCGCTACTGTATTATAAGCATAAAGATTTTGGTGATATAAATGCAATATATAATATTCCAGATGTATTTGTCATTATTTGTGCAATTTTTTTCCGTAATAGCTTATATAAATTTGCAGTTGCTATTTTGAAAATGAATAGAAGTTAATTCCATTACATGAAAAATTATCATGTGAAAGGGCAATATACATTTAGCAAAAAAATGCAAACCTCATTTCGGTAAAAATGCATTATATTATCAATAACTATGTGGTATTCAATTGCAATTGCTTCTTTTGAATTATAGACAAAGGCTTCCATTTTGCATAGCTCATCCATGTATATATACTGAATGACATTTGAAAGTGTTTCTACTTGATTTTCATAGTAAATTTCATAATTTATAGAGAGAGCAGGGGGATCCTTCAAAAACTAATACAAGTCACCCATCACATTCATAGAAACTAATTTACAACCTTAAAAAAAATCACAGGAGAATTAAGAAAGATTTGAGAGGATATACAGATTGAAGGAAGATAGTTAATCTTGATATAGAAACAATATGTTTCCTGAAACAGCCTCAGTCTAAATAGAAAAGAACTGATTATCATTACATAATAAGTCTTCTCTGAACATGATCAGGAATGTCTGGACTCATAAATGCTGTTTTAATTGGTATATACTTTTCTCAGACATGCTTTTTTCAAATGCAGTTTCCAAGTTTAAAATTCCAATTTTAGATACAAATCTTCTTATAAGCTCATATACTATGCACAATGTAAGTATGAGAATATAGGACTGGAAATTAAAAGTTATATTTTCTTCACATTGGTAAAGTATATTACATTGTTAAATATTTGCCATACTATCTGTTGTTGGGAGACTTTCTTCTGCAAAAATGCACGAGCATTGTGTCATTTACAACTAAAGATAGTTATGGGATGATCTCATACCATTAACAGATTTTCATGAGATTATTTGATTTAGAGAAAATACAGTGACTAGCTAATGTGTGAAAGACAAAGATAAATATTCTTTTGCTAAAGGCCTTTGATTTACTTAAAAGAACTGTGATGTACTGCTGTTTTGCCTGTGGTTAAACAAACTTGGCACCTTAGCTTCAGTTTTAGTAATCTTTATTTGGGAAACTGTGCCAGTGTGTTTAACATGTCAAAGTTAAATCAGGCAGAAATTCATGCCTTTGACCACAGAATATAAGCTTGAAAGATAAGTGTCTGACGAGTTTGGGTTCATCATTTCCATCCCAAGCAACCACTTCCTTTGTTAGGAAACAAAGCTTCACCAAGAATTCTGATTTCTAATCCTACCACTGTTGACTTGAGCAGTCAGAACACCTAACATCTCTGAGTAGCTTTCCCTTCAGGTAATTATGTTAAAAGCAATGTTAAATATGTAACAGTCATGGCTAAAAAAGGCATATATGTATATACATGCATGTATATATTTAACAATCTAAAGCTTTTAAAAGAAAATATAATTTTGAATTTATTTTAAAAAATGTTCTTAAAAACAAAATAAAGATTATGAACTATTAGAAAAAAATTAGGATCTTGGCCCTCCCTGGTGCTGCAACAGGTTAAGCACAGCACTGTAGAACTGTTGGTGGCTGTGGCAAGAGTTTGATGCCAGACCAGGGAGATTCCCACATGAAGTAGTAGACCTCTCCTGCCTCGCCCGCTGCTCCCCTTAGCAGTGTATTTCGGCCTGTCTGCCTGTTCTGCTCCCCTCTCTGTCTCTTGTGAACCCTCTCACCACTCCACACCTCTGGCCTGCACCCCAGCTTGTATGCAAAAAAAAATAAGTAGATCTTTAAAAAAAAATAATAGGATCTTGTCTCAAAATGTAAATAAATACTCTTAATAAATGAGACATTGACAGCAGCTGTAAGCAACACAAAAAAGAGAAAAAGTGTCAATGCCCAGATTGTATAAAATATGTCTATAAATCAACAAATATAACTGAGCAGCCTACTGTGTATTTGACCAAAAGATAAAATAGGCACTTCAAAGAATAAGAACCCTATAACCAACATGTGGAATTTTCCCATCGCCCTGCTGATCAGGGAAATGCAAAATATAGCAGTGATATAGATACCACTCCTTTACCATTTTGGCAAAAATGTCTGGCAATACTGAGTCCAAGTAATCATTTGATAAATATACACTACTCATAAATATACACTGTTCAAAAAAATGGGACAAATACATTTGGCTGCAGTTTGGCAATATGTCATGAATTGAAAATGTACACAACATATAACCCAGCAATTTGATTCTAGGTATTCACTATAGAAAAACATATGAGTCTAGACATGAAGGTATGTATAAAGCCTACTTATACAAAATAACGGGAATAGAATAGGTAATTTCTGGAAATCCCAGCTCTAAAACTGAATTTATATGTTAAAATAGTGACAATACTTCTGCATTCAGAACACTTTATATTGAACTAACAATAGCTCAATCTGTATACTGGAGAAAACATGTCATTGAAATCCATATTAATAGATTTCCAGTGAATGAATTAGCTATTAAAAGAAGCTGAAGTATCTCCAAATCATTTGAAAGAAATTTAATAGGCAGGTTGATTAAAATTTAATAGCAAACTTGTTGGTTATTAAAAGTGCACAGTGTGATAAATCAAGATGTCAACTCCTCAATTTAAGACTTTGAAAAAAATTAGGTAAGAATTCTTGGCTTTCAATAAAATTTTTCTTCTTTCACACTTTGTAATATCATTAATTGTTTGAATAAAAAACAGTAAAAATATAAAATTATGGTGTCTGCTTTTAAAACTTATTTTGTATAGCTGTAAAGACAGAGATTGTACTACTTTTGCTAAATATTATAAATAACTTTTTCTTGGTTTATATGGCTTTCTCTACTTTATAAAGTAGTCCTTTAAAATTGAAATAATACTTGGTTGCACTTTCTGTCAATTGTGTGTGTATGTGTGTGTTAATGTTTCGTTATACAGAAAAGTAAATTTAGTAAACAAAATACTTAAAATAAGCAATGCCCATTGAATCAATTCACATTAGCTTTGGAAGCCTCCTTTATTGACTTGTATTTTTTTTTATGTTATATAAATTTATACATGAATATGAAAATAAAATGATTGAACACTATAGGGAAAAAAAGGATATGGAAAAGGTTATATACACTCCTAGAAGTCTCTTACTGCAATTTTGTTGAAACATATTTTTAGGGAGAGGATGTTAGAAAGATTTTAGTACCAGCAATTTAAATATGTTTAAGCAAAACCACCAGAATCATGTGAGATCTTAAATAAACAATATATGTCTCCAGACCTGTGTTTATTTATCTATAACATGATGGTAATAGATTAGATAATGTTATTTTTTTTCAGTTCTTAATTCTGACTATAACTTTGTCTCATGATTTTACATTGCAGTTGATTGGATGATACATACATATGATGTATTTTGGTCATGTTGATTCACTTTTCCAGTTTTCCCATTTATATTTTAGTTCACTCACTAAAAAAAGAGACATGTCTATTCTCCATTATACAAATTTTCTTAAATCTTTGAAATTCTTGAAAAGGAATTAAGACATGGTACCCCTTCACCAAGAAAAAGTACAAGCATGAGCACACAAACATTATACCTAAAGTATTTTACATGCAGTTTGTAAGGGCTTCATAACTTCGTAGTGTCTACCTGTGAAAGATCCCATGACCTACAGTAAAGTTAGTATTCTGATTCCCTAGAAAATACTACCATCAGTGAAATTTGTGCTTAGTGAAGTATCCGTTATGGCCCAAAAATAAGTTGTTGCACAGCAGCAACACTCTGTAGTAACTCTGTTTTATATATAACTTTAAATATATATATATATCACTTAATGAGTAGAATGCAAGTGAGTTCATGAGAAATAAATATGTGAAGACAAAGGAGAGAGAACCATGATAGAATGGAGTGAAGGATGAGGTATATTAAGGAAGAAATTACCCATCTGAGAAAAACTGTTTTATTGCAAAAAAAAACAAACATAACATTGGCCATCCTAAATATTTATAAATAACAAGAAATAATTCGTATGTGACTGTTTGAGAATGATTGTATTAAGGTGGTTCATTAGAACACCAAGATCTTGAATTATAAAACTTTATCCATCCAATAATATCAAATAAGAATTTAAGTACATTTTTAAAAAATGAAGTGTGAGGAAAAGAGCAGAGTGACAATTCAGGTTATTTTAAGAGTTTTTCAGTATACTTTTGTTAGTCAAGAAGAAAATTTGTTTGAATTATATTTTTGAATGATACAGATTTAAGTGGAATACAACTGTCTACTTTTTTTTCAGATCTGTTCTTTAGTTCACAATTTCATAACATGCTTATCTACCTTAGATTTCAGTCCCCAATTTCATGTATCATACTGAATTGACCTAGACAGTGCTGTCATTCAAGGTCTCCCAATGTCAAAAACCTTATTTAATTTCCTAAGGAAAGAGATATAACAGTTTTGTGGTAAAACTATGCGTTTGAAAAAAAAAATAGTACTCATTTCTATTCCATTCAGATTTCACTCATTCAAAATTTTAACATCAACATCAAAAATATAGTATGGGGCCTCCCTGGTGGCGCAGCAGTTGAGCGCTGTGCTGTGGAGCTGTTGGCAGCGGTGATGCGAGTTCAACGCCCAGCCAGGGAGAATCCCACATGGTGCGGCAGACCTCTCCTGCCTTGCCCGCTGCTCCCCTCAGCAGTGTATTTCTGATCTGCCTGTTCTGCTCTCCACTCTGTCTCTGGTGAAGCCTCTCGCCACCCCATAGCTCTGGCCTGTACCCCAGCTTGTATAAAAAAAAAAAGGCAAAAAAAAATGTAGTATGAAGTAAAAAAGAAAAAAGACTGCTTAAAGTCATTACCTATGATTTTACACTTAATCTTTTTCAGCAGCTTTAGGTTCTGACTTTCAAATAATTACCAGAAAATATTCCATCAGTTTTTCAGTATGGGAAATGAAAATCCTATTGCTTAGTAGCATGGTTTCACCAGAAATAAGGATTTTGTTGTTAGTTCTCTATTGGTATTTTTGATGATTCACATATGCTGAAAGTCAATGTTAATTCCTTTAATGACTTTATTAAAATATTAACCCTTTATTCTGGCAGCAAATATCAAGTATGACTAGACTGCTAGTACTGAGTCAGAAAATTAAGGAACAGCAATTTTTGCATAGCCATTTTGAGCTTTTCACATTGAGGGATTTTTTTGTTTGTTTTTACCAATTTTAGCTTTTTATTTTCAGTTATGAAGGTATGCTGTTTTTTTTTCTTTTTGCACTTGTTATTGTCTTCATTCAGATAGCATTCAGCTTTACCAAATAATTTTATGAGTTATTATTTTTGCCTTAAAAGTTTCATTATTTCAGTACCTGACATAGTTTAAAAGGTAGTAAATCAATCACATTAAGAACTGGACAGTTGGCATTCTAAATAAATTTACCCAAATTATAAAACTATGCATAATTGATAAAATCACTCAGCTTTAGAATTTTAAGATGTTATAGATATCACATACTATTTTTGGTTAAGTAGCAATTATTTTGAGCTTTAGTCACTATTATAGTCACTTGGTATAGATCAGTGAAAACAACTATTCCCTGTTTCCCTGAGGTTTGTAGTCCACTGAAATGAACACATACACATTCTTTTCACATATGTTATATCCTAACTATCTTCCTGTCATCAGGTAATTGTGTCTTAAAACTGACTGACTAGTAAGCTTAACTTTTCAGCTGAAAAACAGCGACAGATGGTCTGTAAACACTGATCTTGAAAGTCTTCAGCAATTTCACAGCTATTAGAAGAGAAGTTTACAAATCAGAAGTTAGTTGGAGGGAAGAGGAAGAGACAGGATGAGGAAGAGAAGAGACAGGATGTACAGAACCTTGGGAAATTGTGTCAGAATTCAAAATGACCTGAGTAAATTGAGGAAACAGACAGAAGCAAACAGAATGGACTTCTGCAAAGAAAAATGAAATTCAGGCCTCCCTGGTGGCGCAAGGGGTTGAATCTCTGCACTGCGATGCTATCTCAGCCACTGCAGGAGGACAAATTAGATCCCTACCAGGCAACTTCCCATTTGGTGCAGCAGATCTCTCCTGTCTTGCCTGATGCTCCCCTCAGCAGTGTATTTCAGTGGATCTGCCTGTTCGGCTCCCTACTCTGTCTCTGGTGAATCCTCTCACCCCTGTACACCTCTGGCCTACACCCCAGCTTTTGTATGTAAGAATAAATAAATATTTTTTTTTAAAAAGAAATTCAGTGCAGCTATGGAGAAACAAAAGTGACTTTGCACATGAAAGGAGGAGGAAGACAGATTCTGTGCAAGCTTTTGTTTTAAATATCTAGGCATTGGCAGCAAGTTGTTTTATCGCAAAAGTCAGTGCCACTTTTCAAAAGTAAGGCTGTAATGACTAAATGTGAATGGGCCCTGTAAGAACCAAGGAAAACCCTCATAGAAAAATTGCACTTATTTGGGTTGGAGACAAAACTTATTTGGGTTGGAGAATGGCCTTTTGAGGTCACTCTAAACCCTGAGTATCCTTGGAAAAGATCTGATTCTTACATTAGGTGAAACAAATGGGGAATAATTGTTTAGTTCCTCAGACATATCCCCGATTCTTCAAACCAACATATAGAACTTATCTACAACTTTGTTCTCTGCAAAACATTAAGCATCAAGCTCCATATCCTGTTCTTCAGTACCTGTTATTGAGCGTTCACTGAATAATAACTTTCCATGTTTAGGACTATAAAAGTAGGTTCAGTGACACTAATTACATGGGTTTCAAATGGTACATAAGGTATAAGAGTGAGTAACAGTAAAACCCCAACTTTCTTTAAATAGTGGTTCTTTTTCTATGAGGAAGAAGGTCCTTAATACCAAAGATAAACAGGAAAGTGTGAGTTGGGTTTTTTTTTTTTTAAGTTTTGCATTATAAGTGTTTGTGTGATTTCATATTTAATAGCAGAAGGATCTCCAATTGTGCCTCCATGTAGCTCATTATGGCTACAGATCAGTAACTGATTCTGGATTACACCAGATTGGAGGAAGCAGCCTACCAAACCCTGTGTCAAAGATTGAGTGCTGTTGCTTAACTTTCCAGCTAACCAGGAATTGTTGAAAAATAAAATTAACTTTATAGTGTTACCGCAATAAAATTAGTTAATAAATTTTAAAAAGTAAAAGTCCAGTCTTCCTGCATTAGTAGTTTCACTTTTTGAAAACTGTTTTTTAAAGTAGATTTAGAATTTTAAAACACTTAAAAATATGAAAAGGAACTTTATAGCAGAAATGATGGAACCAGTTAGGTTCCCCCCACCCCTTCCATGTGTCATCACATTAGCCACCCACCAACAAAACACCCATAGTCCTCCACCATAGTCCATTGGGCTTTCTTCTTACCCTGTTGTAAGCTGCATGAAGCAAGAAGAAAAAGTGACATCCAGACTACTGTTTGTTTTCCAGTTAGTTCAAATTAAATATTTTGTAGTGATGAAGGGAAATATGTAGAAAAGCAGATTAAGCCCTAGCTGTAAAGATCTAGTATTTCATTTTAAGTTTCTTACATTTTTCATTTTCTATTTAAATGCTTCTGTAATTTTAGAAAGTACTTATATGTACTAGAAGCCTAACTTTTTGCTTGAAAAAAAAGACTAGAATAATAAATATTATAGTATTTACAATTTATTTTAAAAAATATTATGTCGACCCAATCCTATTCTAATAATCTTTACTTATTTAACATCAACAATATACAGGTTTAAGATTTGTAGTATTCCATTGCTTATCTGAAAGGCAATGTAGCCAACTCTTTTTAGCTTTTCTTATTAATATTCCATATATTTAATTCATCTGATAGACCTATAATATAATAAATTGAAGATCTGCTGTTGCACTGTATAGAAACATTGAAATGCATTTGTCATACAACTTCAGCAAATGTTCATCTAATATTTAGTAAGCGAAGAATTCTGTGGTAGGCTTAAACAGTTCTTTGGGGGATGTGTAATATTTAAGCACATGTCTTATAACCTGAAAGAACTAAAACTGTCCCACCCTAAAGCAAATCAAGGGGTGTTTATTTTCTCAATATGAAATTTAAAATATTTGTTATTTGTTTGATAAATTACCATATGGCAAAGTGGTATGAGTTTTAAAAAAATTAAAGCTGCCATAGAAGTTTTCTTGATTTTTTTAAACATCACTATGAGTGACTAAATGTTTGTTTTTTGTTCACTCAGTACAGCTTACTTTTTATTTTAATTGTAGATTTACTTACATTTGTACAAAGTAGCTCAGAGATCACGTAACTTAGTTCTCAATAATAGCTTGTAAAACTATACTACCATGTCACAGTCTAGAAATTAGCATTGATACAACACACTGATTTTGTCAGATATTTTTAATTTTATATTTTTAAATCTTAATTTCATGACTTAATATTTTTATAATTATATGATAACTCATAATATTAGATTAAATGTTTGTGTGTGTGTGTGTCAGTTTTAGTGCAATTCTAGCATAAGAGTAGGTTTCTGTATGTACCACCAAAGCTGAGACTCAGATACTCCCATCACCACAACGATGTCTCATAGTGCCTTTTAATGCCCATAGTGATTTTCATCTACTACCCCTTGTTGCCATCATTACATTCTCCATTTCCATATTTTTTATCATTTAATTTATGTAGTATATAACCACTGGGTTGTCATTTTTGCTCAGTATAATTGTCTAGAGATTCATTCAGGTTGTTATGCGTAGCAAAAGCTGCTCCTTTTTATTGCTGAGTAGTATTTCATGGTAAGGATGTTCCAAAGGTTATTTAACCATTTACCAGTTGAGTTGTTTCCCATTATGGGCTATTACAAATAATGCCGCCATAAACATTTATGCGTCAGTTTTTGTGTGAATATAAATTTCCATTTCTGTGAGCTAAATGTCCAGGAGAGGAGTTTAATTGCTGAGTGGCATGGTAATTGCATGGTTAGTTCTATAAGAAAACTGTCAAACTATTTCCTGGGATTACTGTACTATTTTACATTCTACCTGAAAAGTATGACAGATTCAGTTTTGTTCCATCTTTGCCAGATTTGATGTTGTCTATTTTTGTTTAAATGTAATCTGATTGTGATTTTTACCCTATAATTCCCTAACGGTGAATAGCATTTTTTTCCCCCATGAGCTTATTTGAGCCCCGTATATTGCCTTCTATGATGTCTGCTTATACCTTTGGCCCATTTTCACATTGGATTGATTTTTGAGTCTTTTCTTATTGTTGTTATTGCTTTATTGTAGACCTTGAGAGTTCGCTCCATGTTCCAGATACTGTTTTTTTGTTGGATTGCAAATATGTGAAAATTTATATGCAAATATTGTCTCCTAGTTTATAGATTGTATTTTCATTCTCAAATATATATATCTAAATTAACATATTATCTGTATTCAGCATATCCCCATACAACTTGTATTTGCCTTTCTTCAGTCACATTTCTTATCATCTAACCTGAATACATATGCTGCCTATCATTTTTGTACATGACTTAATATTTAATAAAACTGTTCCTCTAATTTTTTTTATTAAGTGGCTTTGAATGTGGAAAATTACAACTCATAATAATGATATGTTAGAAACTAAGTACAGCTGTTCACAAAGAGATGAATAACTGTTATTTTGATAAGCCAGAGTCCAAATAACCAGTTGGAAAATGGAAAATGGATAATACATATTGCTGACTACCACAAAGTTGTATATTATTTAAAATATTTTTAAATGATTTCATCTTATCGGATCTTAAGGTCACCTAATTAGTATGCTTGCTATGGTGTACTAATAAGTGATTATATTTTATTTTATTTCAATTTAAAGAATTCCTTTTCAAGAATTTAAGAAATGTCAAATTCTGTCGTGTCAATAACTGCTCTCCAAATGAGTGTTTTATCATAAATGTTGTCCTTTATTCCTTTTTACTTTCATTAAAAAGAACCCAATGGGTTTTGCAAAAGAGGGGATGTTTTGTTTAATTTTAGCTTTTCTTTCTGTGTTTTAAACTTTTTTTTTAAAGCTTTTGTTTCATGTTTTATGTTTGTATGGAAGATTGTATTTTGCTTTTTAAAAAAGAAATTTATTTTTAGCAAGCATGGACATATATTCTTGCTTACACTTTACACTTTGGGAAAGAGAGAACCCTAAATGTGGCTTATTCAATACTGTAAATCATTTTCTTTCTTTCCCATTGACTCGGATATGTGCATTGTTGGAAACGTGTGCTTTAACAGCATATATTTTTGAGTCTAATTAGCTGCCTGCCTGTAATCAGGACTGTATCAACTGTTGTCATTCTAAATGTTTCCTTTCTTTTTTTCAAACACATTTGCCTGATTGACCTTTTTTTTCTCTTTCTATGGGGCTGCTCCAGGAGCCATGGCTAATCATCTTATAAGCAATGCTCTGCTTCGTCCGCATGGTACTAACAATCCCTATAATACATTGCTTGGGGAACCGGCGGTCTGTAACAACCCTTCTGTCAGCATGTACAACACACAAGGTGTGCTGGAGTTTATCTTAATTTTTTCAAGTGAGAGTCCCATTTTATTTAGCTTTTATGGCCACATCCTATTTTTCTTTCCTTCCTTCTTCCTTTTCTTTCTTTTGGAAGCAGACACACAGACTTCTCTCACCTTCCACCCCTCTTGGTGCTTTTTATTTTCCATTTTCCTTAGGTTTTTCTTAGTAAGAATTGGATTCCTCTCTTCTGATAAGCAATTGCTTGATTCATCCATATGTGTTTGTTTCTCTGTAATGTTATAGAATGTATTGTGCTTTGTCAGTACTTTTCATGTTGATCGATTTCTATAATAAGTATGCATTTATTTTGAGAAATGAGATATTTGCCTAAGGTAAGTAAGATAAATAAGGCTTGGTTCAATAGTCTTAATGTTCTAAAACCATGAAATATCTTACTTTGTTATACAATGAAGCACACTCTAGGCACAAAGCATCAGTAGTGGTGAAATCATTTAGATGGACTCCAGGGAGAATTACATTGAACTCAGCATTGGAGGAGACAGCAGTGAACTGAGCAGTGGCAGATCAAGTTCTACTTTAACTTACCTGCCTATATCAACTGGATCAGGAAGGTCACAAAATGTTTTTTCTACTTGGCTACATATTAAAAACAGGCCTTTGAATATGATTGTTTTGTATATTCCAGCTTTTATGATATAAAGTTTAATGGTATCTCAAACAAAATAGCATAAATATATTTAAAACCACTTACAATATAAGCATTTGGATGTGGCTCTTAACTTTTCTAAGAATAAAAATGATCGGGGCACAAGAAATTAAAAGAGTTCATATATAAAGAGAACACAGGAAAAAATGATTACAATAAAAGTCACATCAAAGAAAAATATTAGTCAAGATCCATTTACTTAAAGTTATATTTGAGGCAAGTTTCACTATGACAAAGAGTCTTCCATATTTCCTTCAGAGTAACTTTTCCAAGCAATTATAAATAAAAGTGCCATTATCTTCTATGAGAATCTTTCTGGTTTTTATTCCCCTTCTCAGTCAAAGGTAAAAGATTAATGTCAAGAATGCATAAAACTTGGTGTGACTGCCCATTCCAGAAAAGCAAATGTTTGTTAAAATATGGCCATTTGTCTAAAACCACCTCAACTTCTCAGTTGACCTCTTGCCATATAGGAAGGATGAACTTAAACAATATCAAAAATTACAAACTCTGATTCAGAAGTGAAATCAGAGATATTATCAAATTGTTTGTCAAAAGACTGAAATAAATTAAATTTTTTCAAACTCTTTATGTCTGCAAGTCTAAGAATCACAGACTAAAGTCTAGACTAAAATCTAGACTTTGAATCAAGTCTAAAATCAAAGAAGGGATAGAGCTCATTGAGTCAGCTGACATTGCTGAAAGTCCGCTGTCCTGTGCTTGAGTATTTCCTCTGATGGAGCCCTTCCCACTTTACGTTTTATATATTCATTAGTTGAAATGCGATAATGCTCCATGATTTTGTGTGTGTGTGTGTATAAAATACATACTGTGTGTGTATATATATATATATATACATATATATATATATATATATATATATAAAATCTTTTTTTCTTTTTTTTCCTTCCACTGAGCTGAAATTTATCTCTGGCCATGACATTTACATACGCCCTATGGAGGAAAAAAGAGCAAAATATCCTTGGGTTCTTTGCACAGCCTTCAATACTTAAAAGCAGCTAACCAGTCTTAGCTAGTGCTTCCTTTCCCTAATGAAATAACCTCAGTGCCATTTTAAAGAGATGGTTTCTGGGTCATTTTTCAGGGTTACCCCCTCTATATTCTCTCTCATTTGCCACTGTCCCTATTTTATTGTAGGACTCAGTGAAGTGTATGTTACGCAACATACTAGATGTGATTTGACAAAACAGTTTAAAAGATCATAAAAAGGCTTGTTTTGTTTTTCTTAATTGCCATTGGGCTAAGTGCCAAATATTGTGCCATTACAACATTTAAGAGTGCTGACATATTAACGTTTTCAGTGATGTTAATTGAAGATCCGTATCATATCTGTAAATTACTTATACTTCCCTCCACCTTATACAAAGTTTTAACATAAATTTTGATTATATTTTGTTTAGCTTTTTTGAATATTCATAAATTTCCAGTGCCTTATATGATGAAAAACTAACAATAATCTATGCTTTCCCTAATTCAGGTCTGCCTGCTTTTATTATTTTTAGCGATTCCTAACTTAAGGGGTTATGCTAAAGATGGTGTACTTCTATGAACTATCAAATTGAAGTTCTCCCACTGCAAAATTTAAAATATTACCATATAGCTATAGAGCTTCATTCCTGTGGAATCTGTTACTGGATATTTCTATTAGAATATTAATAAGTACACAAAGATTCCTTTGAATGGATTTGTTGTTTATGCCAATTAAATAAATTCTGACTTCTCTTAAAAACTTAAGTATTTGATTGTATTAATGTTTTTCAGATTTTAATTGGAATAATTCAGCAATTTTATGTTTTAATATATTTTAACATGTTAGGAAACTATGATAGTGCTTAAAGTAATTATTTTGACCACTGACAAAAATAAATATTGGTGATTGTCATATTACTACTAATTTTATGCTTTCAGATGAATGCACTTATATTCTTACTGGCAAGGTGAAATCTTGTATGAAATATAGGTGGCTCGGTATGTACTGGAGTGGTTTATGTTGAATCACCACTTGGTTCTGTTTTATTCTGATTCAGTGACACCAATGCCATCCTCGCAAAGAAGCCATTAGATTAAAATAGCCACATTTGTTTCCAGTACCTTTATTTAAAACATCTAAAAATGTTTATACTGTGACTGAAGCATACAAAATTAGGATAAAGATAAATGCTATACTTCTATTATATTGAATTTAGATTTGGTGGAAATATTTTAAATTCATCCATAGCATTTCTGACCATTATTTTCTTGTCAGTATTAGAGAACTCAGTTTTTGTAAGGTAAATCACATTAAAGAAAAACCTGTCAATGAAACATAATATAAAGAGAGCATCACAATTTTACTAAAATCATTTGCATTTTAAAATAATTTAATCCTAAAACTTTAAGGGTCATCTAGCCATAGAATGGGGCATAATGAAGAATACAGCTTTTATTATAAAAAGTATATAAATATTCTGTTTTGGCTTTCAAAGCAGAAGGAAGATGCGAAGAGGCGATCATGCACAGAGAAAAATCTAAAAATTCCCTTTCTGATCCCAGTTCTGCCACAATTAACATGGTGGTGTTAGATAAGGCAGCCTCTAGTGGCTGCAAAGTCCTCATCTCTGAAAATCAGGGATACATCTTCAATTATCTTTTATGTGATTTTCAGTTCTAAAATTCTCTCATTTAAGGAAAGAATCATGATGAGCCTATAAATGATTTCTATATTGCTATATTGGTTTGGCTCTTTATTTCTTATTATTATATTCTAAAGCTATTTTTAAATTTTAAAAGAAAAGTGCTCTGCATTTTCAAATACTGTTGTTGTTTTGCTGAGAAGCAAGTCATCTTTTAAGTATAAAAACCAACTCTCTGAAGCAGTGGTTAAATTATACATATAAGTTGGAGTCTCCTCAAAATGATCTACCCTGTTGGATTCACTGGCTTTTATTTTGTGAAATTTTTGCCTTCCTGTAAACAGAATCAGCAAGGAAAGTATTTTTGATCTGATTAAAATGAGTATTTTTAAAGAGATAATTTTACTAGGATAGTGTTTAGTAGGATCAACTATAGTTTTAAAGGTTCAACTATAAAAATATTTAATTGCATATGATTTTACAATAATCCAGAAGAAATCCTGATATTGATGACAGTATATTTTTACCCTCATTTTCTTGATACAGATTAATGGTTGAACTTAACCTTTTTCTTTCTCCTTAGTTATACCAACTTTTGAATTTGAGCTCCAGAAATTTTAGTATCGATCAGTACTATTCACAATGATAAGCATTTGTGTAGGTACACAATATGAAAACTTTCTTGTGTCGTTTCCTTTGTATACAAGCTAAAGATCTCATTTATAATTTTAATGAAAATAATGTAAAGTTAACATTATGTAGATGCAGGTCTGTTCTAATACACAAATATACACTTAATATTGAAGTATAGTTGTGGAAATGGTCATGGCTTTCCCTCAAATTTTTATTCTCCTTGCTTGGTGTGATAATCTTAACTTTAAAGTAAATGTGTATTTGTTTGACATTTATGAACTGTAGAAACGCTAATTAAAAACTCATTTTATTAGCATGTGTTAAGGCGGGTTTCTTATTTTTTGACTAACAGTTCAGTATTTTTGATTATTGAAAACCATGTAACACAGACTCATGAATTTTGGGGCAGTGGAAATTATTTCCTTTGACTCTTTTTTCTGCATATCATCAATTTGCTTTTTACTCATGTTTCTTCTACCGTCGCTGTAAGCTTACTTGTTGTTTTTTCTTTCCTTTTCTTCATGCTGTCGTTTAGAGCCCTACAGAGAGACAAGTATGGGAGTAAAGCTAAACATTGCATATCAAATGTAATTTTTTTTAGTTCACTTTTATTGCATCACATATAGATGATGTAGTTATTAAAAACAGTTCATCTCACAATTTAAAAACTAAAGAGCCTATGAATCAATTATATAAATATATGTTAATAGAGATTAGACGCTTTTGTTGTCTGATTCTTTTATTGTGTCACATATTCAACATAGTTAAGTCTCATGTAATGTTTGTGTGAGTTAAATTGTTTTTAAATTGAGCATTTATTTTTGCTAAATAATCCATCAATTTTAATTTTTATTAGTACCTTTCATCATACAAGTATATGTTACATGCAGCATACCCACTTTATTTTACTATGGCTATTTGAACCTGTACCTAATGCATTGACAACAGAAGTAATAAACCTGTGTTTCAATGCATCAGCCACTCAATCATAACCATCAAACATCCCATAACAGCCTCTGCAGCAGCAATCACCCATCACATATGGCCCTTTGAAAAACATTTACTTTTGTTTTTTCTTAACATTGTGGATTTGTCTAAAAGAGATCTTATAACATGAAAATAAATGGCTTCACCCTATGTCTGTGATGGCTGTCTCTTAATGCACTTCTGCGTTGCTGTTATTGATAACTGTTACTTGTTGACTTCTGAAATCCATACAAAAATTGGTGTATTTGGAGCACTTTATTTAAACCCGCAATTTCCAGTTCAGTTTTGATAAATGTAATTGCATCACAGATATAGAATGAATGCTCTATTTTCACAAGTTAGTAGTGTATTAAGAAGTTTAATAAAATTCTTCAATTGATTGTTCTGTAAAGAAATGCCCTCTCTTATTTACCAGTATTGGTTAAATGTTTGTGTTTTTTTTTTTAATTTGTGGTTGCATTTGAAGTAATTTATGGAACTATTTTGGATTCTTGGATTTCTGTTCATTAAAGAGAATGAAAAAAAAAACTTCAAGAAGCATGTGGTCAAATTTTTTTTCACTGCAGCTCTTTCTTTCCAAATAAAATGTTTGATTTCTTTTAAACCCAAAGTTTATATGCACACAAAGTCATCACCCATTAAGAAATGAAACGTCCAATAATGATATTATGTTTTTAGGAATCAAATCCCTGTGCCTTTACACATTCTTTTGTAGTATTACCTAATGACCCTAAATAATCACTAATGAATTAATATGTAATAGTAACCAAAGTGCTTTTAGCAGAAAAAAAAAGTAAATCCAAATATTTTTGTTTTGAATTTTCCTATGTGAAAATTATTTTGATGTGCCATTTATTTGACTAAGTATTCATGACTACATCATTATGACAAATTTAACATAATCCTTTTGTGGTTTTGTGTGTACAGATTATTTTTAATCTTATAAAATTACACATCAATTTATTAGAAACTGCTTGGTTCTTTTGAACAGTATATTCAAAGTACCACATATGAATTATGTTAATATTATGCCTGTTATAATGTTAAGATAACATATAAAATTGAAGGTAATGAATTATGGAATTGACTTTGATGTGTATAAATTGAAAGCTATGAATGATTATACCAAAATTTTGTACTATTTTTTCTAAGTTATTACCAAATATGCTGCAAATAATGTCAGGCAATGTTTGTGTGGAAATTGCAAATTATATATAGTACTTTTTAAATTCTTTTAAATATTTACTCTAAATACTTCTTTTCCATTTATAAGATTTCAATTGTCCTAACAAAATGTTCATTTTGATGTAAATAAAACGCTAGCAATTTATACATCATAGTTGAATGTTTTTGCTTCTGTGTTTGTGTGTGTGTGTTATGGTCAGTTGGATATAAATGTCATAGTGTTTTGTAATCTTTTTCAGAGGGGCTTCTGAACAATGCCAGGGATACAAGTGTCATGGATACTCTACCACTGAATGGTAACCATGGCAATAGTTACAGCATTGCCAGTGGCGAGTACCTGAGCAACTGTGTGCAAATTATAGACCGTGGCTATAACCATAACGAGACCGCCTTAGAGAAAAAGATTCTGAAGGAACTCACTTCCAACTATATCCCTTCTTACCTGAACAACCACGAGCGCTCCAGCGAACAGAACAGGAATCTGATGAACAAGCTGGTGAACAACCTCGGCGGTGGGAGTGAAGATGATGCCATTGTCCTAGATGATGCTACCTCCTTTAATCATGAGGAGAGTTTGGGCCTAGAACTCATTCATGAGGAATCTGATGCCCCTTTGCTGCCCCCAAGAGTTTACTCCACAGAGAACCACCAGCCACACCATTACACCAGAAGGCGGATCCCCCAAGACCACAGTGAGAGTTTTTTCCCTTTGCTAACCAACGAGCACACAGAAGATCTCCAGTCACCCCATCGGGACTCTCTCTACACCAGCATGCCAGCACTGGCTGGCGTGCCTGTCACAGAGAGCGTTACCACCAGCACCCAGACCGAACCCCCACCGGCCAAATGTGGTGATGCCGAAGATGTTTACTACAAAAGCATGCCAAACCTAGGCTCGAGAAACCATATCCATCAGCTGCACACCTACTATCAGCTAGGTCGTGGTAGCAGTGATGGATTTATAGTTCCTCCAAATAAAGATGGGACCCTTCCAGAGGGAAGTTCAAAAGGACCTGCTCATTTGGTCACTAGTCTATAGAAGATGACACAGAAATTGAAACCAACAAAACTGCTAACACCTGGTTGACTGTTCTGAGTTGATATAAGCAGTGGTAATAATGTGTGTACTCCTAAATCTTTATGCTGTTCTTGAGAGACAAACACGAACTTTCAGACTTCCTTTTTTTTTTTAACTGGGATTTTTAGGTCAGCCCAGGGGAGAAAGATAATTGCTGAGATCCCCCTGTGCCCTATCCTTTCCTGTCCTTTACCCCTCAGATGGAGACTTCATTATGTTAATGAACGAGATATGAAGAAAATGGCACTCATTGTGGCCTTGTGGAATTATGTTGTGTTTGTTCTAATATCTCTGATCTCTGTTACTATGATTACAAGGACCTGATTTTTAAAAGGCCAGAACAGTTGTTTGAAATTAGTAACAATGCCGCATCTAGATTGGAGTGCTGCACAAACAAACATAAAAGCAAAGCAAAACTGTATCTCATAGTGGTTTTTAGTCACTGACAACCTGAATTCATCACAGCGGGAATAGCTGTGGAATATAAAACAACAAAATTAATAATGAAATGGAGGGGAATTCTAGAAATATATGCTAAATGCATATTTTATGATTTGCTGTATTAACTGATGATAAAACTAATGGCAGAAAAAATTGAACAATTTCTATGTAATGTACAGATACTAGCATTGCACATATAGTCTGCTTTCTGTTCCTCCAGAATTTGAGTCCTGTTAATGTAGTGAAAAAAAGACAATTTTTCTTTTTCTTTTGTGCTGGTCTTGCAAGTTTGTCTGCCAGTAAGAGAGCAAAGTTTCCTTCCTTTCGTTCCTTTATTTCCTTCATTTTCTTTCTTTTTCTCTTTTTGCCTTTTTTTTTAATTTCATCTGGCAAAAAATAAATAAATAAATGAAACTGTCACTTTATAAGAATCATTTTCTAGTAATGCAAACAAATTATTTTTTACAAAAAATATAAAATAAATAAAATTAGACTTACTTCCCTCACTATATATCTTTATTCAGTCAGACTATTTCCAAGAGCATTTTTGCAAATTAGAGCAGGACACACTTTTATGTTTACAGTGCACATCTGTTATAATACAAAACATATTTGGCAAGCAGTTCATCACCAAGACAGTAGCTATGATTCTAGAAGTCAAGAGGTGTCAATAGAACTAGTGGGGCTTCTGCATGTGAAAAAATGGTATCCCATAGGCGTTAAAGTGCTGAATGCTCAGTCTGATCCCCAAGTGGGCACCTGCACTACAAATTTTTAAAGGAAATTCACTCCCTTGTAGTAAAGAATTGAAAGGTCAAGTTATTTTGAAGTGATTTAAAAAAAAAAAACTTTTCTGTTTATTAACAGGAAAATTTATTTATTTCACAGGATTTTAAGTAATGTAGGATTACAAGAGATAAATTAGCAGCACATATATTTTTTTTTTAAATTTATGATCCATTTTGTATGGTCACAAAGTTGAATGACCTCATTACTAATATTTGTTGTAAAAGTGAAACTTGTTTGCCAACCAATAAACAACTGATTGAGATTTAGAAGATATTGTATTGATGTATGTACTATATGATTAATTATTCTTTTCATTTTTCTCGCCTTTCTTTGCTTCTGTTTTCAATATATAAACTTTGCTAATGTGCTGTGGCCCAAATGAGCCATGCTAAAGAAATCAATCTGTTTAAATGACTACCCCAAGCACAAAATAATACAGATTCTGAAGACAAACCAGAAAAAAATGGGATGGGCATGTTTATATTGACTAGAATAGGGTACATAACATACCATCAGGTTAATACGTAGGTTATTTATAAACGAGCTGTAGTCCTATGCTTATTATAATACCAGCTTCAACCAGAGATTTAATTATTGATTTTTTTGTAGTGCTGGAGATCATATTTTACCTTCCTTGTAAACTCCATTTCAATATTCAAAATTTAAATGAACTCAATTGGATAAAAGCTGCAGGAATCACGACAATGAAACTATCCATTTTATAAAGATAACTTAAGACCCTGTTATGCTAGCTATGTGTTGTTTTTGTTGTTCTGTGTATTGCAGGGGGATAAATTTCTTTCAAGAAACTTTTTAGATCTCCAGTTACTGAAGAACCTTTACCAGCAGTGTCTAAGCATGGAGTTCCTCCTATGGCAAAACTAGAATGAACTTGCCAAATTATAATTTCTCTTGTAGCATGTAACATCTTGGTGATTAATTTTTCTTTTTTTCAAAAATCTAAACACCACTTATATAATTAATTTTTAAAATTAAGATGAAAAGAAGTAGTTTAGAACCCAGCCAGTGATTTGTATATATTTCTAAAATATATGACAAAAGAAAAATTCTGTGCTGGGCTAGAGTACATCATAACTTTAATATCACCTCAAAATATTTTATGCATCATCCTGTTTTAGTCATGTGACATGAGTATTTTTAGTCTATATATTTTCTTTAAGTTGTAGGACAACCACAAAATTTAATGGCAATTAGGCTTTTGTATACCCCATATGGTAATGTTAGGGTTAATTTAGTTGATACATAGAGTACGTCTGGTAATGAAAGAACATTTTTAGACACATTTAAGGTAACTTCAGAAACACAAATGTGGTATGTGGATTTTGAGTACTTATGCTTGTGTTGCCAATCCAACAATAATCTATATGAAAGCAACTCCATCACTAAGGAGCTAGTTTCACAGAACAATGGCGAAACTACCTCAATTCAGCTTGCTGATTCTTATATTTTCCAATATTGCTACCTCCCTATTCATTATCTTTGGTATTTCACTATATGAAAATTTGAGACAGGTAGCCTCCCAGCTCTACATAGACCAAGTTGATGAAAACCACTTGAATACATACACTGGTGCATATAGCCATTCAATACTACCAAGCTCTTGCATCAAGATGAAAGGATGAGACTTTTGAACTCTCATACATGATAATAGCTGTGCTTTCAGAGAGACTTGAAAGCCAAAGACATTCACAGGAAGTGATTTTCCCCCAAGTTTTATGTGACTATATGAAAACAAAGAGTGGGCAAAGGAGTTGATGCATATAGTTCAATAGGAATTTGTGTATATCTCACATGTATTCACTTAATCTTCGTTACACCAAACAAGGGTTGAACTCCTGAACCTGAATCTTTTTATTTTACATGCATTTTCATGTATAGTTATTGGTAAATTAATAATGTTTAAATTTCCATGTTTTTCCACCTTTGGTTGGCTCTATACTTTCAATACCCTGAGACATTCATAATCTGCTTACTTGCATATGTCTAATGTGTTTGATTTTCCATTAGAAGTAAATTTCCATCAAGCAGATATACTATGCATATGTATATATGTTTACATATGTACATGTTCGTAGATATACTATACACAGTGTTTGGCTAGCTGGGAGTAAAAATTATACCAATAAAACAAACCAGTTACTATTTTCTAGTAAAAATGATATTTTTATGACATTTTACACTTGGATTTTTTTCCCATCAAAGTCTATAACTCATAATATTTTGTCAGGACACTGGCTAGTTTCTTATCCCACATTTTTAATTGATTCAGAACTGTTGGATTGTGGCATAGCCCATGTTCCTAATTGAAAATATTTATGGAGAAATCTTAACTCTTGTAAAGGAGAAATAGATTGAAATTCTAATTAAATTTTTGAGCATCCCTCTCTATTTCCACTCCATTAAAACTAAAAGATAGTGTAGTAGAATAAGTGACTATGCTAAAATCATCATGACAAAAAAAAAAAAAACTGGTTTGAGAACAATTATCTTAAAGTAAGTATCAGGAAAACATAATAATCAAATGCAGGTAATGGAAATACCCTTAACTAATAAACAATAGCTCTAAATTAAAATGTAGTTTATAATTTGTAATTTAAAATCTATTATTCTAAAAATGTTGATATACATGAGATCTTTATGATTTTTTTAATATTGGTGTGGCAAAACTTTTTTATGATAATCGAGATAAACATATAAGTATAATGGAATTGAAAATATTTACAATGACTCCATCTTTTAAATTTTAGGCAATATCTTCCATATTTTCCCCACACATGTTCAAATTCATTGATGGTTTGCTTACTTATTAAAGGGTGATGTTAAAATTTTTGAAGACAGACTTTCTTCATTATTGCAGCGTCCAAAGGGAAAGGAAAAACAGTTCTTAGGTTGTCTGAAGATCAACACCAAACTAATCAATAATCACCCCTTTTTAGTGAAATAATAGTTTTTAGAAGTTGTCTTTCAGTTCTAAACCAAAATGATACCATTTGCAATGTTTTTTGGGGAAAAAGAACTCTACAGAATTACTATACAAGTCCATTCAAATTTAGTGAGAGAGAAAAAAGTATTCAAACCCTAATTTAGTTCTGAGCAACTCTTAAAATTGACCAGAATGTCTTTTCTTCTTAATTACATTTGAGATAAAATAACAATATATGTGACCTTTGCAGCATATTGTAGTACCAAGGTATTGAGACTTAGCTTGTCTTTAGCAATTCATAATTATAACCCACCACATAAACAATTACCATACATTCCTAATTAATACTTTAAATATGTCTTTGTTAGATTTTGCACATTGATAAATTAATTAGGAAATGGAAGCACAAGAGTAAAGCAGTAAAATTGCAAATAGCTTATGGAGGCATTTTTGTGCAAATGAATTCTACATGAGAAGCTTCCTGAGCTTATAAAATAGATTTGGTGGATCTCAACCATAAATTCAATTCTATAATCACCCAATATGTCCTTTTTAAACCATCTGAAAAACATTGCTAAATATCTAACTTTTCATTTGCAAAATAGCAGAAATCAAAATGTTCGTACCTACTTCTTTCCTGCTTAGGCCACAGGGGAGCACTTCCTATATACTAATTAGCATGACTGCACTTCCCTCTTTGTTTAAAAGTTAAATCAATTTTTAGCATTTACCTGTGTACATCCCCACCCTTATTCTCATTATTTATAGTCTGCAGAGGAAATAACTTGTTTCAATACTGCAAATATTATTGACTTTTGCATAAAAAGGTAGTAATTGTGACTGAATATTCTCAATTGAAATAGTTATTGATATTCCACCTTTTAAAAAAATTAGAGCTCAGCACTTCTTTAACATCTAGGACTTAAAAGTTAATATTTAAATATCTTGATTTTAACTGTTTTGATGTTTCTCTTTATAGTATTTCATGAATTTTTTTCTCATTTAATAATGTGTGCAGCCTTTGAGTATTTCAAAGGTAAATGCAAACTATGATTTTAAGAATGCATGTGAAGGGAGAACTTTTATTTATATGAAGAAGTCAAGGAAGACTGCAAGGAAAAAATAAAAAAACCTCTGGTGGGATAACCAAGTCTTTTCTACCACAATATGAACAGAAAAAAAAAAAAAAAGAAAGAATCATGTTGGCCAATTTTTGGTGAGGTAGCAGTAGCTACATTAGAGTTACGGATAAAACTTTTCAAGGAAAAATTACCAGTCATTTAGAGTGGAAAAAAAAAATCTTAAACATTGAATTAAATGCTATTGATGTGTTAAAAATCAAAATGTAAAATTGGGGTCCACTATATTTTAATTTCATCCTCCTAATTCCATAGGAAAAAGTACACTCTACATATGTCTTGCTACATCTGTCTCAAGGAAACATGAATATTTTATAAATGTTTCTTAAATATAAGTATTTTTGCCTCAATTCTCTTTCACTCTAATCTGCTTACTCTATTGTATGCCAACATAGTTAATGCTACCAGTAGCTTTGTACCTTTTAGAGCTTTATTATAAATCTTTCTAATAAACATTAAATTACTATTAAATTGGAATTATGTACATTGTGGAAACTAATTCATAACCAAGCAATATCAATATTACAGAATAATTCATTATATATGAATAGTACATTGAGATTTAACAAATACACTGCTGAAAATATTACTCTCAAGTCCTCTCCAATTATTATAGTCAATTCATACATTTCTACAGTTACACACATCAGAGTAATCCATAATACAAATGTGTCTAAAAGTATTTGCAATACTTCTCTCATTCTAGAATGCTTTAAGAAAGAGTTTGAAAGAAGAGGAAAATAAAGCTGAATTCTAAGGACCTAATTTTTAGATAAACATTGTCACTCAGATTGAACTATTTTAAATGAGCATGTTCCGATTTTGTAATTTAAAAAAGAGAGGTTATTAAAGATTTACACTTAGTCCTGTATTAAAGGATTTTGGATTTTAAAGGAGTTAAGTTTGTCTCAGTGGCCCAGGAATGCAGAAGTTCAAACTATATTGTCAAGGAAATAAATTTAAAGTCTATACCTACACTAACTTTTTAAAGGTTAAACAGGCAAAACAACCCCGGCTTCAAAATGAAATATATTGGTTGACCTCAAAAGATATTTGATAAAATTAGTGAATGCCATTATCTCTTTAATAGTAAGGAAGAGGTCTTTAGGGATGGGACTCAGGATTCAGTGACTGGGACAGAGTGTGTTCTTATGCTAGACCACTGCCTAGTCATCTAGACCATTTTTTAATGCTTTGAATTTCAAATTGTCACAATGTCTTATGTTTTGAAGTCCACTATGAATCAAGAGAAATGAAAAAAAAAACATTTAAAGTTGGTTTTCATGACTCATTTGAGAATAAAGATTTCCTTTACATCCTAAGTAATAAAAGATATGTCTTGAAACAGCTGTGGACAATCAGAATGTGTTGGTTTATAAACACGTCCTCGTTGTATATTCTAACTCTGATTTTTGCCTATACACTATAAAATCAAGAATTTTAGAGTCAGCTTGATTTCCCTTCATTTGGTTTCTGTGAATACATTGGAAGTTGAAAGATAATTTGAAGATTTACCATACTGTTTTCCACGTGCCAAGCATTAAATCTGATTTAAACTAGATCTTTTTAAAAAATGGTTTAAAGCTAACAATAAATTGAGCTATTTCTCGGTGATAAGCAATATCATGTTTTAGGAAAAAGGATATAGCTATTACAGGCTTTGGTGTCTTACCCGTTTCATATTTACACATGGCCTTCCTAGTATGCACACCTACCAGATATCAGTCTATTGGACGTTTTGCCCTTGTACAACCTTTTTTTTTTTCTTAATTGCTCTGTACAATCACATGTAAAATCATAAGCTACAAATCTCAATAAAAATATCAATAAATGACAAGTGATGTAGTAGTCACTGTTATTATATGGTAGTGCCAAAATTTTAGTATTGGGACAGCATTTCAAGCTGCAGGCTAATAACTAAACATGAATTGCTATTTTATTTCCTCACTATTCCCATGTCCTGCTACCCTCTCATTCACACATAGAAAATACAATTTAAGGACTATTTTTCCCTTCATGTTTCAGAGAACTGCTGTCACCCATGGTGCCTATAAAGATATTTGTTCTTTCCAGGAAAAGAAGAAGTTAAATTAAGAATTTGAAGTTAAAAATAAGAATTTCATGTTTGCCAATGATATCAAATGTAGTTTTATATCTACTGCCTGATCTTATTTTTATCTAATTCGGGGAAGTAGGGCCATCAATTACTAATGAGTTGCTGGCTCAAAAAAAAAAGGAAAAATCTCTGTTGTTGGCATGCCATTCTTATTTTGAATGAAGGGCATAATAGTATTGGTATATAGTCTGGGTCATAAAGTAGACATCATTATAATCACAGTTCTGTGATGTCAGGAATTATTATGTTTACTAACTGAGCCTCAATAAAGTGAGCACAAATATAGGCTAGAGAAATTAATTCATACGTTCTTTATAATAATATAGGCTAGAGAAATTAATTCAAATGTATCTCCTTTAGAATACTGAAAATACATTTTTATAAGAAATATTCTGAAAAGGACTGGCAAGATGTCAGCAGCTCTTGAGTGCCTAGCATGTGGTTGGCAGTGTATTGGTCCAATATTCCCAATTATACAATGAAATGGAATTTTTCATACTCACTTTACAGAGGAAATTGAAATTCAGATCTCACAGTTGAAGAACTACTGAATTTTGAGCAAAAATCTCAGTCTAAAGTCCATTTTATTTGTTTAACCACGCTATATTATATCAACTAAATGTCTATTTGGGAAGAATAAACCTAGCCCTTTTCATTTAAGTAAGAGGGGAAATAAGCATACATGGAAATGTTGAGCTCTCAAAGACTCATCGTTTATGTAAACTCTATTTTACTAGGCGGAAGAGAGAAGGGGTGGTGGGTATTATCAAGCCTATACCTTTGAACAAATATTTTTTCTAAAAATAAGTTTTTTCATCTTTAAATATAGTGTTTTGTAAGTGATATATACGTGTGTGTATGCACACACACACACACTGTACTTAAAACATGAAATTCTCATCCAGAAAATTCTAGAGCAGATTCTGAATTGGTACTAGATAGAACTTTTGTCTTGTTTCAGCTATTAACACCCTTTCCCCCAAAATATGTTAGAAAAGAGTAGTGTTTCTAAACAAAATTCTAGTTAAAATTCTACTTTGATCTGTATTACTAGCACATTCCATTATCAGAGCATATATCATAAATTTCTTAATCATTATGATGTACTTTCACAATATTTATTCTTTACATAGTTTTACCAACTGTATTTCTAATGCCTCATGCTGCATTCTGTAATGTGTTTTCAGCAAGTCTCATTTGATTTAAACTAATATAATTGAGTAAATATATTTGAGAGATGCAATTTAAACAAAGTAAAATATTTTTGTACCGTAAAATTTCAGAGAACTTATTGCAAAACCCTAGGTGGAATATATATTACTCCATTTCCTAAAATTGGTCCTGATGTCTTCAAGGAACTTGAAGAGCAATACATTGAGAACTATTAGCCCATAACAGTTTGTGAAACACTGCCCAAAATATTTTTGCTATAGTTGAGATTTTCTTTTTCCTGAATACTTTATGTCAATGATATGTTGAGGTATAACTCTTCTAACTATAGTTGGTTCTATAAATGATGATAAAATAAGGTTATAAAGATTGTCTCCTCTAAATATCTGGTCCCAATCTTCAGGTGGAGAAAGAACAAATAATAAAATGAATGCTGCCTTAAGAATGTTGGCCTAAACATAGAATCCCTTTATTCCTGTCATCTAATATCAAATATACATTCGACTGCAGCAACTGGAGACAAAAACTCTCAACACCATGTTTCTCATTTATAAAGTGCATATGAGATACAGGGGAATCTTGTTAAAATGGAAGTTTTGCTTTGTGTTATTCTGGCGCTGGATCTGTGGCTGTGCATGTCAAACAAGCTCTCGGGCATACATATGTGGCTGCTGATTCACCTAGTACCAAGGTCCTTCCACTCTCTTTTACTCTGAAACACATAAGATGACACTATCAGAATTTCCCCCGTACATGTTTATTTTTAGGTAATAGGGGTTATGTGATAGGAGAGACAGAATTCCTAGATTGTGCTCAATTTTGCCTAAAAAATAAGTCTGTTAATATATTTGGAAATATACACAGGATATTACTTTTTCACTCCACTATTTTAGGTTAAAAATGACATGGGAACCAGGGAGACTTGTGTATGTCTGTGTATAATTGCATATATATGTAAAACGTATATGTATATATTAGTAATTCCTTGTAACAAAAAAAGACTCTGGCAAAGTGGTCCTTTCCCCATAAATGCTTATCTAAAACACACTAGAGATAATTATTAGAGAAACTAATATTTTGAGGGTGCAAAACATCTAATTATTGCGATTGATTATTGTTAATACTATTTGGTCTTCTACTTGTATGGAAAAGTGTGAAGTAATCACACAGGTACGTATTGCAAATAGGGAAAAAATTAAATATTGCCCAGAAAGTAACATCATTTGATTTTATACATAGATAAATCCATTTCTAGAGCTATCAATTTATATTCCATATATAAACTGTTTCATTACAATGCTAAAACATTTATTGCCAGGAAGAATCTTTGAATAAAATACCTAATAAGACAAAGGTGAAATAGTTTTCCTCTGCTTATCTGAGGTGCTTCATCCAGGATTTACTCCCAGTTACAAAAGAAAATATAAATGTCTTACTAAAAAGTATATAAGATGTCAATGTGCTCTGAAGATTTTATGTGCAAATTGAAATAAAAGATTTTGTCCGTATTCGTGATTGTGTATTAACTATTAGAGTCAAAACACATCATGGTATTAAAAATGTCTGAATATTTATGAATCAGATAATACTTATAATAAACATTCTTTCAGGTAATCACAACTCTTAAATCTCATATCTGGATCTCTAAAATATTTATTGTCTTTATAATTCTGATTGAGGAAGAAAACTTTACGAAATCTTATTTTTGATTTAATATGCACATATTGCTTCTATAAATGTAAAAACATGTATTTAATAATTAGTATAAATGCAATCCTGTCAATTAAGCCATCTTCTAAGAAATAAAAGTTATTTTTAAATGTTGAAATAAAAGATAAGGCATATTAAAATATGTATGCAGAAAAATACACTTAGAAAATATAAATTCTAACCGAATGAAGAATGCAAACTCTTTTTTAGCTTGAGTTTTGGTTTAAAGTTTCACTTTTAAGTTTAACAATATTTTCCTATAATCCAAAATTTTGTAATTGATGTATTGTTTTATAATTATAAAGTACATGTACTTTAATTGCCAAAAAAGTTAAACTATATAAGATTATTTAGTTTTAAAAATTCAAATTGAAATAATATCTCAGATTAAGGAGCCAAAAATAATTTAAGTCCATTTGAAAACCATGGTAATTAATTTTTACATTTTATTCACTTGTGTTGCAAAGATAAGCTTACCTTGTTATTTTCATGCATTATTGTTTCAGTAGAATTGTTCATTCCTTCCTAGACCTGGTGTCAATTAGAATCACCTAGAGTATATTAAAATAATTAATTCTTGCCTCAATACATAACAAATAAATCAGAATCTGGGAGTGGCACCCAGGTATAACCTAAATTTAAAAGCTTACAGATAATTTAATATGCAGTTTGACCTTAGAATATCAGAATTTGTTGTTTTACATGTACTGGATAAGTATTTGCATTAATTGTATTTAAATATTCTCATTTTTTTTAAATAGGAAAGATGAAGGAACAAATTTATCTTCAGATGGCTCTAGCTTACTTAAATATGATTTTCCTCCCCGTTTATAAACATGGATCTTACTGCTCAAATAAAAATCAACAATATTATTAAATCATTTTCATAGAACAAAAATTCTTCTGCAAAAGTATCTAAGTTACTACCATTAGTTTCAGGGTTCACAAAAAACACCGTAATAGAAGTCAGTTACAATTTTTTTTTATACCTCCTCAGGTATATGTTGCCACAAAACATTTGCCACCAAAGTACTCATTGTCTGCCACCACAATCCTATGTACCCATTCCACACTTTGCTTCCACCTTAATCCTCTTCTTCCAGTAGTCTCAAATTCACAGTCAGATTTCTAGAGTGTGTCACTGGTATGATTATCTTTGACTGTTTTGTTTCTCCATATTCTACATATAAATGAAATTATACAATCTTTGTCCTTTGCTTCCAGCCTATTTTGCTCAGCATTATGCAGTCTGGCTCCTCTTGTGTTGCCACAAATGTCAAGAGTTCATCATTTTTCAAGATGAATGGTATTCCACTTTGAATATCTACCACAACTTTAGCTACTCTTCTGTCCTTGGCATCTTAGTTACTTCTGTAACATCACAAATACAAATATATCCCTTTGAATAAGAGTCTTTGCATTCTTTGGACAATTACCTAGGAATGGAATTGCTGGATGATGTGATAGATATATTTTTAATGTTTTGAGAAAACTCCATACTGTTTTCCATAGGGGCTAAACCAATCTACATCCCCATCAACAGTGTAATTGGGCTTCTGACATCTTTACAAACACTTGTTTCTAGGTTCTTTATGTAGCCATCCTCACTGGGTTCAAGTTGCTATCTTATTGTGATTTTGATATGCATTTTCCTGATAATAAGAAATTATGAGCATTTATTTTCATGTGCCTGTCTTCTTTGGAGAAGGGTCTGTCTAGATCTTCTGCTCATTTTTCACTGGGTCTTTGTTTTTTGTTGTTGAGTTTTGTGAGTTTTTTGTAGACATTGAATATCAGCCCCTTGTCAGATGTATGATGTATAAAATATCTCATTCAGTAGGGTGTCTTTTTGTTTTATGAAAGTTTCCTTTGCTAAGAGAAACATTTTAGTTTGATATAGTCACATTCATTTATTTTTACTTTTGTATTGATTGCTTTTGGAGTTGAGTTCACAAAGATATCAATGAAGTCAATGTCATTGCATGGTTGTTGTTGTTTTTTTCTATTTTATGGTTTCAAGTATTACATCCGAGACTTTAATTCATTTTGAGTTAATATATAACTTGTGTAATATATAGCTTGTGTATATAATGTGAGATAGTGGTCTAATTTCAAGTTTTTGCATGGAGTTATCTAGTTTCCTCCGCACCTTTTGTGGAAGATACTTTCTCCAATTTATATTTTTGATTCTTGTCAGAGATTAACTCTCCATATAAATTTGGGTTTATTTCTGGGCTTTAAATTCTATTCCATTTTCTGTGTGGCTACTTTTATTCCACTACCATACTATTTTGATTACCATAGTTTTGTAGTATAGTTTGAAGTTTGGGAGTGTGATACTTCTATTCTTCTTTGTTAGGATTGCTTTCTCTATTTGAACCTATTATGGTTCCACAGGAATTTCAATAATGTTTGTTCAATTTCCTTGAAGAATGCCTTTGAAATTTCAGAGGGATTGCATTGAATCTCTATATTGTTTTGGGTAAGATGGATATTTTAACCATACTCATTAACTTTCAATCAATGATTAGGGGCTATTTTTCCATTTCTTTGTGTCTTCAACTATTTCTTTTAACAACATGTTATAGTTTTCATTATGTAGTTCCTTCACGTCTTTTGTTAAGCTTATTCCTAGTGATTAAGTACTTTTTGGTGCAATATTAAATGAGTTGTTTCTTTGCCTTCTAGTTCATCATTTGTTCGTAGATATGCAATTGATTATTGTAAACTGATTTTGTAGCTTGTGATTTTAGTGATTTATTGTTTCTTACACTTTTTCAGTATTTAGGGTTTGCTATGTATATTATGTGATCTATAAATACTGATAGTTTTAATTCTTCTTGACAAGTTTAGATTCATTTTATATCTTTCTCTTGCCTGATTGCTCTATCTGGGACATCCCAAATTGTATTGAATAGTAATGGTGAAAGGGGACATAGTTACAGAGTAGTTGATTTTAGAGGAAAAGCTTTCAGTTTCTCACCATTTATTATGATGTCAGCTCTGGGTTTGTCACATATAGCCTTTATTACACTTATATATGTTCCTTCCATCCTCAATTTTGAGAATTTTTAATCATAAATGTATACTGAATCTTATCAAGTGCTCTCTGCATCTATTTATGTGATCAGACAATTTTTATCCTTCATTTCGTTAATGTGGTGAATTATATTGATCAATTTGTGGATGCTGAACCATCTTGGCATCTCTGAAATAAATTCCATTTGATCATAATGTATATCACTCTAATGGTTTGTTGAATATCATTTGTGACCATTTTAATTGAGGGTTTTGGCAGTTATATTCATCATAGATGATGGTCCATACGCTTCTTTTTCTGTGATTTCCTTGCCTGCTTTTGTTGGACTCATAAAATGTGTTTGGAAGCATCCCCTCTTCCTCAATTTTTTGAAGAGTTTGAGAAAGTTAGGTATTAATTTTCTTTGAAGGTTTGGTAGAGCTTACTAGTGACATCATCTGTTCCTGGACTTGTTTTTTGGAGACTTTTGATTACTTTTTCAATTTTGTGCTTGCAAATGGTCTGTTCAGTTTCTCTGTTTCTTCCTGATTCAGTCTTGGCAGGTTGTACACTTTAAAAAACTTGGTCATTTCTTTGAGGTTATTCAATTTATTGTTATGCATATGTTACAGTAGTTTCTTGTGATCCTCTGTATTTCTGAGATATTTGTTGCTACTTCTCTTCTTTCATTTCTTATTCTTCCCTTTTTCCCTTGTGATCTTCACCAGAAGTTTGTCTATTTATTTGTGTTTTTCAAAAGAACCAACTTTTGGTTTTATTAATCCTTTGAGTTCTTGTTATGTTTACTTTTTTTTCTAAATTCTTAAAGTTGAAAGTTAAATTTTTTTTGAGCTCCTTCTTGTTTCTTAGTGAGGGTCTGTATAGCTATGTACTTCACTTTTAGTATTGCTTTTGTTGTTCATCCTAAGTTTAGAGGCTTGAGTCTTCACTATAAATCGTCTCTATACATTTTTAAAATTTCTTCGATTTCCTTATTAATCCAGTAGTCATTCAGCAGTATCTTGTTCATTCTCCACATAGTAAAGGTATTTCATGCTTCCTTTTTGTGGTCAATTTCTAGTTTGACACCATTGATCAAAGAAGGTACTTTATGGATGCCTGCTAGTTTTTGTTTTTGTTTTGTGCATAAATAAGAGATATTCTATAGGGGCGGGGGAGGGGAAGAGCACAAGGACTATGGTGATGGTTCACAGGTGATTTGGCGGTGGGAAACCTACGGGGAATACAAAATATTGTAAAGGATATAAATAAAAAAATAAATTTAAAAGGGAAAAAAAGAAGATACTTTATATAATTTCAATCTTCATGAGTTTTTTGACATTTGTTTTATAACTCAACATGTGGAGAATTTTCCATGTGCATATGAAAATAGTGTGTACTAGGTTTTTGAAGTTCAATGATCTATAAATATCTATTAAGCCTGTATGGCCTAATCGTTAATTTGTGGTTATTGTTTCCTTCTTGATTATCTGTATGTTAAAATTTATTGATGCAAGTGGGGTGGTGAAATACCCTATTACAGTTGTGTTCTTGCTAATGTCTGTTTTCAGTTTTATTAATAATAGCCATATGTATTTTGATGTTCCTTTGTTTGGAGTATGCATATATATAATGTCTTCCTGATATATTGATCCCTCAGTCATTATATAATGCCTGTTTTGTTTCTTGTCTTGTTACACTTTTTTAGCTGGAAGTCTATTTTATCTGCTATGAGTATAGTTGTCAGTATCATTTTTTGGTGGCCTCATTTACTTGTAGAATTGTTTTCCACATATTTGCTTTATGCCTTTTTTTTTTTTTTTTTTTAGCTCTGATAGGTCTCCTGGAGACAGCATAATTTGAGTTATGTTTTCTCATCAAATCCAGCCTTTTGATTGGGAGGGAGTTCAGTTGATAGACATCTAGGGTGATAATTGATATATGAATATCTGCTCCTGCATTTTTATCTTTAGATTTCTGGTTCTATTTTATTCTCTTTTTTCCCCCAGTTTTTGGTTGATATTCTTCTCTTTGATTTAGATTACAAGAGCTCCTTTCAACATTTCTTATAGGGGAGATCTGGTGTTTGGAAGCTCCGTTAACTTCTGTTTGTCTGGGAAGTCCTTTATTTCTCCTTTGTATCTAAAGGATAGTCTTGTAGGATATTGTATTCTTAGGTTGCAAAGATAATAATCTTTAAGTATTTTGGATACTTCACTCCATTATCTCCTTGCCTGTAGCATTTCCTCAGTGAAGTATGATACAAATCTGTGGGGGTACCTTTATATGTTAGCTGCTTTCCCTCCCTAGCCACCACCAGTATTCTTTCTTTGTCTTAAACTCTTCAAAGTTTCATGACTATGTGTCTTGGTGTATATAGCAGGTGTTCCATTTTCTTTTTCATGGACTTGTATATTTGGTTGCTTCCTGGGGTTTGAAATTTTTACATGATTATTTCCTTGAATAAGTTCTCTGTTCTGTTTTCTCTCTTCCCTTTCTGAAATACCCATGACTTTTACGTTTTTTTCCCTAATATAGATGGATAATTCTTGTAGTATTTTTTTCATTATTTCCTTCATATTTATTTTTTTTATTTTTCTACCTCAGGCATTTTGCATTTGTATCTTGAAGTTCTACTAAGTGATCTTCCAGTTGGTCTATTTTGCTCCCATAGTTTTCTGCAGAATTATATATCTCTTTATTGATCTTTTTACATCCTACATATTTGTTATTTTACTATAGAAATCTTCAGTCTCTATTTGTTGTTGATTAATTTTATTCTCAAATCATCCATTTGCTTTCTTTAGTAATTTTTTTGTCCATTTTATCAGCATGTTTGCATTTTCTTCCATTAATTTCTTAATCATAGCATTTGAACTCTATATCTTATGAGAAGATAAACTCTTGCATATCTTTGTCATTGAATCCTGGAATGTCGTTCTATCTTTGTGATGACACTGGACCTTAAGGTTTGAAAGTGCCTTGAGCTGTGTTTATTTTTTCCTTCCTGCCCATTTTGCTGCTTTAGATTTTCCTATATTTTTAAAGTTTTTGTAGACATTTGCAAGTACTTCTAATTTTTCATGAGGTACCAATATAGTTATATATTTTCTTTTTCCAGTTTCTTTAGGTCCTGAGAACTGAGCTTGTAACTGCTGCGTCAGTAGGGTGAGAAGGTTCTCTGTAGGCAACTCATCACTGTTGGGACTGTGTTTTGTCTTGGGGTACTAAGTCATGATTGTGGCATTACTGATAGAATTTTTCTCTAGTGCTTAGACTGAATCTCTCCAGTCTGTGTGCTCTCATTATGCTTCACAAAGTCATTGCCAGTCCTGAGGTGTGAGTGAGGAGATCAGCCCAGTGCACTCTTCCAGTTCTTTTCACTGGGCACCTAGCTCACTGGGCCCACCATGAGTCCTCCCCACACATTCCCCTTCATCAAAGTTGTATGATACCCTTCGGTTTACCTTTCCATTCCCTAAGGCAGCTGACCAGGTGGCAGTGCTATGGTCTGTATGGCAACTTACTTCCCTGGACCACAGCTCCAGATGTTTTCTCCACCCACCACTTGTTTATTGAAATACGGATCTATTCAGTGTCCCTTATGGAACAATATATATCAGTCATGATGTGCAAAAGGTACAAAAGATGTACAGTTTTTCCCCACCCTGAGGTTGCTCTGGGTGGAGTATAGGTCTGGGTTAACTTCCAGATTATTGTCCGGGGAGTAAAGCAAGGAAACTCCTCTGATAGCATCTCATCTAGTCTCAATATCCACACATGTGTTTTTCTGATACTACAGTCATTAATTTTAAAGTAGAAAGAATTCACAGACATGTATCAGGAACATGTATCATGGAACAAAATCCTCTCAGAGCTATCCTTGAAATTTTACTGTTATCAGAACCATATGTTTACTCAGTATTGAGCATAGTGTCACAGCTATTCAAAAATACAGTCTTTGTGAAGATCAATTGCCTGCAACTCCAAGAAGTGAATCCATACATTGATGTAGGATTTCTTTTATTCAAAATGCACAATAAGGAAAAAAATAGAGTTTCTTCAGTATAACTCCTAGTCTTGTGTTTAGTGTCTATAGGTCATCCAATTCACATTGTTGTTTTAAAACTTTAGTGTGCAGCTAATACTGATTCCTAAAAATCGCTCAAAACAGAAATAGCATGAAGGGCTACATCAAAGGTAAGAGGGAAACTGGTAAATATTCATTAGATAGAAAAATCACTTCGGTTGAGTTCTCGCACCCACTCATCTTCATCATTGGTCAACAATAACATAGAATCAGTACAACTAAATTACCTATCCTCTTAACCCATAATTTTACAGGAGATTGTGATGAAGTGTCAAATAATTTTATTAGAAGTAATAACTCAATCAATTCTAAGGCGTGCTTTGGAACATTGTATTCAGAAGACTTTACTCAATCTTAGTAAAATTAGTAGATTATTTTTATCTGGTATGGTAAGGGAAAAAGACCACAGGGGAAATCATCCACTCCTGTGTGATTTATATGACATCCGTGATATATAGTTGATGATACAAATCTATGTCTCCTGTATTTTAGAAGAATCCAGAGCCCTATCTCCCTTTTTGATGAATTATACTTCAGTTATGGAATGATAGAAGTGTTTTACAAGGGGAGCAGAAAAATTATTTATATCACTCATTCTGCTTCTTTCACATAATTACTTTGTATTACTTACTGGATCAAATTAACAACAATTTTCTTTCCCATTATTATTTTTTTAAATGTTTCACTTTATTTTTTTTAAATATTTATTTATGCAGATAAGCTAGGATACATGGGGTGGCGAGAGGGCTCACCATACCTTATTTGTGCTGGAGCTAATTCTTGGACCAAGATATTTGGATCAGTACATTTTCATATTTTTAAATATTGTTTTCTAGGCTAAGCGGTCCTACTGTAACATGTCTGTCTCTTGTGTAATCAGTTTCTCCTCCCATACTAGAATGTTTTTCATGATCATTGGTTTTAAGCAATAAAACCATAATTCAAACTTGCTGAAGCTAAACAAATTTTTAAAATCAAATACTTTTAATATTATTAACTTCCCTAACCAAGGAGGACAAGAGAGAGACCATCGCGTCACTCTCACTCAAGGAGCTGATTGGAAACCGGGATAACAAACGCAGTAAACAATTTCTCTGAATTTAATTTTTCATTTTCCCTATGTGTTACTTTGATTATTTTTTTCAACTCTAAGAAACAATATCTTATGGTGGGTGAATGTCCAGACTCTACAATGAATTTCAACTGTTAAAAAAAGCCTGTCTCCCCTATTTTCTAGTCTTGTGATTCTGAGCAATTTCTTTTTAGTACCTTACTTCCCTCCTCTGTAAAATGGGGATTTAATAAAATCTACCAACTAAGGTTACTGGACTAGTGGAGTTAAAGACATGAGTTACCAAAGTGCTAAGAAAAATGCCTGACACATATAAATGCTTAATAATTATTCTCTATTCTTATTGTCACAAGAGAACAATATTTTTAGAAACAGAGTAAACTTGGAAGCAGTTTTGGGTCTTTAATCAAACTGCGCTAGGAAAACATTAAGGGATTCTTTGGTTAAAAAAATTGTTTAAAAATTTCAAACTGTCGTTGACTGTTTCTTACACCTTACCCAGAACTAGTTTTGTCCAGGGATTGAGTGCCACAATGGACACAGTCTAATTACTGTTTCCATTTTCAAGTCTCACCAAAAGCTGGCTTGAAGGGGAAGTTGGACACAAAAATCTATGTTAGTATCAGTTCTTACACTGGTGCAGTTTGTCCAGTCCTTCTGAGATTAGAGCCTTGCAGCTGTCACTCTTTCATACTTAAATCATACTGTATACCCAATTGATTTTTACTGTATGCAGTTCCATTTTGATCTCACTAGTGTAATGTTAGTCAACTTTTAAACTTGTGACTCAATCAATATAACAAATCTGCACATTTCCGCTGATTACAATTAATTTCTCCCCTCCACTTAATAAGCTTTAATTGTAAACATTATTAAGTCAGAACTGTCTAGTTCTTTTACTCAGTCATCTCTCATATCAAGGTACTTAATTTCACTCTAAAAATATTTCAAACCGAGAAATACTACTTTTTCTCAGCACTTATGTGTCCTTGAAAAGATAATTAAATTGGTATTGATGAAAACTTTTTCTAAGAAAAGCTAGAAATGAAAATGCTATTAGGTTTAATCCAGGATTAACAAGCAATATCCAGAAAAGCTGATATTCTCACCAAGCCTGAAGGCTTAGAGCTGAGTGATACACCCTTACCATAATACATACATCTGAATGAAAGAATAGAGCTATTTAAAAGAGTGTAGCCAACAGTTATAAACAGTGTTTACAAAATAAGATCTTGGAGACTCTTCCCAAGGTATGCCTTACACTTAAGAATTTTAAAAATGGGGCCTCCTAGTGGCACAAGGGGTTAAATCTCAGCACTATTAAGTATCTGTAGCCACTGCAGCGCAAGTTTGATCCCGGGCCAGGGAGCTTCCAATGTGGTGCAGAAGACCTCTCCTGACTTGCCCGCTGCTTCCCTCAGCAGTGTATTTCAGTAGATCTGCCTGTTCTGCTCCCCACTCTGTCTCTGGTGAATCCTCTCATCCCCCACACACCTCTGGCTTACACCCCAGCTCTTGTATGCCTATATAAATAAATCTTTAAAAAAAAAGAATTTTAAAAATGATTTGCTGATCTTCTCTCCAACAGACACACACTACTGAAGGAAAAACAAGTGAAAAATATACACAACTCCAGCAAACACAAACAAGTCCTAGTATTTCCCCTTCAATTTCACACAAATCTGAAGAAGAGTATGTATGCAAATATGCTGGGGTCTTCCACATCCTTTGAGTCAAGGAGAAGCTCCCAACCTCATATAATGCTATAGGAGTTCCAGTGTTACCTAAAAAATATCATTAAGTGTAAAGCAATTGACAGTTGTGACTTTTCTGCTCAGTCATCCATATAAATGTATGTTTGTGTTTTATTTATCAGTATCTTTATATTCTAAGCGGATGTAGTTTTGAGAGTTTTTTGTGTGAATAAACTAGAAGTGCTGCTAACATTTTTTCTTTTGAAGGATTTCCAGAAATATCAAAAGATAGGGAAAAATATAAGTGACTTAATGGTCTCATTAGAAAGATTTTTTTGAAATGCTCCAATTCTGAGATACAGAGAGTTGGATATACATCAGAAGAAATTACTTATTATTTCCAGTAGATTCAATTTAAAGCAAGCTACAGGGGAGACTATCTTGAGGAGAGTACACAAATCTTTAATTAGAACAATTAAAGACTAATTGTGATTTAATTACAGATAACAATTTTTGCCAAGTTCAAAAATAAAATTCAATTGAATGGTAATGCTTTATTGAAGGCCTGTTATCTTTCAAGCCTAGACTTTGGAATTGTGACACTTGATTATTAAAAAAGTCCTATTACTTTTTCTGTGTATACCAACTTTACATTAAACATTTGCATAATGTCAAGACATTACGATTTCTCAGGTGATGGAATGATGAACCATTTCTCATCCTGCAAATGTTAACAACATACAAAATCAACATGTACTTTCACTTTTCACAGAGGAATACCAGCTTCAAGAACAAACCAAAATTCTAAGGATTAAATTACACTTGGGGTTTTTATAGTTTCATGCCCAAAGTGTTTGAAAATGCTTTCAAGAGAAGGGAGTGCTCAAAAGGGTTACAACTCTCAAGACTATTGTAACTGAGCATATTGTGCTACAAATAAATCCTTATGTGACTGTTACAGAAAATAGGCACTGGAAAGACCATCCTTTAGAGGGAAAATATAAACTGTCAATGCAAATAATAAAATCATTTTGATTAAATGAGCTGAAGTTCTGATGTCTCCAGAGTTTTAGAATGCTATTTAGCAATTATGTTCCTATTGAGATTTAATTATTCTATTAGATATTTATTTACTACTATATATTAAATTACAGCACACTAGAGTAAGAGGACTAATAAATACATAACTACTGCTAAATACAAAAATTTCAAACTATTTCTAATTATTTCACAAATATTTATCAGAATGTTCAATGCATTGCCCATAGTAGACATCTAGCAAATGTTTATGAAATGGAGGGTGGGTGACCGGAACTGCTTTTTTTTTTTCTTTTTGCTGCTATTTATCAATATCCCTCGTAATAAATTCTACAGCTATCTACTTTGAACTTTAACTTGAACTCCAAACTATGTTAAGCAGACTAACAGAAGGAAAATAACACTAAGAAATCGAACAACGTAAAGCATTAGCTTAGAAGTACTAGGTGCTTTTTTTACACCTCATGCTAGGATTTTTCTTTTCCTGACACAATTTTCCATAACTTGGCAAATGAATGTTCACTGTGTTAAAAACGGAGACACAGGACAAGAGATAGAGCTTTTGGGTGACTATTTCCATTTTTTAGTTCTTCAAAAGAAAAGAAAAAAAATATAAGCATAATGGGTTACCATTAAGTTGATGTTTATATTGTACCTCTTACTCAAAGAATTTAGAGAAAGTGATCAAGCTTTCAAAAGTCTATCATGATGATACTCCCCAGCAATGAAGCATAAGGACGATACTCTGAGACATTGAGTCACTGTTTCTCAACTATTCTGATAAACTTCTGTTCCTTGAGATATTTTATGTGTGAATATGGTGGGTTATGGAGTTTTTCTGTGGGGCAAGTAAATTCAGGAAGACTAAACAAATTTCTTAGCCACTGGATTCATTAAAGAAAGCATAAATTGAATACTTATTTTTTTATTTATATCCTTTATATTATTATATATTAAGTCAATAAATGGAATATAAAAGAAGAAAATCAAATTAGAAAGAATTTTAGAGATCCATTATTAAACCCATGATCCAGGATTTCTAAGTCTACTCCTCAATCAACAGGTTCTTAATTATTTTCTATTTTATAGGTATTGGAAAAGAGTGACAAAATAGACTCACTCATTGGTGAATAAACAACTGTGTTAGCTACTCAGTCATAATTGTCCCTCTTAAATATCCAGAACAGTCTTTTTTAGGGGTAGACAAAGTAAGGCCTATAGCTGTTCCTGGAATCAGGCAGGCCTATCTGTTTAGTGACACCTATAGATGTCTTTGAGTTAACAGGGTAAATTTAACAGGGAACCTATACACAGAGACCTTGTGACAAGTAAATCTAAAATATTTAGTAACTGCCTATAGTGCAGGCAGGCAGTAGGGCAGAACAGGCAAAGGGAGTACTGGAGCTCTCAGTGCTTTTTCAGACATTTAATGATCTCTCTACACCATTTCTAGTGCGGTAACCAGGCGCAGGGCAGGCAGGGAGGCCAGGAGGCTGGGAGACCTCCTAGGCCCAGTTGAATTTTTACTCTCTCTGGGTTTTCTGGGCTCTCCGGGCTCCTCTGTTGCCGCTGTCCACTGTACTCCACCAGACGGTCCTCTGCCACACCCTGTCCTCTGTGGCACCGCCATTTTATGTTCAGTCAGGCTCAGGTGTGCCCACTTACACATGCCCACACCAGGATCCAGCACCCGGTATGCATACCCCAAGCCAATGCTCCCAGGAGCCTCCTGCATTTCAAGGCCGCAAGTGATAGCCACAGAGGCCAATGGTGCAAAAGTCTGAGCAATCATCATTTACCCTACACTGCCCGTTTTATAAAGAAGGTCCACAGTTTCTAAATTAGTGATTAGGGGTACACACTACAGAATTTGAAAGCCAGGTTTCAAATCTTGGTTCATTTCTGACTTAAAACACATTACGTAACTCTTCAGTGCTTCAATTTCCTTACCTTCAAAGCACAAATGATTTTATCTACCTTGTAATTTTTTCATGAGAACTAAAAAATAATCTTTGAAAGGTTACTTTGAAAGTTCACTAAGACAATGTAATGTACTTATTTTTCTAATACATATTATGTATAATACTATTATTACTATTACTAATAAAACTGATACTGTGTTTAGATTACAATTTGCTCAGCTAAAAGTCCTTATCACCGATCCACTCCTGTAGATGGAAGTGATAAATGAGAGACAGGCAAAATCCACTGATACCGCTTCCATAATGTCTCCTTATAGGCTACTGCCTCAGCTAGGTAGTATGTCCTTTATTTTTCTTCCCCTGCTTCCTTATTCTTGCTGAAATATAACTGTGCTGATAAAGTTTAGCAGCTATCTGGGATTGCTAGGTGCTGGATAAATGAAGATTGCTCAGGCTTGTTCTCCTTTGGCCTCTGGCTATTACCTGCGGCCTTGAATGCAGGAGGTGCTTGGGAGCGTGGGCTCAGGACACGCATGCCATATGGCGCCACCTGGAGTATGGTGTTGGAATGCATGAGTGGGCGCACCTGAGCCTGGAGGTTGAGCATATAAGTGCAGCAGAGTGTGGCAGAGGACGATGTGGCAGGGAGTGGTGGACAGGAGTGGAGAATGGCTATGAGAGCAAGAGACCACAAGAGAATGCCAGAGAGAGTACAAATTTGCCCGGGCTGGGAGGCTCACCGCCCTCCTGCCCATCCCACTCCTCAGTCCCCCGGCCTGCCCTGCAGCTGTTTGGCTCCCTACCAACGGTGTAGAAAGATCATTAAAAGCCTGAAAACACTAATCCAAAAGGATACATGCACCCGTATGTTCACTGCGGCACTGTTCACAGTAGCAAAGGTATGGAAGCAACCCAGATGTCAAAAAATAGATGATTGGATCCAGAAGATGTGGGACATATACACAATGGAATACTATTCAGCATTCAAAGAAGATAAACACATGCAATTTGCAGCGACATGGATGGAATTAGAGGGGATCATACTGAGCGAAACAAGCCAGAAAGAAAGAGAAAAATATCGAATGGTTTCACTTATAACAGGACTATAGGGAAACCAAATAGGAGAGACACTTAGGGGGGTGGGGGGAGGGGGAGGGTAAAGGCACAAAATGGAGTAGAAAAGGACACAAGGGACCACAGAGATGGATCACAGGTGAATTACCCAAGGGGAATACAAAATGTAAAAGATATAAATAACAATAAAAAAATCTATTTAAATAAATAAATAAATAAAAGCCTGAAAAAGCCATTGAGAGCTCTGGGACTCTCCGTTACCCATCTGCCCATATCCATAGAGAACCTGCCCTGTGACTTGCTTCCACTGTACTAGGCAACCTTGAAAAAGAATGCTGTGCGCTACAAATGGAGAAGCCAGGGATTGACAGAACATAGGTCCCTGCTGAATGTGCAGCTTTCTATAGCCTTGAATTGTCTACATCCAGATTTCTTTTACTTGAGCAAAAATAAATTGCAGTGTTGTTTTGGTCATTGTTATTTAGACTTCTGTCCCATGTAGCTTAACATCATTTTTAACTTACTGATCAGTGAATCAAATAAGAATTATGTTTTCCTTTTTGGCATAGTTGGGAAAGGGTAAAAATAACGTCATTTTTTCAAAACATAAGGGAAAAGTAACAGGGTTTCACATTTAAACATTAAACTGCAGGTTTAAACCAAGGTTTCATTTTGAAAGCTTAAAACAGGACAATTCCACTTTATTCATATTTCTTTTCATGGATTATATATTAATGTGGGGGAAATCTCAGCCATCATTTAGCTCTAGCCCAGCATGCTTTCTCATTACTCTACTGCAGTTATCAGAAGAGTTTCCTCTCAAGGTTTTAATCATTATGAAAATGGCAATGAAGTACTTAGTCAAAAGATAGTAAAGTATGCTTCAATTAAAACCTGATAACAACATAAATCTATCTTTTCTTTCTTGACTCGTGCATAAAAACGATCTATACCAGCACTTCCATACTGAATTAGAAATGAACACTAGGTAAGGCTTAGCAAGAGCCACAATGGCAAATATACCAGGAGTTGGCTATTTAACAAATTGTTAAGTATCCTATGTGGGTGGTGATGATCACATATGTAACTTAATTCTTCTCCTGATGAGGACATACCAATTTATTGAAAAACTTCAGTGAGACACAACTAACTCTCTGTTCACAAAGTAATACAAGGCATATATGGCTAGCATGATGTACTCTCTTACAAATAATAAGTAAACTTGTTGTTAAATCTAGGTTACCTGTTGCTTAGATGGACATTTCTGGATGTTTCTATATTCTTGATCTTTTTCCCACATACAATTATATTCCATTACTAGAAATTAAGAGGAGCAAAGAGGAAGAGTACAATTACAGGTAGTAGCAAATGGAAGAAACTAGCTTTAGCAAGTGGTTACAAGGAAACATTGTGAATATTAATAGAGTTAAACACATAAGATCTTAAAAATAACTTAACTTTTGATTTGATAGTCTCAAACCAATTACTGTCAATTTGCAGCAAGGCTAAAGCTTTCCTATTCTGGAAAAGGTCAAACTTCTAAATTACATTAAAACAAGTACAATCGTTTATTTTTTTAAAATAAGTATTTTCATATGCAAACAACACAAATGCCTTAAAAATCACCAGGAAATAGCTACAAAAGAAAAGTCTTCAAAGCCAGATGACAAAAAAAGGTGGCTTCTTCTATCTTAGTGTAAAAAAGTATGCAATCACTAAGACCTGCAAGTTGTACTAGTCAGACATTCATCCCCTTTGAATTTACCTCCTGCTACTCTTCCCACGTCCTCTGCTCTCAGCCACACTGTTCTCTGTGTTATTTCCTTTAAAAAAAAAAAAAAAAGTGCTTCTACTAAAAGATCTTCCATTACTGCTCCCTTTAACACAGAGCTCCTCCCTAAAAACAATCTCCACATTTACTCCCGGCACTTTCTTCGTGGGACCTGTGCTGGTCAACCTACTAAAATACCAGCAATCTCCACTTCCACTCTTTCTTTGTTTAGGTTTTCTAACACTGTGCTAAATTTTTTTATAAGTTATTTGGTATATGTCTCTATATTTCTACAAGGGCATTGATTAATGCAATTTATTAATTTGCTTCATTCCTGTCTCACCAGTAGATTCTAAGGAATGGGTTTTTATAGTTATTGGTAGTTTATTTCCATCAGCTTATATTGTCATTTTTGTTATATTTGCAAGTTGTGAGGTTTTTGTGTTGCTATTTTAGTTTCTGTGTCTCTTTTAATCATGGAATTTTGGAAGATTCGGTATTATATTGATAATACTACAAACATCTTTGCGGAATTTTCTAGAAGAATAGGTGTGTAGAGGTTTAATTTAAATAGTGGTAAATTTCTCTTAATCAAAGTTTATTCATTGTAGTCCCACAGGTGGCTGAGGAGAGTTGTTTGTCCACACCATGGCTAGTATTTGATATTATCATTATTTTTCATCTTCGGCAGTCTATCAAGTGAATAGTTGTACATCACTGTTGCTGCTCATGAATGCAACTTAGAAGAAAAATATAATTTGAGATCTTTTTATGGATGTTCTACACACTCTTTATTCTGTCCACTGAACCAATGTCTTATAACCTTTAACAGGTTTCTATCAGATAGTTGTTCTTTTATGAACTGATTTACCATTTTAATATAGCAACAAATTAGATTTTTAGAGAATTTGAATTTAGTAATCATATACATCATAAATATTTCATAATTTTCCCATTCTTTTACTTAAACATTATGCTCTCCAAATGTCTTCTGCTTTCTTCAAAGATTTGACATCCTTCCTAAATTATGAAATTATACTTGGATTGATTAAAAAAAACATATAATTCTGATCACTGAACTGTTGCCTATTCTTTTCTTATTAACATCAATCTCAGATGATTATCTTTAAAATATTTTTAATATCTATTATTAACTATAGCCCTCTGGGCATATTTTCCTAAATTTTTGCATTCTATTTGTTGAAATTTAGCTGTGATTTTCACTTTCTAAGTCACTAAGTGGTTCTCCAGAGATCACATAACTAAGGAGCGACAGAAGCAGAATATGAAATAAAATCAGCCTCGCTCCAAAATTTATTCTCTACTTAATTCTTCTGTAAAAAAATATCTTACATCTTTTATGTTATATCTTATTCAGCAGGCGATACAAAACTATGGTGTGTTCTGTGTGCCTGATTCTGTGTTAACTACTATCATTACAAAGATAAATTTCTTTGTATCTGAACTTGAAAGGTTATTGCCTACTTTCCTATTATTATCCTTTTTTTATTGCCAATTTCCCTCCAGAAAATCATATATAAATCTCTATAAACCTTTGTGAACCCATAAAAGTAGTCATTTTAAATATTGTAAATTCATCTTTTGGGCACAGAGATAGTTTAAAAAAATGTTTGGTTCTACTTTTACGGGAAAAGAATTCTTAAAAAGGAATAGAATCTAGGTTTATGTTTTAAAAATAGGAGAGGAAGTACAACTTTCCTACAGAAAAATACGTAAAGATCCTATCTCAGATTTCTTAATTCCCCTTTAGAGATTATTTTCTATATTGGCAAGCATGGGTCAAGTTTCAAGACCTTTCTCTTCATATGACTCATTTATAACTGCATAAGAGATTTCCCTGAAGCTTAGTGACTTAAAAGAACAATATTTATTATCTGGCACTTCCAATAGGTCAGGAATCCAAGTAAATATAGGCTGTGTGTTCTGCTTCAAGTTGCAATCTATCAAGATGTCCTCCAGAGCCACAGTTACTGTGAGATCCAACTGACCAAGGACCACTCACAAGCTCATTCACCAGGTAGCTGGCAGAATTCAAGGCCTCAGTTTTTTATTTGCTGGCTCTTGGTTGGAGGCCACCCACAATTCCCTGTCTGTTGGATCTCTTGATAGCCCAACTCACAATATAGCAGCTTGCTTTATTTGTTTTTTTTTAAGATTTATTTATGAATACAAGAACTGGGGTCTAGGCCAGAGGTGCAGGGTGTGAGAGGATTCACCAGAGACAGAGTGGGGGACAGAACAGGCAGATCTTCTGAAATGCACTGCTGAGGGGAGCAGCAGCTGAGACAGGAGAGGTCTGCTGCACCAAGTGTGTTAGCTCCCTGATCGGGGATAGAACTCACACACAGTGGCTGGTTATAGCTTAATAGTTTTGAGACTTTAACCCTTAAGTCACCAGGGAGGCCCCATAGTAGCTTGCTTTAATGGGACATGTAAGCAAGAAGACAAACAAGAAAAAGGTGTACCAGCAAGATCACAGTCAGATTTGTTTCAATCTCTGTAGTACCATACTATCACCTTAGGTAGATTCTATTAGAAGCAGGTCACTAGGTTCATCCCACAAGCAAGTGGAGGGGCTCATAAAATGCCACGAATAACAGGAAATAGGAGTCATGATGGATCACCTCAGAAGTCTGCCTATCATGGGCTTCTGTGACCCTAGGTCATCTGAATAATAAAGAGTGATAGAATAAAAGAAACATAATTATAAATTATCAATAAAACTAAGTGTAGGTATACTTGGAATAGTGCTGCCAATATTTTCTTCATTTTTACTATTTCCAGTAACAGCTAATATTATCAAACACTGAATACTCAATGCTAGACTAAATATACAAATTTTATCTCCTTCTGTATTCACGTAAGATTACTTAGCACAAGCTTAAGAGCTAGATAGTATTATTTTCTCCTTGTTCAATTTGAGGAAGCCAGGACATAGAGAATCTAAGTAACTTGGCCATCTAATTAACTGTTAAAAATGGGCCGGATTGTAACCTGCACCATGATGGCCATCACCACATTATAAATAAGTTTTTTAAGTCTCTGAATATTGCAAACTGGACACGATTTATTACTGGTAATTAATTTTGAGCCAAAATCATCTTCAGGGCAGGGCTTTAAGGTGTCTAAAAAAAGTTATGTGTCAAAGGTCATGTAAACATCACACAGTGAGGCTCTGCGGCCTTGCTATTGCATAAGCCTGCAGCAAATTCTCCACCGAACTGTGAAACCCTGAAGAGACACAAACTGCAGATAATTGTATTGACATTCCTACTTCATTGCATTTAATACAATTGAGTTTGTGGTGCACGTGCAGGGGTACATAGCACTATCTTCCTGAGAATGACATGTCACATGTCCTTATTCTCTGTTGGAAGAAATGCTTTTGGCAGGAGGTCACTTTGCATTACGGAGGACATATTCACTTAACTAAGGGTCCAACCATAATTAAACTAAAGTAATTTTTAAATGGCTTCAGATGATCCCATGCATCTGGCCTAGCTATAGGTAAAAGAGTTTAGGTGACAGTTTTACAACCGAGCCAATTTGGTATTCATTACAATTTAGAACAACTATCTACTAGATATCTCATTCTTTTAAACTCTGAGGAGAAATAAAACATGAGACAAGCATAGATATGTTGTCCATGATTACTTGTGCATTCAATGAGTTTTAAGATTAAAAAACATTAAAATATATTTTGAGAAACAAATTAAATCAATGAAATAAACAGGTAAATATAGTGTTCAGATTATGTTAAGCATCTTTACCTATCCAAATAAACTTCTTCATGGCTTTGAAAGCAGTCTGTTTTCTATATCATGACTCTCCAATTAGCCCAATTATTTCATTAAAACAGTATCTGTTGAAATACTTTGTGTATCTCTGCTAGTCCCCACTCATTCAACTACTTATTGCATCCTCCCCTTCTAGGAGATTTTGTCTGACAAAGGGTACCCCACAAACCATTATTTTTTCATATTTAAAATTATAAAATAAATCTCACTTGCAGAAAAATCCTTAAAATGCATAGTTCAAATAACATTAAGCAAACGCACATTTTGCCAATTGACTCACCAAAGAATTAGAAACTTGCCAGTGATCATAGACCTATCATACACCTTTTCCTGCTTTATCTTTTCCTTTTAACTCTTGTTTTTTTTCTTTATAGTTTCACTTGTTTGTGCATCCCTAAAAAGTTAAATGCTTTGACTCTTTTTGAGTGGTATTTAATTAGAATCATGTTGAATCCTTTTGAGACTTTAATTTTTTGATAAACTCCACGTTTATAAAAGCCATATTTGTTAATCTAAATATCTTTAATTTTTATTGTTGCAGAGTAGGCTTTTTTGTCAATATGCTACAGATTATTTATACAATCTATTGTTGATGGACATCTGGATCATTTCCAGCTTGTGGCTATTGCATTAATGTTGTTTTAATGCAGAATGCACTGCTATCCCAGTGCACATGTTTTCTGTATGTTTGCAATATTCTCTTAGATTTTCTTCATTTAACTAGAAAGTGCCAAGTTATTTTCAACTTTACTAGATAAGGGAATATACTAACAGCATATGAGAAATTCTGTTATTTACCAACATTGGTATTGTCTAATTTTTTCCTCTTCCTTCTTTTGCTTCTCCTCCACCTAGTCTTCCTTCTTGTATTCTTACCTAAACTTACCAGTTGTAGTTAGTCTAAGTGACCATGTACACTTTGCCAAGTCATTCTGAATTTGTGTTTTTTGATTACTAAAGGACTTGAGTATATATTCATATGCCTTTTATCATACATTTATTTTGATCTTGCTACATTTTTATCTTGAGTTTACATCCATTTTCAAACATATTTATAGAAGTTTTTTATATATTGAGGATCACAGTTCAGGTCTTAGTTATATGTGTTTTTAACACATATGACTATCCTCTTTCATTTTGTAAATGTGTTTTCATTTAGTTCATGGTGACTTTGATTAGTAGAGCTTCTATAATTTAACCTAGTTATATACTATTTTGTGTATATATATATATATATATATATATATATATATATATATATATAGTGATACATATATATACATACACAAATATGAGAGCCCTTCAGTAACAAAAACAACCTTTCAAAGAACAAAGTTGAAAGACTCACACTTCCCGATTTTCAAACTTATTGCAAAGGTAGTTATAAAGACAATATATTGGTATGAGGGTTAGATATATATATATCAATGGGTTAGAATTTTTCCAGAAAGGAAACTTCACATTTTTGTAATTGATTTTGACAAGGGTGTTAAGCTAATTCAATGTGTGTGTGTGTGTGTGTGTGTGTAGTCACATTAAAAAGAATAAATGCAGTCTTCTACCTCATATTATATATAAAAACTAACTCAAAACATATTAAAGGTCCAAATTTGGGAGCTATATTAATATTAACTTTTGGAAGAAAATATAGGAACTAATTTGAAAGACCTAGGATTAGTCCAAAGCAAAAACAACAAAAGAAAAAAAAATACATGAATTAGACTTCCTCAAAAATAATAGTGTTTGCTCCAAGGTTCACCAAGGAAGTGAAAAGTTAACTTACAGAATGAGAGAAAATATTTGCAAACCTGTTTGAGGTTTTTGAGAGGATGTCACTATGCATTGACCCACAAGCTGGACCTCAGCAATCAGAAGTTCCTTACCCTTTTGCCTGCTGGAATATACATTCTGCCCACTGTTCTCATACTAAGAGACTCTTCTAGGATGCCATCTTGAGCAGCTAATATGTTATTGATACAGTGATAATACTGATTCACTATATATGTAACTGAACCATTTTAGGCCTCTATATAGACTTAAGATTCTTGCAGGCAGGTTGGAAGATCTACTTATCAAGCAGGTCACTTAAGATAAGCCTCATAATTGACCTTACTTATTAAAACCAACACCTATTAATTTGGACTGGTCTGCTTCTTCCTCTAGCTTTCTTTCCTCACTGAGTAATGAGTTAATTTTGAATTTCACTTGCAGAAGTTCTGAAGTTGAGTCAACCAAATTATAAAGAATTTGGATCCAGAATATATGAAAGCGTTCTATCACTTAAAAAGAAAAAGTTAAATAATCTAAGTATAATAATGGGAGAAAAGTCAAAACACACCTTTTTCCAAAGAAGATATACAAGGACAAAGAACCACATGAAAAAAGATGCTCAATATCACTAGATATTTGGGAAATGCAAATCAAGATCCCAGAGAGATGTCACTTCACACTCACTAGAATAGACAATAACAATTTTTGTTGAGAACATGGAGAACTGGAGCTAATGAATTGGGATTAGAGAAGGTGTAGGCACTGAGAAAGACATTTTGTCAGTTGCTCAAAGATTTAACAGATTTAACATATAATGCAGCATTTCTTCTAAACATATAGCCAAGAAAATTGATAAACCTATCTTCACACTTACACCCAAATGTTCACAGCAACATTATTTATAATAGTCAAAATGGAAACAAGCCAAAGGTCTACTACGTGATAAATAGATAAACAAAATGTGGTGGTTAATAAATGTGGTGATTAATACTGTGGAATATTATTAAGCCACGAAAAGGAAAGGAAATGCTGTACTGGTACATGCAAGAATGAGGATGCACCTCAAAAATACTATACTGTCTAAAAGAAACAAGTAACAAAACCACACATTGCATAATACATTTATATGCAATGTCCAAAATAAGTAAACCTATAGAAAGAGCAAGTAAATTAATGGTGGCCAAGGGAAATTGCAAGTGACTGCTAATGTGTGTGAAGTATCTTTGGGTGATGAGGAGATATTTTGAAATTTGATAGCGATTGTGTGCATGTTAAAAACCACTAGACTTGTGGATGTCTATTTTTTCCTATTACATTGTAATTTTTTTTTAATAAAACTTCATTATAATTAAAATGATTTTGTATTTCTGGGTAACTGAATCTATCATCTTTAACAACTCATTAACCTTACCTTTTGATTTAAATTCTATTTGTTGATTGTTTTTTACAAAACTTGCTTTCCTTGACAAGAATTTAAATGATTATAACTTTTAAAGTATTCTTTTATTTTCAACTTCTCTATTTTCAAATTACAGGTATTCCTCTTAAAAAGACAAGACTGTTGGAAGACCCTAGCAATGTATTCAGTGGTCATATGTTTTGGTTAAATTTGTGATATATTTTGACGATAATTGACTTAGGTTGCTGCTTTTTTTCACACACTTTTGCTTCAGTTATACTTATCGTTGAATGGCAATAGAGTATGGGAATTAGGTGAGTTCAGCTAAGGGGATAAGAACTTTAGTTGTAGAGGAATATGTTTATGTGGTGTAGACTCACTTTCCTGGTTATTTAATTCCTTGTTTGCCATGTTGGTGTAGGAATGCCTTCCAGGAGTCCTCTGACTGCACACCGTGCTGACCCACATGGCATCACGGCACAGAATTTATGGCCCTGAGGCTGAACTGGCGTTTGAACTTGTCCTACAGTATCTGGCACCAAATATATGTGTGGAATGGAGGAGAAAAGATATGAAATGTATGAATAAGCTGTGGAAATTCTTCCCATCAATGAGGTTTAAAAATGCAAACAGAGACTTTGGTCTTCAAAATGCTTAGTCAAAACAGAAGCTCTTTTCTGTCAGGTATAGACTCAATAATTCACATGTACCATTATAAATACACAAGTTTTTCGTTTTAAAGTATCTTATACAAAAGATTCTGTTAGAGTTCTTGTGTTTTATAGGCATGAATCTGTATATATGCTACAAAGAAAGACATCAGTGTAATTAATCTCATGTTTTATCATATCAACATAGGGAACACATCTTAGTATATTTAATAAATCTTGTCTTTTAAGTTCCAGATGACATCATTCATAATGAAAAAGAAAATCTACACTGATGCAACCCCCAATATTAACATTGATGAATTTATAAAAATGGATCCACATAATGACTATCAAGAAAAGTTTGGTTAATGAATATATAATTACTTAATACGTTTCCTGAACAAAATAATTTGAATTCCCTTATATCTCGCTCACAGCTCATATATGGAGGAAACTTAGGCAGGTTTTCCTAATTTTGACAAAAATCTCTAAAAGTTTGCATATTGCTGATAAATCGTAAAATCAAGACTGTTCTATAATATTGATAGTAAAAACAAATTTTAACTATGTTTTAAAAATTGGAATTTTCTAGTTTGTGTACTAAAACATTTTCAAAATTGCTATTACATGAAAAGCAATAAAAGAGTATGCAGTCAAAATTTTTGGGTTAAAGTTGTTATACAGATGCATCCAAAAGAATTTTTTTTTAAGATTTTGTTTTTTTGTTTTGGTTTATGATGTTCATGGTTTTTATCATATTTTAAAACTTATAATTTATTTTTATTTCTTTTCTCATTCTAAGTAAGTGTCTAATTTTGTACCTAATTGTCATTACTTATTTTTCTTTTTCTTAAATGAGAAAACTTCAAATAAACTTCTGGCTCCTTACAAAACTTGAATTTGTCTATCTCTAATTACTGGAATGGTTAATTCAGTTTAATTTTTGTCTTAAAGTGCATATAAAGTGGTTTTTCATATGGTCTTGTTTCCCATTTCCCTGGTCATTACTGATAATTTTATTGGCTATAACATTTTTCTTCTCTGATCATTTAAAAGTTTTCATATTGTCTTGTGGACATATTTTCATACTATCTCAATATATGTTGAGTATATATATTGCAAATATTTTCTTTTGTTTTATAAACCTTTTCATTTATTTCAATATGTCTCTTGGCTAATAATAATTTTCAATTATTATATAGTGAAATTTATGTGTTCTTATTTATGGTCTTTTTCACATCAGTAAATTTAAACATTTTTGTAAATAAGTTTTTCTAGTGGATATTAAAACTATTTCATTTTAGGCATTTAAGTCTTCCATTTCTTTTGTACTTTATATGTGGGGAGAAGTGGCTTGAATTTCTTTTTTTTCCAATATGAATAACCACTTTCCTCCCAAGTATCCTTTCTTTCCCATGTTCAAAAATCATTTCTATAATATATATATTAACATTGGTGAGCATGTTTTGAGCTCTCTATTTTGTTTCACAATTTGTTTATTCTTATACCAGTTTTTCATGAATGACCTGATTACACATTGGAATTATATTGGTTGTGATCTTTATCAGAAGATACACTATTTCTAACGGTCAGTCATTCCTACCAGGGACATTTTACATTACTCCATGTATTTAAATGTTTTATGATAAATCTAAAATCTTTCCATTAGCAGTTTTGACAACTTAAGAGTTTCTTGACATACTGTGATAATGTAAATTATGATATCTGTTTAATTGTATTTTGTTGTTTGTTACTGGTAATTTGAAGTGCAACTGATAAAAGTTTTTATTGCTATTTAATTGTTATCTTCATTATATTGCCAAATTCTAAATTATTCATAATAATTTGGGTTTTTCTATGGAAATTATTACACCTTCCCTACATTATACCTTTATGTCTCCTTTTTTTCTTGTCTTACTATATTTCTTTAGGCTTCAAATACAGTGTTGTATAAAAGTAGTGGTATTATGCATCCTTGCTTAGTCTCGATTATAAAGATAACTTTTTTTTCCCCTCTCAGGATGATATAACCGTAGGTCTATCCTGCATGTTGCTCAGTTGATGTTTATTCTATTCTTTATTTACTAATAATATTTATTGTGAATGGGTATTAGATTTTATTAAATATTTTTTCAACCTAAGTAGATGATCAACTTCTTTTCCCCTTTAAGTCTAATAATGTGTTCAATTAAATGTATGGATTTGAAAATATCCACTTATTTTCATATCTATAATTGGGATAACATTCTGAAAAGAAGATATGCTATTTGAAAAATACATTTGGATTCAATTTATTGATATTTTGTTTGTGATGTTGCATCTGTATCAATGAGTGAAATGTTTCTGTAATTTTCCATTCTTAAAAATTTTCCTGGTTGAAGATCAAGTGTATCCAGAAATAGTAAAATCAGTTTGGAACATTTCTTCTTTTTGTATTGTTTATAATATTTGGCCTGATTTGTTGGAAAATTTGATGGAACTTTTCTAGCTTCTAGATCCCATTATTGTGTTAAAGAATTAACAATATTTCATTTTTCTGAAAATAAGTTGTCTTTTTCTTTATCATTTTAATGTTATTTGATGTTCTGCAGTATCAGTAAGTTATTGCTGAGTGTGAATTTCTTTTAACTTATTCTACAAATAATACATTGGACTTCTTGAATAAGTTTTGACATCTTGAATTAGTTATATGTTATCAGTCATTTTATTTTTACCAAATTAATATTCTTTCTATATGGATCACTAAATAGAACTATATTAGTCAATTTCACCTCTCTTAACTTTGTTCATAGTTATTTTTACTCTTTGTGCTTTACTCTGAATGATTTCTCATCATTTATAATCCATTTTACCATTTTATTAAATCTTTCCCTCTGTGGTGTCTAATCTGATGTTCTAATAATTTTTTGTAATTTAGATTTTCATATTTTTAGTCTGTGTAAGTTCTCTTGGGGTCTTTTAAAAAAAAATTTTTTTTTCTTCCAGTTCTCTGAAGATAGAGTCAAACCAATGTTTGTTTCTTTAGTTCTAGTCAGTGTAATTACTTTTCACCATAATAATATGAATATCTGAGGAATTTGTGATCTATTTCTGCTATCTAATTTTTGTGGTCCGTTTTCACAAGTGTCTTATTTACTAGACTACTTTTTATTTTATTTTTCCTTAGTTTGCTTATGTTTTGAGGGGAAGTAATTAATGGGAAATCTGTGAGTCCTGGGGTAAAAATTTGCTTCTGTAGAGATTTTCTTTTGCTTTTTCCATATTTCTGGAAATACTAACAATTTTCCAAAAATGTGCAGAAAGTTTATGACAATTTTTTATGTATTAAATGTATGATATGAATTTTGGCTGTAAATTCACCCAATGGAAGAGTCTGAGTCCAAATTTACAAAGCCAATTATTTATTATAGACTTGCACTTAGAATTTGATAATTGTGATTTATTCAAACAATGAAATTGGTTGTATTTAGTATTAACAACCATCCTTTGAGCTTTCATTGCAGTTAGTATAAATACTTGTGGAATAGAAAGTCTGATATTTCTTTCAGATCTTAGTTTGTAACACCTGTGTTACTGAAGTGATTTGATTGCTACAAATGTGTGGATTCAGTTTAAGATTTAGATTAGAGGGGTTTATTAGGTATTCAGTTATGAAATTCATCATTAAATGTTTATAGGAAATTGATTTGGCCAGAGCCCAAAAGCTGGAAATGTTTGTATGGCATTGCTTATTTGTAAACATTTTGCTTAATCAGACTAAACTTTTAAGCAGTTAAATATGAATAGATAGTATGAATAATAATGTAGGAACCAGCCTAGTTAGAAGTACCTTTATTTAAAGGAAAATGCCATTTTAGTGACTTTGGTAGCAATCAACAATGTATTTAGTGTTAGATTTTTCATCTTTGTAATTAACTATTCAATTACTGAAAGGAGAAATGCACACATTTTCAAAAATGCAGTTTGCTTAACTTATGGAAATACGGTATTCCTTCATATGTATTTTAATAGATTTTTTTCCATCATTGCACATCTGTAGCTTAATGATTGCTATCTTTATTTATTTAGAACCAAATTCTAAAGTAGCAGATGTACTAAAATTATATAGTTGATGCAAAAATTCATTACAACAACGTGCATGGGTGAAATATATATTATTATCTGCATACTTGTGCCTGCTTAGCACAGATTTCTGGCACTTCATATAAATGAGGCTGAGATTATGTATCTTAAGCTCATATGATTTTAGATGTATAAAGTACATTACACATACAATATAAGTTAGCGCTGCTTTGGTTGTATGAAATTGAAACCCACTCAGCTTGAGCAAAAGGTAATTTATTAGAGCAGTAATCTACCTGGGCCTCAGGAATAGGATTTGAATGGGAACACAGTAAAGATTCCATTAAGTTACTCTCTTGGTTACTTTCATGTCTATTTCTCTCTGTATATCATAGTTATTTTTTCTTATATCACAGAACAATTTTTCTCCTACCCTGTTACTAGGTAAAACAATAGCCACCAACACCTCCTCTGGAATTTATGTACAGTCAGAAGGCAATTGAATAATACTAAATTGACTCTCTTGGTCTCAGTTCTCAATACTTGAGAAGGATCGGATTGGTTGTGTTCAAGGCTCACTCCAAATTGATCATTGTACCAGTGTTGATGGACAGAGAAGAGAAAGTCTCCAGAAAAGACATGCTGGGAGACTATTTAGTGTCTTTCTTACGTGACAGTCTCTAACCTTTTGTTACTCAAAGTGCAACCAATGGAGAAACAACACTGGTATTACTAGGGGCTAGTCAGAAAATGAAAATCTCAGATACTTCCTACCCCTTCAGTATCAGGATTTGAATTTAGTAAGGTTTTCAGGTGATCTATTTGCATAATAAAATTTAAAAACATGGTTTTGTGGCCTGTTAAAAAGGTGAATAAAAATTGGTTTTCTTTTCAAGGTACACTTTGCTTCTAACCAGATGTAACAGTAGTCTCCTGAGTTAACTCTTTACATATTGGCAGAATACCCATTTTGGCTTGAACTTAGTATTGGACTCACTTGGATTTGATTTCAGGTTCTTCCTTTTACTAGTTGCAAAAATTAGGGCTATTCATATCAGTGTCCTAAACCTCATTTCCCTTTTTCTAAAGCAAAAATAGTAAAATTATTTTACAGAGTTGTGAGGGTGAAAGGGTGAAAAAATATATATGCTAGCATAGAATTACTCTCAGTAAGTATTCATTATTTTGTAATAATTTAACTTATTGTATGCTCACTGATACCTAATTTCATTTGGTTAATGACAGCAATTTTTCTCCTGTTGCATTTGGAAACAGCTTTCTTTTAACTATTTAGTAAAAGAAGCTTTCTTCCTTGGTTAGCTTACTTCTTTCTGAGCCAAGTGTAGCTGATTTTAGCTAGTAAGTCTCCTTTGATTATGGTCAGTTGGTCTTCTTAAACGGTAATTTGAAAACAGTATGTTTTGCCTGTATTTGGCTATAAATATTATTTGGAATTTTTAACTTTATCCTTTGTTTAGGCTGACTTTCATAATCTTACAACTTTGTGTACATACTATGATGGAAACAGGTAAGCAGAGAAAAGTCAACATGAAGACATAATTTGGTGATGTTTATAAATTTATTGCAGAACTTCCTTCTACAAACACAGCTCTAGCTTTCTGATTTCCTGATTTAATATTAGATTTTCCACAGATATTTCATGCAACATTTTAGAGGTCAGAACCTCCATGTTACATATTGTGATACATTTATACCTTCCTATATTCATAAAGGCAACCCTTGATCTCATAAAAAAATATTTTGAAGAGGTTTGCAAATATCCTTTAATATTTTGGTATGGGGGCCTCCCTGGTGGTGCAGTGGTTAAGCACTGCGCCGTGGAGCTGTCAGCAGCAGCGACGCGAGTTCAACACCCGGCCAGGGAGATTCCCACATGGCATGGCAGATCTCTCTTGCCTCACCTGTTGCTCCCCTCAGCAGTGTATTTAATTGATCTGTCTGTTCTGCTCCCCACTCTGTCTCTGGTGAACCCTCTCACAGCCCCATGCCTCTGGCCTGCACCCCAGCATGTATGCATAAATAAATAAATCTTAAAAAAATATTTTGGTATGAGATGCAGCTATGTGGAATATTATTCTGATTCAGTATTTTGTTTCTTCTCATATAATTCATAAGGTGAAAAATTCAAGCAGAATGTATCTCACATAAAACACATGAAATTCTTATTTTCTCAAGATTGAAATCAACTGAGAAATAGAGGTAAAAGCAAAATATTATATTCATTTCTCTCATTAATAATCAAAAAGGTGGATTTAGATGTAAAGCTAAGTTGGTTTAATAATCTATCTCTGTTAGTCTAACACACCCTTTTAATGGGAGTAGTGCAAAATTCCAGAGAAGACATACCAGATCTTTTTCCCAGTCCCTTACAATGAGACAGCAAATATACCAGAATATATGTCTCCTGCTAAATTAGAAGCACCAAAGTTGCTAATAAATTTATGCTCAATTTTTTTGTCCACCATCCTCATCCGGAAAACCATTCATCCTTTTATGATCAAGCAGAATTTCATTCTGTTATTATTTGTTTTCTCAAGTAACACTGGTCAACAAATTTTTACAAAAGTCATGTTACTGAAATAAAATTAGTCATTTCCTATCAACTTGTATGTGCTCAACATGAATATGACAATCAAATTCTAATTTTGGCTGTAGTTTTGTTGTAATCTGCAATACATTGATGGTTACATCACAAAATGCATGCCAATAGTATAGGTCTATGGTTAATACCTGTAAAAAATCAAGTCATAAACTAATTCTTAGATTTCTTCACTTGTCTCTTGTACAGCTGTTCAGGAGCATCTTTGGGGAGTGTCCAGCAATAGTCAACCAGCATTGTATTGGACCATTCCCCCTGGTCCAATGGAATATCTTGATGCGATATCTTGATGAAAACATTCGCCATATTCATCATTAACCATACCACAGTTTTCAGGGAAGAAATCCAGATGAGAATGAAGGAAGCAGATCTTTAGAGACATATTGCAGCCCAAGTTTCTGATACTGCATCAGCATGTCTTCTACTAATTTCTTGTAGTTTTTTAGAATTATGAATTCAAAGTTATTTTAACTCTGAATGTATAATCAAAATGCTATTAATTGCCTCTTAACATTGATAATTAAAAGTACTAAATCTCTTCTAGCTTCACCTATTTTCTCCTGCTCAATTTACTTTCTTATATTTCAATTGTTTCAGGGCGGAAGGAAGTTTCGTTGGATAGAATTCCAGGTATATCATTAACTGCAATACAACTGCAACAATAAAAATCTCAAGAATCAAATTTAGAATTTACTTTTACTTTTCTTCTTCATTGGATTAACTCAATCAATTTTGATTTCACTAGCTCCAGCCTCAGTTAGACTCAGTACATCATCATTTGAAGCTAATCTCTTCCCATGACACAATGTATGTGGAATCCACAGGAAAGTCATACAGACATGATTTATTTGTTAAATCTCTGGGCTTTAATATTCATGAGTGAACAAAAAATTTCTTCTGCTTCACTTTTCCTACATTTTCTTCATTTTTCTCCGTGTTTGCTAGCTTTTTTTTTTTACCTCTATGCTGCCTTAAAAATCTCTTTTTATTTTTACTCATGAAAAGTAAATTGTAGGTATTTATTTGTGTGGTACAATTTTAACGTAATTAGTTTTGCAGAATGGTAATAAATTACTAGCCAATATGCAAATATCTTATATCTTAGTTGTAGTTTTCAAGACAATTGTTATCTTTTTTTTTCCAAAAATGCTGCAATTTTCATTATTTAGTTTAATTGAGAATTGACTAAAGCAGATTTTGGGACACTCATTTTTTTCAACATAAATACCCATTTACAACAATACACATGTTTGATATTAGTGTCATTTTTAAAATGATTAAACTATGCTTTCTGGACAGTTTAATAACATTCTTTCCGCATACACATTCAACCATCTGGTTTACCTAATGTCACCAGAGTACCTCATCCACATTGAAAACACTGCACTACATACACAAGTGTGCTATTAGAAACATATGTTTGGTTTAAAAATGCCTGCCATTTCATTCATAGTGAGCCAGATTCTATGAGTGACAAAACTTTCTCAGGATGTTAGCTGGGACTTGAATTTATTAAATTACTGCTAAAAAGCACAGCATCTTAAAAGCTGTCTCAGTTATCTATTGTAGCAATCAATACTTGAATTATTCTGATAATATTCTCCTCTTAAAAAAAGAAACAACTCTTTTATAGTTGGAAGTCAGAACAGAGATTTAAGAGTGTATGTACCGACATTTATATTCTTTCACATCTAAAGAAAGGAAGGTCAGCATTTAATCTCATAGTGAAATTATTGATAGATATCTATAGAGTTAAAAATTTGAAAAAGTGTATGACTTCATGGAGTACATACAAAAGATATATTATAGGGTAATGTTTAAAAATATTTAGAACAAAGTTTTCTTGGTTGTTTGAATTGGTGTTTCCGTGACTTCATTTTTAAAAAGAAGAGCTTTCTATAATGAAATATCCTTAAAGTACAAAGAAAATGTAACAGATCTTAATAATGAAAAAGGAAAGCTTGAGGAAATTTTTGTAATAATGATTGAGATCAGAATATAATATATTGAGTTCTCATAGAGGAGCAGAAGAGGATGGTGGACAGACAAGATATTTCAAGCTACTTGTAGGGTAAATAAATTGATCAGGCTTTTAAGCCATTGGCCTTTGTAGCTATCGCCTGCAGCCTCGATCTTGTTCATGTAAAGGGCAGGTGGGTGCAGGGCACACTTGCCTGACTATGGACACCTGAGCATGTGCTGTGCCAGTGAATGTGCCTGAGCTTAGCGGTCAGAGCTATGAGGGCAGCATTACTCAGAGACGGCGCATGGCTAGAAATGATGGCAGTAAGAGGTTTATGTGGGCTCGAGTTGCTGTCTCTCTGCTGACTCGTTTCCCCTGCTTATCATTGAACCCTTTGATGGACTCTAAAATTCTCTTTCAAATGGCCTGAATCAATGGTGAACCTACCCAGCCTGGGATGGTCGCCGAACACTATGGAGGTAGACTAGACCAAATAGAGGACCGAATTAGTGACCTTGAAGTTATAATACACAAAGAACCAAGATAGAAAAAGAGAAATATGAAGAAAAAAATACAAAGAAAAAGTGAAGAAATGATCTGTAGGGTCAATGGAAGTGATTAGGTTTTTTCCACCCTCCTGCCATTAGCATCAATGATCAACACGTGTGGGCTTACACGTGTGCGTGATGGGGGCACCTGGAGTGTGGCGTGGGCGTGCATGAGTGGGCGTGCATGAGGGCTTCTAAGGGCTGCGTCAGAGCAGAAGCAGCAGCAGAAGCACAAGCGGCAGAAGTAGCCAAGGCGGGAGAGAACAGAGCAGAGCGTGGAGAGAGGACCATTTGGGGTGTAACAGAGACCACGAGAGAACGCTTGAGAGCCTGAGAGGGTAAAGATTCTCTGGGGGCTGGGAGGCCTGTCAGCCTCCCTGCCAGCCTCCCTGCCTGCCGGCCCGTTGCCTGCCCTGTACCTGGTTGCCTCTCTACAATTGAAATACAGATAATTAAAAGCCTAAAAAGCCACTGAGGGCTCCAGGCCCCCTCTTTTGACTCGTCTGCCCAGCTCCGTATAAAACCTGCTCTCTGTGTCATCCTGCTGCTACAACATGTAGCTTTGCATTTTCCTTTATCATTGACTTTAGGATGTGACTATTGATGCAGTCCACTCGCTATGATTCAACCCTCAACCACAGGTAAGATGTCCAACTCTTTCCTATATTCATCATTCTGATGACTGGACCCTGTTTTTGAGTCTTCCTTAATTCCTCCCTCCATTACAATTTCTTCCTACATTTCTGTATTTATTTTATCTACTTGAATGTTTTTTACTCCTTTATTGACATCCATAGATCTCTAAAAGCTACTTCAAGCAGATTTCCCTAGGCCTAAATAAATGATACTAACATCAGCTGCCTCATTGAAAATAACTGTTCAAAATGAAACCTTTCCCTTTCCAAACACGGGGTAAGTCTTCTACTGAGTCAAGCTATGAATAATAACTAAAAATCTAGTCTACATCAGGCTAGTCTTGATGATCATGAAGGTCACACTCTTTGCCCAATAAGTTTATAATTAAATATAGGAAATAAAAACAAAACATCAAATAGGCAACTATAGTCCAGAGTGATATATAAAATAATAGTAGAAATCCAAGACATCGTAGAAGTACAAATAAGAAGCAACTAATTCTGATTTAGAGTGGCTGAGGAGGGTTCCTAGGGAAAGTGTCCTATAGGATGACAAAGGAAAAACTTTTCTTAGAATAATGGATTGCAAGAGAGGATAGATCTGATAACTACAAGGAGAATATCTTCAGAAGGAAAGAAAAGCCTAAAGCAAAAACTTTGAGAATAAAAAATATTTCAGAATGGCTGAAATACAAGATACGATAGGAAAGTGGGAAAAGAGAAGGCTGGAGAGATTCTGAGGAAGTTAGGGTCATTTTTCAGAAGTTTAGCCTTTATATAAACAGCAAGAAGAGCCCTTAAAATGGTTGCTATTTGAAAATTGGTGTATAAGAAGATAATTTTTTCACTCATATTGCTACAAAAAAAAGGAAAAATGGCAAGATTGGAGATGAATTGGGAGAGGCCACCTGGAGCATATTACAGAAATACAGTTGAAACATGGTAGTGGCTTCATTCTAAGAATGCAATTTAACAGAGTGGACAATTTTAAGAACCATTAAGGGAGGCAAAACCCACAGTATTTGATGTTTGCTTTAAATTGGATGTTGGGGTGAAATGAAAGAGAGGAATTCCCAGTGCCTCTCATGTATAGATGCTTTGTTGATTTTGAGTTTAACTGTCAGAGTTTAGGATCCTTTCAGTTTTTCTAGGGAGAACCTTCATTTTTGCATAAAAGAATTAACAAGTTAGAGTGCAGAGTATATCACAGGCCTTTCAATGAGGCCCCTGTTATACATTGTTTACTACTTTCAGTATTGTTTAACCATTGTATTGTACTTGTTTCTCCAATCCTATCATAAAATTAGATGGTAATGATTCTCACAGGTCCGACAAATGAAAAATATTTAGGAAGCGTATGGTTATAAATTAGTCAGAAAGTCTTGTTATTTAGGAGACTAAGACATTTTGGTGAAGCCTTTGGGAATCTCATAACTGAGATGCCCTTGACAGTTTCTGTCTGTTATTTAAGAGGTATCAGAGGCAATGGTCTTGTTAGACACAATCAGGAAAAATTTTCCTATTCAGCTCCCATCTTCAACTATTTTCAGGGTTATTTACTGGTGTGATTCCAGATTATTGTAAGGTGCTGACTTATGAGTAAATCCAAATGTGAAAAAGACAATGTAAAAGTGTTCATAAAGAGAAGAGAGAAAATCTTTATCTAATGGATGATTTCTTTCCTCTTATGAGGAATGGCCTTAGACTGTCAAGTCATATCAAACATGACCACAACACGCTCTGCACTGTCACTACGAATTCATCCCATTATGACAAAACTGGTAAGGTCTGTGGTTGCAAACTATATAGATGGTTACTCTTTGAAAACAATGTTGGTGAAATACATTTCTTAGCTTTCTAGAGTGTGTACGTATTCTTTGATTTTTATTAAATGATATGGATAGTCTGTATTTTAAAATCGTTAAAGCCAGTGACATCAAATTTCAGAAGGTATGAAGCATTCTTTTAAATGTTAATATATTGTTCTTTGTTATGCAGAGAACCTTGAACAAGTATGAAATTACAATTCAAAAATAATTTACAGCAAAACTAAAAGGAAAAGCAAAACACCAATGCTAAAATAAATACATGATTTTTAAAATTGTTTTACAGGGAGGAATTTTAAAAGAACAAAACAAATGAAAAAAGTAACAAAAGATAGTTATGACCCTTAAAATTTTTCCATGTGCAAAAATTTAATAAAATTGAATGAACATGAAAAAGCAGGAAAAAATGATTAAGAACTGTGAGAAATATTAATAGTTTACAATCTTAAGATCTTATTAAAAAAAAACAAAACAAATCCACAAAGGAAATTTTAATGCTTTAGGACAATTTAGGACAAAGTTCGGAAATAGTTCACAGAGAAATATCAACGGTATGTAGATATATTGTGATGAACAATGTGTTTGATTGAACTTCCAGCAGCTATATCCCCCTCTCTGACAATAAGACCAAAAATTCATCAGGAACTTTTCTTCAGACCCCAGGGTGAAGCATGTATTTCAGTGGTAAACTATTGTCCTAAGAAGATCCATCAAAACTTAGCTTCTTTCTGAGGGCTATTAATAAAGAGGCTTTCCCACTAAAAGTGCACATGAGAATTTTTGGAGTTTTTCCTACTAGAACCATCTTTCCACAGTGTGGAGTCTGATAATAAAGCTTATATAGGGAAAAGCATAACAAATTAACCAAGAGACTAGGAGATGATATTATTCGAGCCTAGAAATTCAGCTGTGCCTGGACAATAGTTACAATTTGTGATATTATGATTATAAGAAATATATGTAATTTTGATCATTCTGATAGCCAAAAATACAGATTTCTCATAGAAACCTTTTTTTAAAGATTTTTTATTTATTTATGCATACAAGCTGGGGTACAGGCCAGAGGCGTGGGGCGGCGAGATGGTTCACCAGAGACAGAGCTGGGAGCAGAACAGGCAGATGGACGGAAATACACTGCTGAGGGGAGCAGTGGGCGAGGCAGGAGAGGTCTGCCGCGCCATGTGGGAATCTCCCCGGCCGAGCATCGAACATGCATCAGTCTCTGCAGACAGCTCCACAGTGCAGCGCTTAACCGCTGCGCCACCAGGGAGGCCCTCTCATAGAAACTTAATCTCCATCCAACTTCTGGTTCACAGGTCCCAAAAGTCTTGGAGTTTCCCAAGTGATGAGAATGATTTAAGTGTCTTTTGTTATGTTACTGGGGTGACATTTTGGGTAACAGCTGAAGTTGGAGACAGGTTTCCAGATGATCCTACCAAGTGACTGGAGAGTTGGAACATCCAATATCAATCCCTGACTTTTGGTTAAGAGTGAGGGCCTGGAGGTTGAATGAATGGTCATTGAGTTTACCAATAATGCCTAAATGAAGCCTCCATAAAATCTCAAGGGGAGGGAACTTCAAGGAGTTTCTGGTTGATTGGTTGATGGATATGTGAATATTTGGGGAGAATGGCACAGCTGGAGAGGCCATGGAAACTACCTTTTCTCCATGGGTTGGTCTCTGTATCTCTTTCTGACTGTCCCTGTTACAGCCATCAAAATAAATCAGGGTGAGTTCTAGTTTGTTTTCTTCAAACTCACACTTATCTGCATTTCTTCTTCATTCAGTCTGCAACTGTACCCTTCAATTGTATTTCAGTTGTATTACCATATTCTTCTGCTCTGAAACGTCTGTTCTTACTTTTTATTTTTTTGGTTCATCTATTGTTCTCCCAAGTTCTGTTAGCATCTCTATTACTATCACTTTTTTCTCTTCCTCAAATAGTTTATCTCCATTTCTCTAAAATCTTTTTCTGGGATTTTGTCTGCCCTTTCATTTTGAAAATGTTTTTCTGCATCCCCATTCTATCTTATTCTTTGAATATTTGTTTATGTTTTTAGTAACTGCACAATCTTTCCTGATCTTGAAGGATTAATCTTGGATTTCAGGAGCACCGTTTCCAGCTCAAGGTATGTCCCCTCTGTGACTTTCCTACTATATCAGATAGCACAAGTGAGGGGCTTTTGACCCCATTTAACTATAAAGCGTAAGGCTCTGTCAAGGTGTGGTATGCTGAGTAGGTGGTGCTGGGCGCCCTATTCATCCTCAGCCTGCTGTCACTACTCAGCTGGTGGATGAATTGCCTGATGTTTCTGAAAGCACATGCATCTGTAGCCTAGTGTGGGGGTGCCCCACACAGAGTTGTGATGTTTTTCAAGGCACAGAGCTGAGACACAATTCTCAAGGTAGAGTTGTGGCTCACGCACCACAGGGGTGGATAGAGTTCACAGTGAGGCTGGCCCATAGGCTCTAGTAGATTGGGGAGAGAGTACCAAAATGACACTCAAGACCACTGTTGTTTCCAACCTAAGTATCATCCCTAAACATCTGCCTGTCAGATGCTATAAGACTAGTAAGTGGAATTCTTTCAGCTGTGATTTGAGTGTTTTGTGTCAGTGTTAATATGCTAGGTGACAGCATGAGTGGAATTCCTGGGCAGGTCCTTTAAGGGTTGGTTCTCTATTCCTAAAAGTTTTTTAAATTATTCTGGGCATATTTTTTACTAGCCTTCCCTCAATGCCTCAATAACTTTAGGGATTTCTCTCCACTGAGCCATATCCAGTGGTATTTAGAATTTAGTTTTGGGGAATGGGAGTAAAAGTGATCAGAAATTACAAACATTCATTTATAAAATAAGCACGTTAGGTATATAATGTACAGCATGGTGTCTATTGTAATAATATGATATTGTATATTTGAAAGTCGCTAAGCGAATAGATCTTAAAAGGTCTCATCACTAGGAAAATATTTTTAAATGCGTGTTATGGATGTTAATTAGATTTACTATGGTCATCATTTAACAATATATACAAATTCTGAATCATTATGTTGTACACTTGAAACTAATTTTTTATGTCCATTATTTCAATTGAAAAAGTTCAGACTAAAGTATAGGAAAAGACATTTGTATTTTCTGGGCATAAGAGGATAATCAGGAAGCGTATAGGGAACAAGGATTATTTAATGAAGTTTGTTATGTTAGTTGGGTGACTAATTTTTTTGGTATGTTTTTATCTATCTATCTATAGATAGATAGATAGATAGATAGATATTTATTATTTATGTCTTTTAAATTTTGTATACACTTTGGGTAACCCACCACCAATTCACCCACGAGCCATCTCGTGGTTCCTTGTATTCTTTTCTATTCCATTTTGTGCCCTTATCAACCCCTCCCTCTCCCCCTCCCCCACCCACTGAGTGTCTCTCTCCTATTTGGTTTCCTTATAGTCCTGTTATAAGTGAAACCATTCAATATTTTTACTTTCTTTCTGGCTTATTTCACTGAGTATGATCCCCTCTAATTCCATCCATGTCGCTGCAAATTGCATATGTTTATTTTCTTTGAATGCTGAATAGTATTCCATTGTGTATATGTACCACATCTTCTTGATCCAGTCATCTATTTTTGGACATCTGGGTTGCCTCCATACCTTTGCTATTGTGAACAGTGCCACAGTGAACATATGGGTGCATGTATCCTTTCGGATTAGTGTTTTTGTGTCCTTTGGGTAGATTCCCAAAAGTGGTATTGCTAGGTCATATGGAAGTTCCATTTTTAGCAGTTTGAGGAACTGCCATGCAGCTTTCCATAGTGGTTGGACCAGTTCACATTCCCACCAGCAGAGTAGAAGAGTTCCTTTTTCTCCACATCCTTTCCAGCATTTGTTGTTGCCTGTATTTTTAATGTGTGCCATCCTCACAGGTGTGAGGTGGTATCTCATTGTGGTTTTTTTTTTTTTTGTATTTCCTTGATTATAAGTGATGTTGAACATTTTTTCATATAGCTGTTGGCCATTTGCTTCTCTTCTTTGGAGAAGTGCCTTTTTAGCTCTTCTGCCCATTTTTTTTGACTGGGTTATTGGCTTCGTTTTTGTTGAGTTGTGTGAGTTCCTTGTAAATTTTTGTTATCAGTCCTTTATCAGTTGTATTGTGTGTGAAGATCTTTTCCCAGTTGGTAGGATGTCTGTTAGTTTTGGTTAATGTCCCTTTTGCTATACAGAAGCTTTTTATTTTGCTGTAATCCCATCTGTTTATCTTGTCCTTCACTTCCTTAGCTTTTTGGGATGTGTCTTTAAAGATTTTGCTGAGATGTATGTCGTGTAGAGTTTTGCCTATATTTTCTTCTATATATTTTATGGTTTCAGGTTTTATGTCCAGGTCTTTTATCCATTTTGAGTTGGCTTTTGTGCAGGGTGTGAGGTAGTAGCCTAGCTTCATTTTTTTTGCATGTAGCTGTCCAGTTTTCCCAGCACCATTTATTGAATAGACTGTCCTTGTTCCACTGCATTTTCTTTGCTCCTTTGTCAAAAATTAGTTGTTCATAGAGATGCAGCTTTAATTCTGGGTATTATGTTTGGTTTCCTTTGTCTTTGTGTCTTTTTTTGTTCCAGTACTATGCTGTTTTAATTATTACAGCTTTATAGTATAGTTTGAAATCAGGGAGTGAAATTCCTCTGTTTTCTTTCTTTTTAGTCAAGAGGGCTTTAGCTATGCGAGGTTTTTTGTGGTTCCATATGAATTTCATCAGTATTTGATCTATTTCTTTGAAGAATGTCACAGAGATTTTTATTGGAATAGTGTTGAATCTGTAAATTGCTTTTGGCAGGATTGCCATTTTGATAATGTTAATCCTTCCAATCCATGAGCAAGGAATGCCTTTCCATTTTCTTGTGTCTTCTTCTGTAAACGGCAAAATATAATGAGTCATCATTGTGCATAAGTTTGTTTTTTAATTGAAGTAACTTTGATTTACAGCATAGTATATGATTCAGAGGTATAGGTTCACACCTCTTCAGTTGGATGTTGCCACACTACACCCACCATCAAATCCCCATAGTCCTCACCATAGCTCATTCTTCATAGATAGAAACTTTTAAGTTTCTATCTTCCTTGTATGGAAGAAGAAATGATATAAACATAAATTTTTGTTTCCAATTAAAGAGTCTGACATTAGAAGATCCTGAATTCATTTCCTCCCTTGGACACATTAACTACATTTGGAGTACTTTTACCTGAAAAACATCTAAATTTCCTTTTAAAAATTGAAAACATATACCTTGTTTCTAGAGCATTCACTGCTTCTTCTTATCCCAATGACCTTTACCCCAAAATAATCCATATACAAAATGACATATTTTGTGGGTGGTTTATTCCGGTACCCTTTGCATTACTTATAATAGCAATGTTATATTTCTTTGTGTAATCATTTGATTAATTTCTTTCATACTAACTCAACTATATTCCCTATGAGGGCAGGAAATATGCTGTTTTAGTCACCATGGTATCGCTGTACCTTGCAAGCACCTTTCTCAAATTAAAGAAATATATTCATTGGATTATTTGACTATTTTTTTAAAAAATGTAAGATAAAAATAACTTTCAAAATCAGGGACTATGGTATGATAGATTAAGAAAGAAATGGAAATATCCTATAAATTTATGTATTTCTTTTTATAGAATGATTCATACCTTTGCATACATTCTGATTTCTTTTTAAACAAGTTTTCTCTTAAGTGATGGCTTTAAATAAGGAGGGCCTATTTTGTTTACAATCTATCTATTTTTCTTTCACATCTTTTCTTTCATCTTCAGGAGATCTCTTTTATTACTGAACTCTTCTCTAACCTGATTCCACATACAAAAAATAAGAATTTTGGTAAATTCCTAGGGCTTCTCCACCAAGCTAAAGAAAACACTGGTTTATGTGAATGAAGACTTTACCATTTCAAATTCCTGTTATAATTAGTTTAGAAAAACAGATCCATGTTATGTCTATTTCTATTCCTTTCCTCATCTGTGACAGGGGAATGAGTCATTAGAATTTTAATGTCCCCATTACATGCCAGAAGTTGCCTGTTGTTATGCTTTAGCTGAAGGCTGACTGGCTAATCTACTCTACCTTTTATTAAAAGAGAACAGGAATGGGCTGCTTATCAAACAAGAGAGTTTGGAAAAGGTCAAATGAGTGCAAAATCATCTGTCTATCATTAAATGGTGACAGAATTAGAAGTCTTGCCTTTGTGACTAAGAATGAAATTGGAACACAAAATGTCACCACATGAATCAAGATTGACAATGAATGTGGTTAGAGTAGGATTGGTGAAGAATTTATTTTAAAACAATCTTATCATATGTAAAAATTCTGAAAGAACATCTTTAGCCATAGGAAATGATTCTAATAATAATACAATAGTTAAATAATAATGTGGTGGTAATATGGTATTGTTTTCCACTCACTGGAGTGTAAAACTTTCTGGATATTTAAAAAGAAGCTATGCACTATATATATATTTTTATAATTTCAAGTGTTTTATTTTTATGTACAAAGAGCTAGTCTTGTTTCCATTGTAAGGCACAATTCTTGGATAACCAATTTTAGGAAGATCATGTAGTTCACTTTATACCCTTTGCATAGTGACAGAAACAGTGGCAGCACATATTAAGGCAATTATTTCTGAATCAGACCATGCTGGTTTAAACAGCTGTGGCAAAGAGTGAGAATGCTGATTCAGTTTTCTCCAATGGCTCCAGGAAGAGTTTCTGGTGACCTACCTTGCTTTCTCAGATGCAGTGTTGCAAAAGACCTATTCTCAAAGCAATTCAAAAATTCACTACCAAAATAGTATATCCTTTCAACTTAATTTTAAGATTTTTTTAAGTTGAAAATTGTTTTGAGTTTATACATTGTAAGGTGTTATTTTTAGAAATAAATTTGTTCTATGTTATTAATTATTAGGTTGCATTTCAATCCTCCTATTCATTTTTTCCCCTAGCAAGACTGCCAAATTATAATCTGTTATTTAATTTATCATGTATTTAAATAGATTTTCAAATTATTCATTCTAGAGGGGCGATTTCCTTTGCTGTGGGTTAATTCTAACTTTAAATTATTTCTCATTATTTTAAAATATTACAATAGGTCTTTGCCATTTCAGAATTGGAATCTATGTGCCAATCACCAACTTAGATTTTTTAAAAGACATTATTTGTGGACTATTCAAAATGATTGCTTTTCTTTCCACGGTATCCTGGAGATTTTCTTTGCAGCTGTACAAATTTTCATAAATTTAATTATAGGAAAAATGAGAGGAGATGAACAAATGTGAGGTTCAATCTAATGACTGAATAAAGTTGGTGTTATCTGCTTGGTTCAGTATATTCTGTCCTCTTTATCTTCCTAAGTGTCCATCTTTGGCAATTAAATTTATTTATTTTCCAGGTGTTGAAGTATCCACAGGTCATCTGACACTTTGTTTTGTATATTTTATAAGATAACAATCCTAAAGCACTTGACCATTTATCATAAGTTGGGTTTTTGGCCTAGCAATTGCTTTGTTAGCTAGCAGGCTGAGAGAAAAGTTTTTACATCATTGTGTTATAGATACACAGTCTATAACAGAAATAGAAATCTTGGAAGTACAGAAGCAATTGTGGACAGAAATATAAGATAAATGATTGCTATTCTTGTGACAAATTAAAGAGCTAATTAGCTGATTCAGAAGAAAATCAGACAATCATGTTTAAGGATATAATTTTATATTTCATGGAAGTTGAGAAGTAGACAACAAAATATTATGTGCAAACTAAGAGAAAAATAGAGAAGGCTCAGAAAATATAAGTCACTACTAAAGTGTGTGATTTATAGGTCTGCCAGAGGGAACTCTAAGAATCATGATTTCAGTGAAATTATTTGAAAAATCTATTTAGAGATGTGCAATGTAGAGGCCAAGGGAAGGGTGGAATAAAATTGATAGAATCCTTCACCTTCATATGCTCAACACATGACTTAAAAGCTCAGTAAAAGTGCTATTGATGGTCGATTAGGTCTATGAAATATAAAGAAACTGTGTCATTGCTATGAGTCCCCATTAGTAGTGATTAAAATTTACAGTTGGATTAGACAACACCAATTTGTTCAAAATTTATGCATATTGCTTATAACACTTTTTTTGTCATTGCAGAGGGAAAACAATCAGGTTATACCTGCCTTATAGCTAAGATTTTATGTTTATAAATCTAATTTTCTTTTCACTATTCCCCTAGAGTAGAAGATTTTTTAGTCCTAGAGTAGAAGATGAAAGGGTCAAATAAAGGAAAACTTCATCAGGATGAGGATTACAAAAAATGTTAGAGGATGAAAAACATAACTGGATACGGGCAACAGACTGAATATGGCTCAAATGTGATAACACGCCATAAGCTCTCTGATAGATGCAAATACCTATTTTGATGTCCTATTTCAATGTTGCTCTGTCTGAAACATCCATTAGAGTACTAGACAAAGCTGCATACAAAAGGAGGATATTGATACAATCTTCAGTTACAGCTCTTGTGTAATTAAATTCATTAATTCACATAGACTGGCCTAAGAATAGGAAGTAATCATGAAAATATACTAATTCTATGATCTTTGAATTTTTAAAGGGCTCTTAATGATAGCTGAAGAAATAATCTATCAAAATAATTGAGTACCTACTATGCTTGAGGCCAGCTGAGTAAGTGGGCTACAGATAAATCCTAAGACCCATTTAGAACTCTTAAGAAACAAACTGTCTTGCTTGAGAGTTTAAAACTGCAATAAAAAAGGAACAATTTAATACTGTGGCATCCAGCCTAATAGTGCCTAGGCTATAATATGGTTTTATTAAATGTTAAATAAGAATTGTTATCAATTGATATATTCATTCATTAACTCATTCAGTGGAGGTATGGAGACACCTTTGGAGTAACATTAATATATGCCTATTTTCTTCATCCTCTCTAGACAGCACTACACCTTCCTAAAATATTGGAATATGGAAAATGAGAATGAGAGGGTGGAGTGGTGGCATAAGGGATAAGGGTTGATAAATAAAACCTTTGGCTATTGCACATAGATATATTATTGCAGAAGACTGAAGAATATGGATAGCTGTACAGGAGGAAACATAAAAAATTTCCCTTTTATTTTTTTGAATTGTTGATTGGGCCCCTATAGTATAAGACCAATTGATAAGATCTAAACAAGCAGAAGGTTATTATCATATATATCTTTTGTTTACATGGGAGATACTCAGGAATCGGAGTAACTGAATAACTCTTTGAGATAGCTTAGAACTTAGACCTAAGTAGCATTTTCAACTAAAGACAAAAGATTTGGATGGGGAGGCTAGTTCTGGAAAGATTGCCAAAAAAAATTTGGTAAACAAGGATTAAGTTTGTTATGCATATTTATGTAAGCATTTTCTCTAATGATTAGATTCTCTTGTCATTTAAAATCTGTGTTTCCCTCCCCTTCCTGGAGTATAGAGTCTGAATCACCTTAAAATTGGGAATTTCCTTGAAAATATAAATTTCTCTTTAAAAGGGAAAATTTGACTTTGTTTTCCTAGCTTCTCTTGCTTTTCTCAAAATCATTAGCACTAAATAATCCTATGCCACAGTGGCATATTATGAGGTAGCATATCCTTTATATAAGGATAATTTGGCTACATATTATGTCAGCCAATATAACTGAGAAGAAAATTTAAATAGCACAAGATATTGATATGTCTTAATTTTATGAGTTTTATTTATTTTTTTAACATACAATAAGATATACAAAATTGCCAGGAACTTAAATAATTTTCCTTTCTATTTTTGTAGTTTTTGCGTTTTTCAAATGGTTGTTTTTATAGTACAATCAATTTTTATTAAGTAGAGTTCCCCAGATTATGAGTTTCAGGTCCCACAAAGCTTTTATCCACTCTTGAAAAATATTTAGCAATAATATTTAATTATTTTAGAACCTACTCACTTAATAAAAAATAAGCTGCCATTGTATTTTTCGTGTAGTTTTCTATCAAGCTTATGGTAATGAGACTATAAGTATATATTTTTTTTTTTTTTTTTAAAGATTTATTTATTTATATATACAAGCTGGGGTACAGACCAGAGGTATGGGGCGGCGAGAGGGTTCACCAGAGACAGAGTGGGGAGCAGAACAGGCAGATCAGAAATACACTGCTGAGGGGAGCAGCGGGCGAGGCAGGAGAGGTCTGCCGCGCCATGTGGGATTCTCCCCGGCCGGGCGTCGAACTCGCATCACTGCTGCCGACAGCTCCACAGCGCAGCGCTCAACCACTGCGCCACCGGGGAGGCCCTAAGTATATATTTTTTAAGATTTATTTATTTATGCATACAAGCTGGGGTACAGACCAGAAGTGTGGGGCAGAGAGAGGGTTCACCAGAGACAGAGTGGGGAGCAGAACAGGCAGATCCACGGAAGCAGGGGAGGGGAGCAGCAGGGGAGGCAGGAGAGGTTTGCCACGTCATGTGGGAATCTTCCTGGCTGGGTGTCAAACTCGCATTGCTGCTTCCCACAGCTCCACAGCGCAGGGGTTCCACAGCGCAGCGCCTAACCGCTGCGCCACTGGGGAAGCCCCAGAGCCTATAAGTATTAACTGACATGAAATGAGTACTATTCTCTGGTATATATAATTTGCTATGTCTTTTTCTGTGTCATCAGGACCCCAAAATAATCTGGTTTTACCTGTAGCATAGTAAAAATTTCAGTGTGAGACCAACATCCAGGAACCTCTTCATTTAATAGTTTCCTATATAGATATATTTTTCAATTTTAGATTTAACATGAGAAGTACAACTTCCTAAATATTTTTTTCTGGTAATATGATACACACATATATAAACACAAATCATATTTGCCATAATTAAAATGTTTATGAAACTAAGGAGATTTTAAAATTCCAGCTAGTAAATTGAATAAACTCTCTTAAATGGCAGAACATTTTCAACACGATAAATTGAATGGGTCATTTAAAAAAAGTTTTTTTAAAGATTTATTTATTTATACATACAAGCTGGGGTACAGGCCAGAGGTGTGGGGCGGTGAGAGGGCTCACCAGAGACAGAGTGGGGAGCAGAACAGGCAGATCAGAAATACACTGCTGAGGGGAGCAGCGGGCGAGGCAGGAGAGGTCTGCCGCGCCATGTGGGATTTTCCCTGGCCCGGCGTTGAACTCGCATCGCCGCTGCCGACAGCTCCACAGCGCAGCGCTCAACCGCTGCGCCACCAGGGAGACCCTGAATGGGTCATTTAATTTTAAAATGTTTAACCTTTCTAATTGAAATTCTAATTAGTGCATGCTGAAGAAAGGTGAAATTATTAATGAGCTATTCATAGTTGTTACATAGGATGAGGTCAAATATCATACATATAGATATTTACTTTGGCATATGTTATAGAGAAAATTCTCACTATGAAAGATAAGTGTCACTTCTCATAAAATTTTCCAAAGAGATTACAGGTAGCATAAAATCACAGGAAGCCAATTACCCAATCTTTTGTTTTTCAGTCATATAGTCTTTTATCTGTAGATGAATCTTTCTATTTGCTCATTTCTTTAAGTCTTTTTAATTACAACTGAAAAATAAGAATAAGAAGACAATTCCCACCAAAATGTTAAACTAAAAGCTTGCTCATTCTGCAATATGTGGTCAGCACATGGTATATTCAAGGGGTGGTATAGATGTTGTAAGAAATAGAAATTGTTGGACAGTATTACTCCCCATTATTCTGCAATTATAGAAAGTCAACAGTTACATATAGAAAGTCTTAGTTACATTTATTGTGTTGGGCAACAAAAATAAAGTGATTTGTTGGATCCACATGTCTGTATCTGCTTTCTCTTTAGTTTGTATTTTCATTATTTAATATTTTTTCCTTCATGCAGTTTTACATATCATTGATATTATATTTAAATTTGGGTATTGAAATAAAACCCGTTGATACTATATATATACATATATACAGTAGTAAAAACCAGAAGGACTTTCTAATTATATCGTTGTTCACAATGATTTCTATTTTGGACTACAATTATTAAGGGGTTCAGCTAACAGAGTTTATTTTTGCCAGAGGACATGATCATGGTTTTATATAACATACCATTTGCTTCTCAAAGTAGCAGCCTGGCTTGAAAGAAACTATAACTGTCATGTACCTGAAGGTTGCTTAACGGAGGTCTCATGGATGAAACTGAATGCAATCTTTTAGGCATTTATTTCTCCATATATGTGATTTGAGGGGGAGAGTATAAGGCCTATCTAGTATCATCCAATTTTGAAATCTGATGATTTATAATCTCCCGAACCTTAACATACAATGAAACTGCAGCTTTTTGCATCTATGTAATTCATCAAGAAAATAATCTTCTAAACAGATGGGACTACATCGAATTAAAAAGCTTCTGTACAGCAAAAGAGACATTAACCAAAACAAACAGACACCCTACTAATTGGGAGAAAAATCTTTGCACACAATACAACTGTAAAGGACTGATAACTAAAATCTACCAGGATTTCACACAACTCAACAAAAACAAAGTCAACAATCTAGTCAATAAATGGGCAGAAGAGCTAAAAGACACTTCTCCAAAGAAGAAAAGCAAATGGCCAACAGCTATATGAAAAATGTTCAACATCACTTATAATCAGGGAAATGCAAATCAAAACCACAATGAGATACCACCTCACACCAATGAGAATGGAGCACATTAAAAAAACAGGCAACAACAAATGCTGGTGAGGATGTGGAGAAAAAGGAACACTTCTACACTGCTGGTGGAATGCAAACTGGTCCAACCACTATGTAAAGCCTCAAACTAATAAACGTGGAGCTACCATACGACCCGGCAATACCACTTTTGGGAATATACCCAAAGGACACAAAAACACTAATTCAAAAGGATACATGCACCCGTATGTTTATTGCAGCACTATTTACAATAGCGAAGGTATGGAAACAACCCAAATGCCCAAAAATAGATGACTGGATCAAGAAAATGTGGTACATGTACACAGTAGAATACTATTCAGCATTAAAAAAAAAAAAAAAAAACACATGCAATTTGCAGCAACATGGATAGAACTAGTAGGGATCATGTTCAGCGAAATAAGCCAAAAGGAAAAGGAAAAATATCGAATGGTCTCACTTATAACAGGAATATAGGGGAACCAAATACAAGAGTGACAATCAACAAGAGAGAGGGGAGGATTGGGGCTCAGAACGGGGAAGAGGAGAGCACAGGGGACTGTGGTGATGGTACACGAGTGAGTTGGTGGTGGGACATCTATGGGGACTATACAGTAATGTAAAAGACATAAAAATAACAAAATACATAAATAAAAATAATCTTCCCTTTAATTTCAGTAAATTGTCCTGCCCTTTAATTGGTTGAGGCAATATATTACTTTGGTCATTAAAATCCTAGACTTATTGGCTTTCGCATGCACTGCTCAAATAAAAACTAGTTCCACTTCATTTTTATACCATTAGGTTCTATCCATATGACATTTCTGAATATTGTAAATTTCATGTATGTATCCTAATGATCTAACTTAGCTTAAATTACCTCTAGTCAAAAATCACATGACATGGGTATGTGATAAGACTGGATTCTTCCTGCTTCACTTTCAAGGTAGACTTTATTTTGAAATCAGATACCAAAGTGAGAGTAAGACTAATGAGATTTTAAAAGAAACTGATGAAGCACCTACTCTTACATCATGAATGCCCTCACATACTTTAAGAATATGCAAGAGGATCATGGTCTAGAGAGAGATTTTTATGGAAGGGATTAGGAAAGAGTTTCTTTGAAGAGGGCTGCTGCCCTGCTGACACTCTACCCTCTTTTGAGGGAGAGGCTTTAGGAGGGGGTGGGATAACTTTCTAATTCCCAGTTAGCAGAAGGCAGACTTCCAGGCTTGCAATTAAATACCTTTGAGGCAGTGAGAAAATCGACTACTAGTGCCTGACCACAACAGAAAAAGGTAAAGCGGACTATTCTGCAGTATTTGCTACCCAGGGAATAGAGAGGAAGACAGAAAGTTCAACTAGGAGCTTTGGTGACTGCCAGGAGATTAGCCCACCTACTCCAAGCTTGTCAGGGTAAGAGAAGTGTGATTGATTCAAGAGTCCACATGTAGCAGAGACAGATTCACCAAGGCAAAAGGATATTACAGATGAGATGGGTCGCAGTGGACCATCCTAAAGCTCATTAAGTCATGACCATGAAAAAAAATAAAGTCAGTTTTAATCATCAGCTAGGGGTACCAATGGCATTCAAGTTCACTGAACGCCAGCGAGCAAAAAGACACCCAGTCAAGCCAATCTGGTAAGGATCCAAACAGCAGTTTGCAAGTATAAGAAAAGAAGAACTTGTAAATAGCAGAATCACCAGGCACTCCTCTAGCCCACCTTCCATGAGTTTCTAGTTGGGGAGGAAAAAAGGTATTTAAAGTGATATTAAAATTAGACTGTTTTGTCCTAGGAATCTACCCAAACGATACAAAAACATTAATTCAAATGTAGATTTTCACCCCTATGTTTATTGTGCCATTATTTGTATAGGTAAGACGTGGAAACAACCCAAATGCCCAAAATAGATGACTGGATCAAGAAGATGTGGTACATATACGCAACGGAATACTATTCAGCAATTAGGCAATCAAAAAGATAAACGTATGCCATTCATAGCAACATGGATGGCGCTGGAAGGGATTATGCTTAGTGAAATAACCAGAAGGAAAAAAAAAAAACTTATCGATGGGTTCACTTATGGGAGGAATATAGGGGAACCTAATAAGGGATCAGGAGACAATAATAAACAAAAAATCAAAAATATCAGGCAACTATAAATTAGACATTCTGCAAGGGAGGGGGTGGGAGAGAGATCAAGATGGGATAGAAGAGCAAAAGGCACCAGGGTGATGGTGCACAGGTGAACTGGGGGTGGGAATTTTACCTGGACTACACCTGAAAGGAGAAAGCATACCAGCAGACAATGTACAAAAATGAACAATAATGTGAAACACACACACACAAAGACATAAATTTATATTAAAAAAAAGATTGGAGTGTTTTGAGTAGCTTATAATGAATATTCCAATTATTGAACTGAAATGGTCTTTGCAAACTGCAGTGACCACAAAAACCTTAAGAATCTACCTGAATTTCTACGCAGGACTATACAAAGATGGCCTCTATTTAAAAATGTTTAAAGGATTGGCTAAACAGCAAGAAAAAGTTTCGCTTTTTTCATCTCTCATGTTCTGCGTTTTTAATCACATTAGTTATATTACTTAAATAGAATACTGGCAATTAATAATCATATGGATAATGATTTTTTTTTATTTCAACATGCTAGTTTTTTTTACAGTGCCACAGTTGAATAGATGGATGGAATTTAATAGTGCTTAGCTTTTCTGAAATATTTTAGTCTCCATCATTTTCACTAAAAGATTAATTGATAATGCTTAATGTTTCATGTGTGTACCACATTATTTCATGTTATAATTCATTTTGAAATTTAGTGATTTTTCCAAAGTATTTGGCTACCATGCTTGTTACCAAGAGTTTGTTATCCAGGGTCAATACTCATATTTCTACACCGAAATGGCCCCCTCATCTCCCATCAGAGATGAGGAAATTCTGACTTTTAGAGACAGACTGTCTGGAAGTCACAATGTGAAATTGCCTTCTAAACTAATTCAGCTAAATCACATTTAATATCAGATTATAGTGACTTTCTCATGACTGTTTATCAGCTCTCTCCACTCCCAAATGACTCTTTAATTAATTGTTTCTCCTTTAGTGCCTCATTTTCTGTCAGGTTTCTTTCCTTAGAGCACTGTTTTACCCCCACATGACACAAAGGCTGTTTGCGATTCCTCTATTATTAAATGTATCCCGGTGTCATTCAAGTACGTTACCTTGATGATGGTGACGTCACACAGGTACTTGGCCTACAAGGAAGAAGCAAATTTCACTTATTTCATTTTAATGGGTCCCCTCGGCTTTGAGGCTATAAACTAAAATACCATTGCAGTCTCCTCCAGCAATCTCAAATTTAATTATTCCACTCCAGGAAGCTGTCTGATGGCCCTGCAGAGACCTGCTTTAGCACTAAAATGCAATCCCTTATTCTGTGACAAAATTACCTTTGTTTCATGTTCTTTCTTTTATTTATTTACAAACAGCATGGAAAAGCACTTATCAGCGCCGCTAAATAGGTAATTGCCCAAATTTGATTTCAAGAATTTAGGTTGGATATCTGTTAGGGTTTTCTTTTATTTTTTCCTACGTAATCATCATGACTTCTTAAATACTATTCCAAGTACTGGGCATTGTGGGTAATGTCGTGTAAATTTCCAGGATAGCTGACTCAAATCTTTCCCCCTACTAAGTTTTGATATTATTTATTAAGTTTCATAACTTAGATGACACACCTGATATGCCCACCTCTACCAATCTCTTTTTTGCTGCTTTGAGCAAATTTAGTTTTCTAAACTGAAATTTCTAAGCAATTTTAGAGAAAGCAGGAGAGATGGACATATTATAAGAAAAAGAAGCAAAGACATTAGAGATTTATAAACATTGCCATTTGTGACAGTTATCTATGCAAATGAAAATGGTCAGTGACCTATTTGGGAAAGTTTGAACTTTTTTAAAATTTCAGAATATGTTTTTATAATTTGAAAAGACCCAAAAATATTTGGTTATGTTCATAGCAAAATAAAAAGAAGGGAAGAAGAAGATTGAATTGAGAAACCAAAACTCTGCAAGATTATACAAAATAAGTATTTGGACTTGATTCATTAATTTGTTCTATGGGGAGTAACGGGAAGATTATTTCTTGCTTCTGTCTCATCTTCTTGGAAAACAAAGGGGCTAGCTTATGCATCTGCTGTGCTTCCTATTAATAACGTTTTCTATTGGTAATTTTTAACACAAAAAAAGTGGAGAGAAAAGTAAGAGAAACAGGCATTATTATAGTTTGTCTGTGGAAGTGGTTTTTAATTTTGCTCTTTTCAGCCTAATGCTCTCATCTATGCAAGAAATTAAATGCATGAGAGTTAATATGCTCAAGTCAATAGGTGAGGCAATAAACTATAACTGAAGAGAAAGGGCCCCATCATGCACAAGCTTTGTAGACATTAAATTCCCTGTGCGGATGGGATGTTTACCTATCTGGACCAGAGCTTCGCACAAAACAAGAATTAGATTTTCTTCACGTTGAGCTTGCAATTCTACTCTACTTAACAACAGTGGAATTGAGAAAGAAAAATGTGTGGGGACAGACAACATTTGGAAAAAGGACCAAGATGAAGCTGAATTATGCTTGTTTATTTTGGATTTGGGAGAATGTGAAGAAGAGAGTGAATTTATACACAGAAAAAACACGGGAGCTTTTTTCTAAAACTCATTTTAGTTTATCCTCCCTGAACAAACTGAACAATATTTAGTGAAGCTTTGTCTTAGTCCCAGTGACTATTTTTAAATTATGGCATGGTCGGCAGGATTGGTGAGCGCGTCAAAGATCAATAAGACATGCAGACAGTGTGGACAGATGCAGGTTTCACATAATCGTTTGTCTCAAAATGAAAGGTGTCCCATAAGATGAGTAATTATACTTTGCAACCTCAGTGACAGAGACATTCAGAATATTATTTGGTTAGTTCTAAAGATAAACAAAAGCAAATAGTCCAATTACATAATTTGCCAATTGAAATAGTGTCGGAGGCCGGCTCCGACCGAGGTTGGGTTCCCGGGGGTGGTGGGGAAAGCGTCTGCAGCGGGTTCAGTGGGGAGAAGGGGGTGGGGAGCGAGTGGGGAGAAGAAGGTGGGGAGCGAGAGACAGCACACACCAGAGAGTCTGATCAGGCCGTTCCACTTTATTCTTAACTACTGGCAATGACAGGGTGGTTACAGATATTCAAATATATAATCAATTACATAGTTTGAGGGGAAATCAAGGAACTTTAGAAGAATGTCTCTTATCTGAGGTAAATTTCGGCAAGGTAAAGGACATAGTCTTCAACCTTTGCCCTAGGCCTAGGGTGGAG
>PVIJ01001788.1:125359-184725 GCA_004024925.1 Scalopus aquaticus
TATCTCGCTGCCAGGAGCTAATGAGTAAGGCCAATGCATGCAGGCATGGTGGAGAAACTTAGTTACTGTTCTCCTGAAATTATACTTAAATTTATTTGCAAGAAGAAATATCGCATCCTGACTTTGGGAACACTTCTTTGAAGGCTCCCCCCATAGAGTGACCTTGTCAAGACAATATGGGGGTCTAGGTTGCGACAAAATAGTCTTCCTAAGCTCTAATAGCAAAAAAATTTATGACTGAAAGCTAATGTACCAAAGCATAAAGCATATATATGGTTACCACATAACTGAAGCACTGAATAAGGAATATGCTTCAGTTATGTGGTAACTATAACAGCAGTCTTGGAAGAACTTTGGAAACTACAATTTCTGTTTTATTTGATCATTTTAAATATCATTCTTTTACTATTCTCTAAAGATCTTGATTTCCATATTCAACGAAGTAAAGATTGTTTTCAAAAAGTGTTTTTCAATTATGTGAACTGATTTATTCAATAAATACTAATTAATAGTACTGAGAGCTATGTTACTCTGTTCATCTAATGGAAGAAACTCAGGCAAAGTAAATACAGATTGTGGTACCTGAATCTCTAAAATTTTGGAGCCCTTTTTACAAAATAAAGTACAAAATTACAAACACACAGCTATTGGGTTCTGTCCCATGGTTTTGGAAGGGTGTGACCTAGTGACATCCCTGAAGTTGACGCTACATTAGTATTTTAGTTAATCTTACTCTATCTCTTGTAATCTTACTAAAAACATGATTCTTTTATCCCTTGAATTGGAAACAAATGGCATCAATCTAAAAAAATAGAGAAAATAATGCATTCTCTTTGGCTTTTTTTATGCAACGCTGAACAAGAAATTTCTTAATTTTCCAGCATCAAATGATCAGATGCTTCCCCTTCTCCTTAGTGACATATAAGGCCAGAGTATTTGGGGGGCAGTTGATTTAAATGACAGTAACGACAGGAGAAAGATCTGTCAGCAACAGGAAGTATCTTTTGGAGACACGATCCAATATAAACACTGTCAGAGCCCATAAATATTGAAATAGTCTGGAACCAGAACCCGTAAATGTAGGAGTGAACTATAAGGTATCAATGTATGGTATCGGGCTAGGGAAACGAGGTCCCTGGCAACTATCCATATACTAAATGAGATAGCCCATGCATTATGGTAGATCCTGAAAATGTGTGTGTGTGTGTGTGTGTGTGTGTGTGTGTGTACTATATTTATATTATATATTATATATAAATATATATATATTAATATATGAACTTAACCTTTAGGGAATTAAAAATATTGTGGGAGAAATTAATATGAAGTTCTGATATAAATTCTGAATTATAAAATGCTTATATTAATCAAGAAGTACCTTATATAATTATGATTTATTTACTTAGGAAATCTGGAAATCAATTCACTTTTCCATTCTTCTGGTAACTTATCAACTTTGATTCAGGAGGTATCTTTTGATTACCTCCACTGCCAATTAATTCAATCTCTAGAGTTCAGTTTTTCACAGATGCTAGAATGTGGTTAGCTCTGGGAAGATACATCTGAGGAAGGACTTTTTCTACATAATAAAGTTAGTAGTTTCATATTTGTTTTTCTTTAGTTTATATGTACATACGTGCAGTGTATATGTATATATGTAGCATTGCATTATAGCATTATAATGCTGAGAATCAAAATTTGTATATACGGCAAGGTCATCACTAAAATTCCTTATTATCATGTACCATATCATTGTCCTCTTTTCCTCAATTTAACTTCCCACCTTTATTTCTTCCTTTCTGCTAAGCATTAATTGGTCTTACACTTCAAAAGTTTATTTTTGTTTTATCTATTTCTTCTGTTTGTTTCCTCTATATACCACATATGAGAGAAATAACAGGTTTTTGTCTTGCTCTTTCTGGCTTATTTCACTAATCATAATAACCTTTAGGTAAATCCATGTTGTTACAAATGGCAGGATTTCATCTTTTATGCTGAATAGTGTTCCACTGTGTGTGTGTGTGTGTGTGGGTATACCACATCCTCTTTAACCATTCATCAACTATATAAATTTAGGCTGTTTCCAGTTCTTGGCTAATGTAAATAGTACTGCAATAATATGGAGGTGCTTATATTTCTATGAGTTAGTATTTTGTGTTTTTTTGGTAAATATCCAAAATAACTCTATACAGTTTTTTTCATAATGGCTGTGGCAATTTAAATTTCTATCAAAAGTACTCCCAGGTTATATTTCTCTACCTTCTTACCAACATTTCTTAACTCTTGTTATTTTGAAAAAAGCCTTTCTAATGCTTGTGAGTTGTGGTTTTGATTTGTATTACCCTGATGATTAGTTATGTTGAGTATCATTTCATGTACCTATTGGTGTGAATATCATTGGAAAAATATCTTTTCAGTACCCCTGTATTTAAGTCAGATCATTTGGACATTCGCTATTGAGTTGTTAGAGTCATTAAACCTTTATGAAATGTATGATTTGACAATATTTTCTTCCACTCTCTAAATTACCTTTCCATTATTTTATTGTTTCTTTTGTTGTGCAGATGATTTTTGTTTTTAATTTGATGTAGTCTTATTTACTTTTGCCAAGGAACTTTTCCCCATGTTTTCTTGTGGAAGATTTTTGGTTTTAGTTCCTATGAATAATTATATAATCCATTTCAAGTTAATTTTTAATTTTTGTGTGTCAACTAAGACAATGTCAAATGTCATTTTGATTGTGCCTACTCATTTTTCCCAGAGTGAAAAGAGTGAGTGCTCTTTCCACATTGAGTACTCTTGGTCCTTGTCAAGTATTCGTGTGGGCTCTTGGCTCAGGTGCATGGGCCTATATGAATATTCTTATGCCAGTACCATACTGTTTTGATCACCGAAGTGGTAATATCTAACTCTTCGTTGGTCTTTCCCAGAATTTCTTTGACTGTTGGGTTTTTTATGGTTCCATTTAAATTTCATTTTTTTTTATTTCTGCAAAAATGCCAGTGGAATTTTGATAGGGACCCCACTAAATCTGTAGATGGTTTTGGGTAGCATAACCATTTAAAAAACATTAACAATGTTAACAATATTTAGGACTATTAATAATATTTATTAAATTGTCCTAAGGAATAAAAAAGATTGAGAAAGACATAATTCCAATATACTATTATATAAAATTGAGTGTTAAAATTGGACATATTTCCAGGAAAAGTTTTCTAAAAAATATCCAATTAAAGGGGCAGTTTTACAGATAGTTTGCCTAACAAGATGCAAAATATTTTCTTGGCCATCTGTCTTTTCCATCTTCAACATGTACATGAAATATCATCATGTCAAATTGGTTAGTCATTGTGTTTCTGTTGATGTATATTTACTTTTTAACTTTGGCAGATTTTATTTGAATAGATAACATGTTTATATATTTCTGTAATGTCCTGGTGTGCTCAATTGGTTTACAAATACCCAGGGGTGGTGGGTTTAGAAGCTGCCAAGACATTCAGCACCCATGAGAATCTTCTTTGTCAGTTTGAGCTATACTACAGGTAAGGTTAATGATTGTTCCTTCTAGAAACTGACAGTTGCATTTCCAGTTTGTGAGGTGTGTTTCTTACTGCTTCAGTGGTGGGCTTAATCAGGAATAACAAAACTCATTCTTTCCCTTTGAGACCCTCAACACTTCAACATGTGGGACTAGGAACTGTCTTTTTTAAGAAGTGAGAGAAATTGCAAGTATAACTAAACATTTTTTGGGTAATGTGACCTGTGAAAATAGTTTTATTATTCAACACTTCTGAAATGTGAAAATGAAACAAACGAAGCAAAACCAAATGTACCACGGGACTGAGTGGTTTGTAAAAAGAAGAATTAGCAAAAGTCTGCATACTTTCGGTGACTTCAGACACTTTATGGATAGTCAGTAAGGAAGACAGTGTAATCAAAAGACTTCATGTCTTTATGCCAGAAAAATAATCTGATAAATACTGAATTAAGTTTGATTAACCAATATTTAGAATTAATCAAATTCCTTAAACTTACATTTTTAAGAAACAACAGAACAGTTTGTCTTCATTACCTTTTAATTCTTACTTACATATATTTTTACACATCTTGATAGTGTTGAAAGGCAATTCAATTATGCTTCATAATTACAAAATATTTCTGCAGGAGAAAATGTCAAATCCTAAAGTTCAGAAAGATTATAAGAAAGTATAAAGTCTTGAAAGGTCTTTCTAAGGAAATGAAAATTACAATAAATTTATCAGTGAAATGATTTAAAGTTTATATCCTAATTTAGGTAACTCTAAACCTTTAACATATATTTTAATAGTTTTGTTGAGTACATATTAATCTTTTAAAATATCATAAAGTCTTTTAAAAATTCTGGTTTTCTTCTTTGTAATTTAGACTAAGCATTGGATGAAAGATAGAGGATAGATATAAGATGATAAGTCCCTTAAGGGAAATACATTTATTTCACATGTTTTTTATTTTCCAAATTAATCCCCAATTCATACGGAATTTCAATATAATTTGAAACTTGGAATAACATGTGGTATCTTATATAGGTCTGGATACTGAGTTGCAAACCCTAAAGTAAGTTCTGGCTGATTTGTCATCAGGCTCAGAAAAATGTACAGTAAATAAGGCAGCTAAAGCATCAAGATTTCCAGCTTTGGTTGCATTACAAAGTTGTTTAATTTGGTATCCAAGACCAAATACTGCTGTTGCTTCTGCTGAAAGTTGACTGTGGGGATAAATTAAATACCAGCCTTTGTCTTCACAGCCCAAGCTAAATGCAGTGTGCTAGTTATCAGAATTCAATTGACTGAACCTAAATCAGGTTCTTGTATCCTTGCTGCCAAAATTATAGAGAGACAGGGTCTGATCCCCTTGATTTTGCTAATTTACACTGAAACCAAAATTTAAATAGCTGGAGGATTTCCCTGCACCAAATAAAAAACTTTGAATAGTGAGAATCTAAAGAAATAGATATCCTCTAAGCTTGATATTTCATAAAATATAGTTTGTTCTTGGCATTCACTGAAGTTTTTTTTTTTTTTAAATAAAGTTTCCTTAAACTTTGAATTAGCCAATACTAATCATAGCACACAGGGAAAATTATAGGGTTAGGTCCTGATGAGCATTTGGTCAAAACGTTTTCATGAGAAGCTCAATATATAATCTTGTTTTATATGTGTTCATGATTAAAACACTATATATTGTTGATTCATTAACATAGAACTCATGGTCAATAATGCTATAAGTTTTACGTGAGTGAAATTTAACACTAGCATTTTCTTTTCCTTTTTTTAAAAATAAATATTTTATTTTTGTTATTAATATCTTTTACATTATTGTGTGTTCCCCAGGGGTTACCCACCACCTGTTCACCTGTGAAGCCATCACCATAGTCCCCCGTGCTTCCCTCTTCCCCCCTCTTGAGCCCTTCCCCTCCCCTCCTTCCCTGCTGAATATCGCATTCTTATTTGGCTCCCCTATATTCCTGTTATAAGTGAAACCATTCGATAATTTTTTCTTTCTTTCTGCCTTATTTCACTGATCATGATCCCTTCTAGATCCATCCATGTTGCTGCAAATTGCATGTGTTTGTCTTTTTTGAATGCTGAATAGTATTCCATTGTAACACGAGCATTTTCTTCCTAAGGCACATCAAAACCTTCTTAAAAAATAAAAACATACAATGTTGTATGTGTCAATAAAAGCCTGGACTTTGACAAACTGGTCCAGAAACTAAAATGGAGACACTCAAGAGCAAAGTCTAGGTGGATCTGTCCAGATAAGTCAAGAAGATGGGTGCCCAAAATAGCAGACAATAAAATTTCTATAATACCTGCTATAATAAGCACCCCAAATATTGGGAATATTGAGTTATTAATATTAGGGCACACTGGAACATCAGGAACCCAAAAAGAGAGTTCAGTTTCCCAACTTACTATTCTCTAAGACTTTCAAAGTTTGCAGAGATAATAAATTGCCTGTGCTAGCAGAGGGTACGGATAAAGGGGAAAACCAGGTATTCTACTGCATCACAGCCTAGGAGGACTAGATAGCACTTTGGCTGGTGGCCATTTTCAAAACAAAACCACCAACAAACAGCACAAATGAGAAAAATAAAATATGGCACTAAATATACTGTGAAAGGGTGCTAGTCTATACTATGAGAGTTAAAACAAGAAGGTAGAGTGTCACCTTGTTCAGTCTCTGCAGCAAATGTGAGTGTTGTGCAGCTGAAATTTTTCACTGCTCTGGATATGTCTGCAAATGACAGCAAAAATGCCATTAGTACAGGAAACTCCCATTTTTTAAAGTTTGTAGTACAGCATTTCACCTGCATTAGTACTTGTTTTTACTAACCAAAATAAACCCAAAGATCATTTCCACATTTATGACAAAAAATGAGAAGTAAAAAATGTTCAACATTTGTTTCGCAACAAGCATTTATTATAAAGGCATCACATACCTTATATAACTAGAGTGACATTGCCAAACTACTTTATGCAAGTTGCGTATTTATTGTATCATTTCTGCTTTTACTCTACTAGTGTTATTTTAGGCCTTAAATGTTATTTGGTATGAGTTGGTAGGACATTTTTTGGATCTGAGAACACTAAAATTTTCTTCCTCATGAATTAATGGTAGTTGCCTTTTCATGTTATGCCATTTTGTCTTCTGAAAAAGTTTCATAGGAATTTTATACTTTCAAAGACTTAGGGATACCTCTATTAATTTGGGGGTTGCAAATACATTTTTTTGACTGATGTATTTACATATATGAAATCTGCCAACAATGAGGATATGTATGTATATATTTATAATTAGCAAGCATGACTGTGATTTTACAAACTCTAAAACATATTCATACAAAAACTCTGATCATACTAATGGGAGTCAAAGATCTAACATATCCAAAAATCCCTCATTGGTATTGAAACCTTTCAACCTTTAAAACACTCAATGTATTTCTATTATTAGGTAAATGTGACAATATGGGAAATTATGTATTTGTCCATGTTAATTGATAATATTTTGAAAACATTTTTCTATCTATAACTTATGGGTTTAATTCTGTGTGGATATGTCAAAATCTGCTATTATTCAAATATTCATCACAAAAATCTAGTGTAAATTTCTGTATAATATCTTCAGTTTCAAAACTACATTTAAAGGTAATGATCTAAGTAATTAATTTGCTCACCTTTGTTAAAGAATACTTCAGATTGAAATTTTTTTTTTCTTTTGTGTACACATTAGACCTCACCAGTCCAATGACTTGCTGGAGGCATTTGGAAAAGTAAAGACATTAAAACACAAATAAACCTAACTCCTGTCAACATTCCTATCTATGTTTTTACTGGACATAAGCAGAAAGTTGGTATGCATTAATGCTGTCAGTTCTTTGATGTTTTCAGTCATTTTAAGCTTTCTCTTGGCTCGCTGACTTTTGACCTTTAGTTTATATCAATGGTATGATAATATGAAATATATCTTTTAAAGAAATGAGGGGAAGGAACTATCAGATCCAAAAACCATGTTTTAGAAGGAAAACCTAGCCAGCTGCGTATTTAAACTTGACATTACTTATACCTTTGGTAAAGTTGGATTGGAAGAATATTTTTTTTTTGAGTTCCGGGTGTACAATTTTATATTTTAACACCAATTTTACATGCAATCACTACCAATGATTGTAAGATAAAATTTTCCACATTTTAAACATCTCTGAAACCTGGAGGCATCTTATAATCAATGCCATCTTACAATTAAAAAGTGGATGACTTTTTTCTTTGAGAAACATACAATAATGATGCACATTAAAACCTAAGTTAACTTAGATTTGATTGTATATGGTATTGTGTCTTAAATTTAGAAAAATATATGTTAGTAAAAATAAGATCATTAAACTATATAAAACATACATTTAAAAATAGTTCTAATATTACACTATGTAACTGAAACCTAGAGATCAATGCACTATTAAGGGTCAACCTTTTTTTTTCTTTTTTTTCCATTTTTAAAATCTTTATTCATATTTTTACATTATTGTGTATTCCCCATAGATTACCCACCATCGATTCACCTGTGAACCATCACTATAGTCCCTTGTTTTATTTTCTCCCCCATTTTGAGCCCTTTCCCTCCCCCTCCCTTGCTAAATGTCTCTTTCTTATTTGATTCTCCTATATTCCTGTTATAAGTGAAACCATTCAATATTTTTCTCTTTCTTTCTGGCTTATTTCACTGAGCATGATCCATTCTAGCTCCATCCATGTTGCTGTGTCTCTTTGTTTCATTTACCTTTTAATTCCAAATTGGGAGTAAAGTGTATTTATTTCATATAGTTATTTTCTGGATTAAATCAGTTAATGTATATAAAGTTCTTATATCACTGCTAGGCCTATAGTAATATTAAATAAAGATTTGGGGATAAAATGATGCAGAAAAATGGAGCAATCTGTGATAGCAATGGATTTACTGAATAATTGAAAATTAAACTAGCAGCAGGGCTTTATTGTAAAGTAGCCATGCGAGTCTAAGTATCCCTTGAAATTCTGAGTGGCATCAGTAGGATTCAGAAATCATGAGAGTTTTTTTTTTTTTTTAAGATTTATTTATTTATACATACAAGCTGGGGTACAGGCCAGAGGCGTGGGGCAGCGAGAGGGTTAACCAGAGACAGAGCGGGGAGCAGAACAGGCAGATCAGAAATACACTGCTGAGGGGAGCAGCGGGCGAGGCAGGAGAGGTCTGCCGCACCATGCGGGATTCTCCCCGGCTGGGCGTCGAACTCGCGTCCCGGCTGCCGACAGCTCCACAGCGCAGCGCTCAACCTCTGCGCCACCAGGGAGGCCCCTGAAATCATGAGAGTTTTATGAAGTGGAGGCGTGAGTTGATTTTATATGGCTATTAGCAAAGGGTAACTCTGGATAGCTGAATGCTTTTGGTATATTCTGTTTATGTATGCAACATAGAAAAAAATTTCCTTTTATATCATCCCTCAGATATACCCACTGTTGACAATTTGATGTATAGAAAATACCTTTTTTTCATAGTCCTAATTTTTTTTTCTACATTTGAATAGAGAAAATTATGTGTCCAATAATTATTTTCCTTGCTCCTGAATTGGAAAATTCCTCCATTTTCTTTGAAAATTGGGAGATATGGTTCTTCTGACTTGAGTTATCCTATGTATTTTTTTTTTTTTTATATCTCAAGGACTCAATAGTTTAAATGAAAGTATTTAGCCAAATCATCTCTAAAGTGCCTTCAAGTCTAAAATTATATAATTATAAGAGCTCAGTAGTACTTGGTTCATTGAATAATAACAAAAGTGCTTTTATTTCCAAAGCAGGTATTTTTCTTTGTCTTTCTTTTAGCAATAGTTACTTAATAGCCCATATTTAACTACCTTTAGTTTTCGCCAAACAGGTCACAATGCTAACCTCTTCAGAGTAAATTAGACAATTATTAGTGATTTTTCTTTCTGTTGATAGTCTTACATTTTAATTGCATTTATTTGCTAATGTTTTTGCTCTTTTATTTGTGAATGATTTGATGAAAGGTTGTGGGTTTTTTTTTTAAAGATTTATTTATTTATGCATACAAGCTGGGGTACAGGCCAGAGGCGTGGGGCGGTGAGAGGGTTCACCAGAGACAGAGTGGGGAGAAGAAAAGGCAGATGGACAGAAATACACTGCTAAGGGGAGCAGTGGGCGAGGCAGAGGTCTGGCGTGCCATGTGGGAATGTCCCTGGCCGGGAGAGGAATGTGTCGCTGCTGCCAACAGCTCCACAGCACAGAGCTTAACCGTTGTGCCACCAGGGAGGCCCCAGGTTGTGTGTTTTTAATCCAATATTGTGGCTACCTACAGGTACTCATGACAATCTCAGAGGACCAGAGTTCAGTCTATGAAGATAGCCTGACTTACCAACATAATTTTTAAAACACTTATGTCAAATTGACCAATATATAGCAGTTGGTATTATAATTGGTGGTGGCAGTGGAAAGGTCATAGGTATATCTGAGACAGAAAGGGTCTCAGGACAAGGGCAGCACAGAACTCAAGGACACAATTTTGCTGTTCCTATGAGCTGGTAAAAAAGAGGTTAAAAACATGATGACTCTATTCCCAGGCATCCGCTGCCATAAATTTCCTTGGTCCATTGTTTTTCTTACCAATTTTTCCCCATTTCTGAGCTATTTTCCCACAGCTTATTAAGTTGGCTGCTATGTAAATAAAGGGGAGTCACAGACCCAAAAGAGTCACAGACCTTGAGATTAGACCATTTCATAAGGAGCTGCAGGCACAAAGTTTCCATGAGATGTTCACCTTGGAGGTGATCACAAGGTCAGCACCGCCACCAAGTTGTAGTTGATTGGTGCTCACAACTAGCAGCAATAAATTCACTTTAGCTAAGTCCACTGTTGTTGCTTGCTCAGCTAATAAAGTATAATTCCTTTGTTCTCAAAGCCTAGTCCTAAAACCTATATAGACACTCAACCTCAGTACGTAAGTGAGGCTCTAATGCCCAGAAAAGTCTCTCCAGAACTCTCCTTCCTTCTTTATTCTTCCACTAATCAATAAACATGGACTCCTTTCCCGTTGTCACTGGTGTCTACAAAGTCCTGTTTTCATTCTTGACGAGAGGGTATCAAGAACCTTTTCTGGTTTGGGAGGAGGGCCTTTCCAGTGCACCCCTCGATTCCCACCAGGTGGAGAAGTGGAAGGAGCTGGTACAAACCCAGCATATCATCCTAAATTACTGGAGAGTGAGCTCAGACTGAAGTGCCCCAGTCATAACATAAGCTGGGGGAGGAAGAGAAAAAGAAAGGGTTGGCCAGAGATTATGCTAGGTAAGATACTGATTTCTACAATTTTCCCCTGCCTCCTGAAGACGTTGCCTTTGTTATCCTTTACGACCCAAATTGCAGTTGGAATATCACTTGCAATCAGTAGATGTTTCAATTTTGAATGAGTGGAACATAATACATGTGTGTGTGTGTGTGTGTGTGTGTGTGTGTGTGTGTGTGTGTGTGTATTTAACTATTGGGATTTAAGTCATCATGTGTGTTTCTGGCATAAAAACCAGTAAGCTGAAGTCCTTGAGGAGGATTTTGAGGACCTACAGTCTGAGAACTCATTTTAAGTGTATAACTGAATGAAAATTATAGACACATTGATAGGTGGCAGAGTTGGACAGTACATAAAGGGAAGAGGGAGTTAATAGACAAATCTCCAGAAAATTTCTTTTGAGTTTATATTTTCCTGATAACTGTTCCCCAATCAAAGCTTCTAAATAAATTGGGTTAATTCAAAATGTAGATGCTCTAGCCTGAGATGCTTTGAATTTATTTATTCAGCTCAAGGCATTTGCTCTCTATGTATGTTATTTTAGGATTATGGTGCCAGATGTTTCTTGTGCAGTAGGCTGGCAACGGAATACTTCACATATTTACCTTCGATTCCTATCTGGGAGGCTTTGACTGCATACCACATGACTGGAATTAAAATAATGCATGACCCAACTTTCAAACTTAAAATTTAATAACTTCACATAGATAGTCTTATCAAACTTAATAATACTGATAGTAGGCAGTTTTCTCAATTTTTGTAGATTCTATCTTCTCTGCAATCATACCTCGTGAAATAAAATTAAAAATATATAATTACAGTCTTCTTTGTAGACTGTTGACTATTTTGAGTTAAAAAGCATTCTGTTCTGGCAGCAGGAACATAGCAGCAGTGGTCTAATTTCCTCTAATCCACTAGGTGCCTGCTTAATTACAGCCTTCCATTTACTAGCTCTTTGGCTGTATTCCATCTTCACTTGTATATTTTTTTCATTCAGTTTATCATCCATTTCTATTTCATCAAGTAACATATAATGCAAACTGTGCCTGTTTTGCTCTCTAGCTTGCACACATTCATTTGAATCATTTCTATAATTTGTTGTAGAATTGATTTAAACTTTTTCTCAGAAAAAAACACATTTATAACAAACTAATTTTTAAAAGGGTTTTTAAAAATGTCAGGACATTATGGGAAATAACAGAAAAGTTTAAAGATCATTTCAACTGTCAAATTCATGGCTAACATGGCGGAAACCTGAAAGAAAATGAAAATATTTTGGTGGAAGAGTTTTAGTGCCATTTATTTTGTTAATAATTTTCATGGAGAGAAAATATCTCAGAAGAATTTTCAAAACTATTCTCTGTGTGTGTGGATATAGATAATAATTTTGCAAAATCACCCAATTATTGAGTGCGGTAATAAATTTAAAATAAAATAATTCACCTTTCTAAAACATGAAATTATTATTTGCATATGTATTTATTGATTGTTATATTTAATAACATGCATGCAGAACAGTGAAAATCCCATACAGCTGAAGCAGTTTTGTCACTTTTATGGTGTTAAAAATGTGTCTCATATTTTAGATTCAACATAATTAATGATATTGAGTCAAATGTATAGTGAATTTGTCAATTTAGATTGTAACCCATATGAAGACAGGGATTTTGTCTAATTTTTTATCACATCATTCTGAGGTTAGTACTAATTGGCACAAAATAAATTCACAGTAATAGTTAATGTTAATAGATATATTTTTAAGTGAATTTTTCCAATGGTAAGCAAAAAGAGACTTACATTTAAAGATTTAACAATATACATCAAGATACATACAATTTCAGTTTGTCAAAAGCAGAATGATTTTAACCTTCTCATGGTTGTTAGCGTCCAGGAGAAGATAAATTCATGAAGATTATAGAAACAAAGAAAATTCTACCTAGAAGTTTAGAATACAAATGTTAGAATTTAATGTATATAAAATTGTTGAAAATAAAATGTTAGCTTTTTATATATAGGAAAAATGGGTAGGAATTTGGGGAGGGTAGAATGGAAAAGGGAACAGAGATCACTTTAGGGTGAAGAACAAGTTTGATTATGATTGTGGAGGCCATTCCATGTGTGTTTACATTTGCCAAAATTTATATAAGCAATGCAATATTTATATATGACATATAAACTATATAAATCTATAGTTATAGAACTATACACTTAAAATGAATTATTTTTACTGTTTGTAAGTTGTATTCCTAATATGGTTGATTTAAAAAATATTCCCAAACAAGCAAGTAGATAAATAGGTAGGTAGATACATAGAAAACTAGATAGGTAGATAGGTAGTTAGAAAGGTAATACCTGATAGGGGGGTCTTTTGAAAAACTATAGCCAGAAAATTATTTACAAGACTAGAAGCCTGACCTGGAAATAATTTGTTAACTTGGAGCCATGGACTAGGAAATCAATGACTGTCATTTTCATTTTATTCTTTTACATTTTCTGGCTGTTAGGCACCATAGAATCAGTGCCTGCAACACATTAGAGGTCAGTAAGAACCAAGAAATCTCCTTAAGCTCTTTAATTACTATTAAGGAATGGATTAGAAATTAGGGTCATTCAATATAACTCTGCTTTTCTAAACAAACATTTATATAATGACACTGCAATTTTTTTTAATGGAGTTTATCTTTAATTCTGCTGTCATTGCTCACTTTTATTCATTCAGCATCAGACCTGCCTCATTTTCTGGGACTAGCTTAGTGTTTGCCTGTGCTTTGAGGGTAGGTATCATAAAGCTCAGTCTGGTTTCAAATTATGTGATTCTGTAATGCAAGCTTGCTGTTCTAACTTTAGTGCTTAGCAATGAAGTCAACATGTCGACTACTCTAAATATTATAAATAACAAATAAACAAATTACTCTCTCCAGTGGATTTTTAGAGCTTTATTTTGGAGAATATTCCTGATCAGAAAATCTATGTTTGTGTGTAGACTCTCTCCTACAAAAAATATATATAATATGTTCTTATTTGATTCTTTGCCTCCAATATTTTAAATTAGAATGTCAATGTCATTTCCATCTAAGATCTATAGGTATGTTGCAATGCTCAATTTTTTATCTTTAGTGCCTCTGTACATTTGAACACTCTTCATTTTTAAGTGAATTTATTCATTATAATCGCTGTCTCCTCAAGGCTGATATGAGGAATTTACTTTCCTGTCTTTCTTGTAACTAGGCATGAAATCAGAAGACTATAACAATTAGAAGCATTCATTCAAGAGATTGATTTAGAAGCGGAGCTAGCATCATGTATTGGGTTTTACCTGATGGATCAAGCCATAAATTTCAGCATGTCCAGTAATATTCCAACATCAAATGAATTCATGCATCCATTAATTAATACCTATGATCTCAAGAGAAGTTCCCAATGCCTTATCAACAGAGGAGGTAAAAAGTGAGTGTTGTTTGACTTATAGACTGTCCTGTGTGGTATATCAAAAAATGATGCTGTTTTAGAATAATACTCATGCATGTCACAGTGGAGAAGTATTAATATCCTAATAGAAATAATTTTGAGCAATATCACTGTCCATTTCTCTTATAAGGTCTGAAATACCTTTCATACTAATTCATGGATGCTGATTAATAATTTGGATGTATTGGCATGGAAATAGAAGGAACAAGAACAGGAGATGAAAGTACATTGAGGAAGATGGAGAACAAAATTTACCTAGAGTGTGAAACTGTTTGGTTCCCATATAAACAATCAACTGAAGAAGCACTGTAAGGAGATCATTAATATTCAGAGAGAAAAGGTCACTCAGCATAACTCCAACTAATAATAGCAGTAACCATGCTAATACCAAGTGTTCTCATTCTTATTTTTCACTGTGTATTTTATGTACCAAATCAGACTGTTCTTCCTGTAACACACTACTTCATATTTTGCTAATATTAGAAACTTCAGAGGTGGTAGATTATGAACTAGCCAGGAAAAGATAGACAACTTTCTTAGTGGTATGTTGATTGCACTGAACTTATTCTACCATGAATTGGCCAGTAAATCTATCTAATTGGAATAAATTACTATTTTGGATTTAGAAATTTGGATTTACTTTCTTTCTCCCCCCTTCCACTACTTCTAACCATCCCCCTCCCCTCTCAGGAACAATATCTGTGGACTAGATGAATGTCCTCTCTGCCATTTTGATATACCATGTACCACTCTTTCTGGCCATGGAATTGATTAATGCATAGATGAACATTAATTGAATTTAGAGTTCTAGGTCTATATCCTGTTATTCTAAAGCTGCTGGTCTTGAAAAGTGTGTATAAGGTTACTGAAGACACATGATAGCACCAATCTTATGTCGTTAGAATACCAACTTGTAGACTATGGTGTTTGCTGTGCATCACTAAATAATATATGCTGCTGTTCCTTCTGAAGATCAGGGAACAGAAAGACAGAGTAAAAATATCATCTGTTACTTTTATACCTTATGCCCCACTAACAAAAAAACTACAGTTCACTGTCTAATACCTTTGGCTTTGTTGATTTGGAAGTCTTAATATTCAAGTAAGGAAAATTTCCATTAGCAATATGTCTGTAGTACCAAGAGCTGAATTTCATGACAATTGCAAGCCTCTTGTGAACAGACTAAGAATAGGTGTTAGAGTGTTGCTATGGTGGTTGACTCTGATTATCAAAGATAATGTACATAGTGGGTACAGGAATAAATATTTGATGTATATAAAAATATGTTTATTGTGTGTTATTATAGCAGGTGAATAGAAAATTCTACTGATAGGTACACAGAGGCAGGACAACCAAGGCCTTTCTATCCAAGGAATAAAATGTGTTTTATCATGCCAAGAAAGAGCCCTAAATAATCAAGGAATTGATGTGGGGGAGGGGAGCAAACATCAAATACATTGCAGGAAAGAAAATCAAAGGTTGACTGAGGAATAGAGGATCTATTTATTACCTACGGTTTCTTATACATATTTAGTAATATTTTCCTCTCTCCCTTCTATTATTCTGTTTATAGATTTTTATTTCAAAATTTATTTCATAAATTAGAGATGGTATTATGTTGTGCTTATTAGAATAATGGCTATCATCAAGGTATCTTAGGTTTGAAAATGGATGAAGGAACCTCTTAGAAGTTGGATTTATATCGAGTGAAGACCCTTGTATTTTTATACAAGTTACAATAATTACAAATGGGGCATTGTTTTGGTTGGAAATTTGAAAGTGAAAGAAATATCCAGTGATATTGGATGGTCAAGAGTGAATCGTAGTGGATATTTGTCATCTGTGTGTGTGTGTGTGTGTGTGTCGATCAGCAGATTTTGAAAGCTCCTCTTTTGTTTTTGAATTTCCCTTATGAATTCCAGCACCTTAAAATAAAAGTTTCTTTTCTTTGATCGATTTTTAGCTAAAACTTTGATTTGTGACCCAAGTGCTGTCAGTGAAACATAAAGCTCAAGAATTCTGTTTGGAAGACTCTAATATGGAGAAGAAGTCACTGGTAAGATCTTTCTGGCAATTGTGTCATAACCTGGAGGAGAGATTTCGGTTTTTGCAGCAAAAATAGCAGAGCCCATAATGACTGTGTCCATGATCAATATTTATTTTTTTTCTGTAAACTGTCCCTGGCTCTGTAGCCTTCAAGCATAATTCCAAAAAGTCTGGGGGCACCTCCTTACTAACACATTCCTGTTCTACCTGTGCTCATAGAGTGGATTTATTGATTGCAATCTTGACTGAAGTGCACTCATAAATGTGTGCCATGTGTCTTTGTATGTGCATACTTGTCTACATGTATATGTGAGTACACATTTAGACATATGTAATCTAACTTTTTTGTCTATTAATAATAAACTCCATAAACATAATGGAACTAAAAAGAACAAATAATCCAGAAAGACAATTGATATATATGTTTGTTTATTGAATTGAATTAATTCAATTTAAATATTTATTTTTAGAACTGCTAGCAATTTCTCAATCATTTTAAAACTTGTTTGATGAAGTAAGGTTTTCATTTTATATTATCATTTTTATAGAAAAGAATAGATTACGAATCTCAAAATCACCCAATTAAGCCGTTTGAATTAGTATCACAGGATTTTTCTTTTTCTAAATTTTAAGATGTCCCTACCCTTACTTAGTAACAAGAAAATACATAATTTTTCTCTATAATGTTAGGGGGCATATAGCACATCTTTGATTTTCAGAACATTATTAATTTATTTAAATTAATTTTTAACTGATGATAAAATTTTTATGTTTTGTTCTGTTCAATGTCTGGACATTTTCAATAGTTGTTAATTGTTTTTGTATTCTAGTAATGCATATATTTTTTATGAAAGTAAATTTAGATTAAAAAATATATTTGTAAATGTTAATATTTTTTTCATTGCTGATCAAGCTGAGATACTGAGTAACCGAAACACACTTGAAGTGAATTTGAGATTACCCCAAACAAGTAGTTTTTAATTACATAAGCAACTAGATCATATCAAAGACAATCTTTTCACTTGTTTAGATGATCCAGCTAGTCAATTAGACATTTTCCATTGTGGTGATTGTCTCTGAATGTTCAGGTTCTTACTCAGCATGTTATTTTTCATTACCTTCTATTAGGCACTCATGCTTGAATTAGTAATCTGAGAGACATTTTCTGCAGGTTTATGTCTAAATTGTTATCATTGTATTTCTCTTGTAGTTTAGGGTGGAATCTACTCAAAATGAAAGAGGGGAAAAATGCTCCAAAAATGGAGATGTTTTCCAAAATGTCTATGCCTCAGCCTTTTGCCATTCAAATAATATTTTTTGGGTTTCCTGCTTTTACTTTCTTTGGTTTCTAGTACTTTCCTTATTTCAACCATTTGAAGAAGCAGTACTTAAAATGAATAGACCAGAGGAATCATGTCCTAGGTGGATAACATCCAAGAGCTCAGTTTTGATGTCCTCAGGGCACACAGAGCAAAACAACTGAGCCTAAGGGAGTTTGGGGAAGGTATAAGGAACCTGGCAACAATCTCACTATTCTCATCAGAATTTGTCTACACTCACATCATCAAAAGAGATTATATAAGAAGGAAAAGAATTCCTACTTTGCTCCCTTGCTATTCAAAGGCAATGCACCAAATCTCTTGGTCCCTACTACCGTTGGATTTTAATTGATGGGGTTGGTGCACAGAATAAAGCCATTTCGGGACAAAGGGCATATGTTGGCATGTAATCAAGAATGGTAATTTTAATTTTATCTTCATTCCAAATTAGTAGGAAAAAAAATTCAAAAAAGAAAAGCCCTGTTGTTTTGTCAAGCAAAAAACATTAAAAAATGGTTTTCAGAAACAAAAAAATAACTAAAATCTTGCCTCTGTACTCTTAAAGTGGTTGGTTAATAAGCTCTGGCTCACAGTTTCAATCTGGAATTTCCCTAGACTACCCTCTTTATGACAGAGGCTGGATTTTACAGTGGCATTTTATGTGCCTGGTCTACGTTTTAAAACCCAGCCCTGTTGTTTAGGACCAGAAATGGACACAATTTAATTCTGTTTATTATAGAAATCAAGAGCTTTTGGAAAGAGACTTGTGAGCAGCTGTTTAATATTGTCTTTCTGCTAATATAGAGGTTCATTTCTCTTGCCCTCTAAGGAAAAAGCAATACATGAGATTTCTGGAGGCTCTTTCTGCAGAAATACAGGTCTGTTGCCAGGATTTACAAGCAAAATGATTTGCTATTAATTGATAAGGTGGCTGTCTCTGACAGGTGTCAATTTAAGACTTGTACTCCAGTAGGAATTTTAGGGATTTTGCAAAAACATCAATAATCAAAATAGAAAAAAAACAAAACACCTTTTTTTTTTTTTTTTTGTTAAACAGTTTCCCCACCAGTTTTTAATCTTATGTAGCTGAATGCAAAATGAAGAAAGTTTTTGGAATAGGATGGGCAAAGATAATCTGCCTTCCTCAAAAACTGTCAGTAGTGAAAGAAATTAAATTTTCTTTTCAAAACTATGGTTAAAAAATTTAGTAAGTTTGAATGTGAGATAATGGCTTTGATAATTATATTTATAATGATAAATAATTGAAATTGATAGTCTCTGTGTGAAATTCATAGGAGGGTCTTAATTAGACCTTTTAATTCTTCCGACAATGAAATAAAGGAGACTATTAAACTTTCTGGGAGAGTGCAGTAGGAAAATTCTCCTTTTCCTTTGGGCTCTTCTTGGCCTGGTAGAGGAAACAAATTAATATCAGAGAGATTAGTAGGAGAAAAAGAGCAAATTTAATTACATACATATGGAGAATTTATAAGGCTGTAAATTCTAGAGTAAATGAGACAGACGGAGGATTTTCATTCCTGAGTTAAGGAAAGTGTTAGGGGCCGAGGGCATCAAGGAAAGAGAGGGGACCTCCATGACGAGGACAAGGACTCATATGACAAAACCAAATGCTCTAGATGTTTGCCCTGCTTTAAGATACATTTCTCAGATTTTAAAAAAAAAAAGTCTATTTCTGGATATGACCTTAAATCTCTATAATCGTCATTCTTTAAAGGAATGGTAGCAGCTTCTCTTGAAGCCCATAGGGTCTTGATTGCATTTGGCTCCACATGGTATTGGTATTTTAGAATGGCCTGATCTCACTGGAAAATTAAAATCATCTTTACATTATTTTTTGATGTTTGGTATTGAATATAGGTAAAAATGTACATTAAGGATGAAACCTTCCCATATTTTCTAAAGGTCAGCTCTGGCTCTATATCCACTGTCTTAAATCTTAGGGTCCTTGTTTTGGTGAGTGCTAAGAGAGCAACTGTCAGCTGTATTGCAGAACTGCAGAGAATACTTTAAGTCAAAGTGTAACATTATCTAGAAAATGTCCTTATTGTTAAGTGAAACTTAATGCAAATTGTAAATGAACTCCTTTGACAGCTGGCATAACATTGAAGAATTATTAAATGAAATAGGATTTATACTATATATAAATTTTGTGCTGAAACACATTTAGAATATGCCTTGATGAATATACCCTGTGGAGTTCTGAAAGCATAGGGGTCATCTTGTAGGTAGAGTGTGCTTTGTGCATTAAAGTTATATGACTACGGTGATGATTCATGGGTGCCGTGGCAGTCGCAAAGTTACGGGGACTATACCTGAGGAGAGAAATAAAAAATTGTACAAAAGTGAACAATGATCTAAGAAAATAAAAAAATATATATATTTTAAAAATGTTATGTGGGTGGGGTTGTTTGTCTTTGTGTTCAGTTACACTGTATTTTGTTTTAGATGATTTTTGGGAAAACTAGTTTGGATTTTTCATTTATTGTTTTCTTCCTGTAAAAAAGTATTAATCTTAAAATTTATTGCAGAAATATATCTTGACTGAATTGTACAAAATGTTTCAGAAGGAAATTGTTTGAGTCAGATGTTTGCTACCTGCCTTCCTGAAAAGCTGAAGAATTAGGTTACTGCTTTTATTTCTGCCTGTTCATAGTATCCTGTAAATTTGCATTTGATGATGGCCTATTTTCAGCTTCCAACTCAGATAAGGGGTATCACTAAATGAGGTGGTTATCAAATTAATATTTTGATGGGAAGATTTTTGAAATAAAAGCTAATAGTTAGAAACACACATGTTCTCTTATGGAAAAGAAAATTTTTAATGAGAAATTTAAGTGTCTGAAACATTTTAGATCCCAAGAAGCACACAATTTCAAGATATTACAAGCAAAGATATTGGAGCAAAGGTAGAAGCAGCTTGGTGCTTCCATCCCCACTCTAGATTATTTGTTAATGAGAATTAGTTTTTTTGTTACACCTATAAATCTGTTTGTTTGTGTGTATATATGCATACATATTCACACATATAAATACACTAACTGAATATTTATCCAAGCAAATTGGATGGAAATATTGCATGACCCATCTCTCTCTTTTTCTTCTCCTTCTTCCCATCCTCTCTTCCCCTTTCCTTTTGGGTTAGAAAGTTGGGTTTCAGGCAAAATAGATGTATCTATCTCTATATATGGGCATATATATATACTAATACGCAAATGCACGTTGAATAAACAGAAAATGAAGCTTTACTTCATGTTTCATTTCTATCTTCATGATTGTCTTCTCTACGAGACAAACATTTTAACAGTATTTATTTTTTAATGTCCATAATCCCAGTTTTTTAAAATCAAAACTAGACTGATGATGAATGGAATTACATGAAAAAACAAAACCTGACACAGAATGGTAGTCAAAAAAATGTAATTTCCTCTTTTTATTTCCTTTAATAAATGGGGCAAAATGGTAGCATTCACATAGCAATTATGAGTGCTTTCTAGACACTTTGAAGGTCATGTTATTTTTATATTTTTTACATGAAATTTCTAATAGGAAGATATAGTTAAGCTATAGAATACTATTTGGGATGGGGGGATTAATTTATATGCTCCATCTCCAAGTATGTTGCCCTTGAATGGCGAAAATAATCAAATTAGTTGATGTCTTTTAAATGGCAATACAATTTCTGTTTTTAAGAATTTTATCACCTTTTTTTTTTAAAGATTCATTTATTTATGCATACAAGAGCTGGGGTGCAGGCCAGAGGTGTGGAGTGGTGAGAGGATTCACCAGAGACAGAGTGGGGAGCAGAACAGGCTGATCAAGTGAATACACTGCTGAGAGGAGCAGTGGGCAAGGCAGAAGAGGTCTGCTGCGCTATGTGGGAAGCTCCCTGGCTGGGGATCGAACTCGTGCTACAGTGGCTGTGGACAGCTTCATAGGCTGAGACTTAACCTGTTGAGCCACCAGGGAGGCCCAAGAATTTTATCATATTTGATCAAGCAGATGTTTCTCAATCTACCAGAAAACAGAATCCCTAAATAATATATATATATATATTTTTTTCCATTATTTTACATGGGAAATGGCAATTCTCGTTTTGTTGTATATAAAGAAATTGGTAACTTTCTTTACTTGGCTATATCAATCTGCTTTCACAATTTAGTTTGGGAGAAAGACATCATCTGAACCATTCACTTTTGACCCCTTTTAACTGACAAGTGGGAATGTGTTTGAAACAACTTGAACTTTATACATTATTATGATCCAACTCAAGTCTTGCCCTATATTTCAGAAAAAAAAAGTGCATAATTTTCATCAATTACTTTTACATATGTTTCTAGTCCTCTGTTATGGCTATATCAAAAGGTAAAATTCTTGGAAATAGTACCAGACAGTGATCCTGTTTTAATAAGATTTTCAGTCTAATTATACGTGCTCTAGGGTTCAAATAACATTTGGAGCAACTGCCAAATTTTGGGGGTGCTTAGCTGAACTGAACTCCTGAACTTCTGAAAAAGTTCACCTTTTGAGATTCTTCTAGAGAAAGCAAATCCCTTGCTATCCTAAGGAGTTATCTATAATTATTTTGCCATCTAGCCTGCTACATCTGACCTGTATATACACTTTCTGCCTAGCTTATTAGTAAGTAAATAGAAGCATCACTTTCAGAAAATGGCAGTATGTTTTTTAAGGAAATAAAATGAATATTTTGAATTGTGTCTGTGGTAATCAAATTGGAAAATAAAAAAGCCCCTTTTTATGTTTGTAATTTATATTAAATCAGGTTTATTACCAGGTGATGTCATCTCTAATATAAAAGATGTTTTTTGATTAATATATCAAGCAAGCTTTATATATATTTTGTAACTCTCTCCATTTGTTTAAATATACATGTGATTATAACTACTCCTTGTCAAATGTCTTATTAATCTCATTTTACAGGAAAGGAAAGATTCTTAGAGGTTTAAAGTGTAGCTGAGCATCTGATTTAGTTCTTGGGTTGAGATCTTCTGACTTTTGGTCCATCATTCATTTCACTGTGCTATAACTACCTTTACTCTCATGAGATTAGCCCTTTTCAAGAAACAGAGGAAAACAATGAATAATATGGAAACAGCTAGATTTTGTTTGTGAAGCACCAAGTGCCAAGTTTAAGAAGAGGTAGAGACCTAGGTAGCTAAGCCACCAGTAAGCTGGAGTTGTAAGGGGAATAGAAAAAGCATGTGTTGATAAGCAACAAATCATTCTAGCAACAAACAGAGTTTATTTAGAAACAAAATAACATGAGAGTAGACAGATCAGAGAGAGCATTCATGGCCAGAATAGGTGCCACATCCCCAAATCTAAGGCTCGCAGTCCCCTAAATAACCTCTGGAGGACATCCCCCCCTCATTTCCACCAGAGGGGGAAGAAACATTATTTGTTGAGAGAAATGCAGGCAAACTGGAGCCCCTACTTTGCTCATTTACACATGTGTGGACATGTTCTCTCTAACTTCCCAGTCTCACTTCAATAGAGTTCTAAATATTAATTTTCACACTTGATGAAAGGAAGTGCCTCCCAAAACCAGGAGAGGTGACCCAGTTTCCTGCTTTCCAGCTCCAGTCAGTCTGTATCCCTGATGAAACAAGAGGTTCGTCACCATATTTTTTTTTCTTTTATTCTGGAAAAAATAAAAGTAATAAGGATATTAAAATGTGATGTTCTTATAGATAGGTTCAGTGGACATTTTTAATTTGGATTATATTCTTAGAAGATGAAAAAATAGCTCTATTTGTTTCTACCAATATCTGCACACACAAAAAATGTGAAATTCTATAATATCTGAATTTATTTAAACTGCATCTAGAACATAGCCATTCAAATTCTGGCATAGATACAGTTAACGTATAATTTTAAATTACTGCAACTGTTTGAAAAGTATTTCTCTGACTGAATTTAACCGTTTAAGAATTTTTAAATACTAAACACGGGTAACTGCTCCTCAGAAAACTGAAATTATAGAAAAATACCTTAATGAAAACAACAAAGAATCATTGCTGTCATCAAAAATTAGGTGTCCACCAGAACAATAAAAGGTTAAAGGGATTCCTACAGAATAGAAAGAAACGATAAAGCTCTATGCCACATCAACACATCTCAAATGAATAAACAATTTAAAAGTAAGGTTGTCTACAGAGCACATCTAATTACTTAGGATCTTCCTTCCATTAAAGTGCAACCTGTTCCTTTTAAATAAGGCATACCCCCCAGCTGTGGAATTTCTTCTTCTGGAGGAGTGGTATTTGTTTTGTTTCTTTTCATTACTAGGGTCAACCCTTATTTCTTCTGTTGAGACTTTAAATTTCTTTTTCTTTTAATATGATTAATCAAAGGAGAGAAATTTTCAGAAATTTCAGCTGTTATTTCAGAGATGCTATAATTTATAATTTTGGAGTTTGTTTTCTCCCATCCTCCTTTAAATTTGCATAAAGAATAAGAATTGTCATATCATAAAATTACAGCTTCTTCAGGTTAAGTAGGTCACTGTCTTCATAAACCAACCAAATTCCAGGCCTCCCTGATGGCATAGGGGTTAGTGTCAGTGTATTACTGCCATTGCCTGAGTTTGATCCCCAGTTTGGGAGCTAACCCACATATGGCACAGCAGACCTCTCCTGTCTCACCTGCTACTCCCCTTAGGGATGTATTTCAGTAGATCCACCTGTTCTCCTCTCCACTTTGGTGAATCTTCTTACCTTCTGCACCTCTGGCCTATGCCTCAGTTCTTCTACACACACACACACACACACACACACACACACACACACACAAACATTTAAAAATAAATAAATAAACCAACCAAATCCCAACAATGAAAAATGAGTAGTGAATCTCCTGGCTTCCTAATTCCAAAATTCTTTAAAGGCATTGTTAATCTTGACAGGGAATAGAGAATTGGACAGAACAGCTAGTACGTCTTCATGACCCTGATACTTATGGGATTTTAGCTAAAGTTTTATATGTTACATGTTTTCCTGTGATTTGAGAGAGTGTTTTTTTCACTGAAGTTGACCCTAATTTGAGTGAGGCTAAGGCATGGAAAGGTGATAAAATACTGTTCTTCAGGCAACTGATACTTTGATAGTTGGTTACTATCCAATTGGGGTCACCTCAGGTGACTCTTGGAAACAGGAATGGTGAGTGAGCTCAGCACCTAGTAGCTACCACTAATACCAAATTTGGGAAATTTTGCTGCAGCAGCTGAATCAACAGCTGGGATTCTAAAATCCCTAACTTGCACATAGGATTTAGCTTTCTCACCCACAAAATTATGGTCCTATATTTACCATCTGTGTGTCACTTTATATTTATGAAATTATATAAAAAAGGATTTATTGGGAAAGTAAGGAAATATTTTTGATAATAATTTAAAATTGTGAATCCTAGGCTTAGTAGAAATGCAGTTCTTGATAAGTCACAGTCCATTAGACATAACAGTAACTCATCAGCAAAAAATTGCCATTAGCTAATAACTTTTGAAAGAAATCATTATTAACTAAAAAAAAATTATGAGCTATTGAAAAGGCTATCCCTTTTACCAATAATAGAATAAAGCCTTTCTAAATTGCTACAGAGTTCATCCAAGGCTTTATTCTCTTTAACTATATCTATCAATTTTAATCTACAATGAGAAGAAAAATGAAAGTTAATCTTGAGGCACCTTTGAATGCCTTTGTTTTTTGTCTTGTATTCAAAAGACATTTGCCTTCTTTTGGAAGTTTTGAAGGAATGACTGCCAAAGGCAGGTCGCTTTGCCAGGTGTAGAACAGATTGAGAAAAAGGAAACTTGATTCTACCAGGCTAATATACACAGGTGAGATGCAAAACTCTCACCAACTATAACCATAGGTGTTGCTAGCCCACCTCTCAATAAATTAATAGCCTTTCTGAGAAAGAGTTTCTAGATACTGTGCTGCTACCTCAGAGTGATACTGGCCTGGAAAAAGGCAAGAGTAATCAAAGTCAAAGAGTTTCCCAAACAGGTTATCACTATAGACTAAGGCAGTGTTCTGGTCTGGGGAGCAAGGGCTTGATTTTTTTTTTTTTTTTTTTTGTGCTTCTTAGAGTAGTATGTCAGTTCTCATATATAATCTTCTTTTGATACTTATTTTTATAGCTCCACAGTATCGCTGTTTTAAGTTCACTGTTTACAGTATTTCATAGCTAGAAGGGACTTTAGAGATGAACCTCTCACAGAAGAAAAACATTTTCACATCTACCTTTTTCTGGAACTATAGAGTCACATATCATTTTTCTTACTTTTGCAAATGACTGAAGTGGAGACTTTTAAAAAATTGAGTTTGGCCAGTTATCAAATACTATTCACTGCAAGACTGGTGAAAGGAAAAGTCAAATAGAATTCTGCTCTAAGTATTTAGTCACTCTTCTCTCTAGATTTTTAAAATACAGTTTATTTACTTTCTTGCTTTGTTGTTAATTTTTGGACAGTGTTTGATTTCTCCCCTCAGGTGTAGTCCAGGTAGTTTTCCAACCAGCATATCACCAGATCCATCTCCATGGTCTCAGTCCCTTGTGCTTTACCCTGTCCTCTTTTGGCCTCTCTTCCTTTTCCCCTCCTTCTCCCAATTTTGGATAAAATTCAAGATGAACTTTTACAAAGACACATTTTCTTTCTTTTAAAACAGCTTGAGATTATCAATCTGGCATTAAAATTTATCATTACAGATGAGTTTCATGCTTTTAAAATAACATTTCTAGTGTCAGTAATGTAAGCTTCTAATTAAAAAATATCTGACATAAAAATAAGCAAGCCTCTCTCTATGGGGCTTTAAAGGTAAGGGCAGTGTCCCAAACAAATTATAAGCAAATTAACCCTTTTAAAATTTTCATTCTTGTATGAAAACTCATTCCTTGACAGGAAGATTCAGCATTTTTTTTGCGGTTAGGAAAGCACAGTTCCTAATGACCCATTATTCTCCACCTTCCTGATGCAGACAAGTGAATGCAACTCCCTGCCTCACAAAGAATGATTGATTTAGTTACATGGGCATAATTGTTCTATTAGGAAGAGTCAGTTCATTAAAACTTAGGGGAATGAGTAAGTTAGAGGTGAGGCTGGCTAGATTTACCTTGACATGGCGACAATCAAGTGAGGAGAAATCAATTGGCATCTATTTAATACTCTATGATGTGTGAAAACTATTCCAAGAAATTAAGTTGCCTTTTTTCACTTTTCCTTCTCAAAAGGAGGAATTTGGTAGTTTTAGATAAAATGTACATTTCACTTATGAAAAGATAACTGTGATTTCAAGGTATATGGAGCTTTTTTTGAGGAAGCAGAACTTCATTCTAAAAACATTTTATAAATGCTGTCAGTACAGATTATTTGCAGATAAGGCTTTGGTTTTCTAAGGACAGGGAAACATAGAAAAATAAGTTGTAAGCTTAAAGAAAATTATAAATATGATTGTATTCTGTAAACAATATGATGTACCACTGGTAGATCCATAGTATCATAGAACTGTGACAATAATAATACATTGAATTTGTTTGATATTTGCAAGTTTTGCATGGGTGTGACTTTTTACAGAGACTCTAAATTAGCTACTTTTCTATAATTTCCATTGCTCATTTGGAAACAGCTTCAAAGTCATCTTAGTCATGGATAATAGAGTTGGACTTGGTTCTAGATCTTTTAGTTTTTGAAAATATCTAGGTAAATCCACTTACATACAGTGAAGTTAAAATTTTTGAGATTCTGATTTAAGATTAAATCTTTAATTGACTCATATTAAAACAAATTGTTGAAATGTACTTTAAATCATAAAGATACAAAAATTAAAATAGAAAACACTTTTTTCCAACTCTATTTTTTGTTTGTTTGTTGTAAATCATTTTAGACACACCTCTATGGATTTAACCACAAAGGAACATACAGAGCTATACACATCTGTGTCAGACATAGTGTTTGATTCATTTATTTATAAATGAATGGTAAAATGAAAGATAATGTTCATCTTTTTCCTGCAATTTGATTTTTAACTTGATAGCACATGCAGATACTTTCTTATGTTTAGAAAGCTACTTCATTCTTCTAAGTAAATTACTACATAGTAATTGCTTGGTATAGAGAGCACATGATTTATGCAACCATTTACATATTTTTGATGGACACATTTAGTTTCTAATTTAATTTTTAACAAGTGTATATTGTACAAAGATATCTTTGTAAACATATGAGACTATTTGTAAAAATAAATTCCTAGAGATTACTAGCAATGGAAAATTGCCTTTCATCAAGCTCTACAAAATTTTACTCAATAAATCTACCAACATGCTTCATTGAAAAAAAATTTAAAATGTTCTCTTTGTGTGGTAGAAAATGGATATTTACATTAAAAAGTACTGTGAAGCTTGACCAAGAGGACATCAAAGGAAGATTCCTGTTTCACTCCTTGGAGAATAATCTAAAAGTTGTCTGGGAGGACTTTAACCCAGAGTGTCCCATGACTTGGAGCAAAACTGGAACATGTCTTCAACATTAGAGACCTGCACAGATCATACCAGAAGGAATGCTAAAGTCTTTTAATTCATTCAACAAAAGGTGGGTGGAGAAAGATGCTTGGAGCTTGTGGTCCAGGGCAGAAGTCTATTATGCAGCGTTGGAGTTGTGCTTCCATTTGCTAGCAGCCCTGGTGAGGGCAGAGCCAAATGAGTTGGAGGCACCTGCTGGACTGAGGGGAGATCTGTACTGGGGAGCAGAGTTGTTCCACTGTGCTAGGTCCACAGTGAAAAGAAGGACTCTGTTGGATCACATTCTCCCTCCCCTAACCTTGGGGGCTGGTACTAACTTTGTGAGGTACATTAACAGAATGCAGACTGCAGAGACTCAGGTCCAGACCTCAGTCTCTAGGGAAGAGGGTAACTTATACTGCCATAAATGTGAACCAGCCCCCCCCCCACACACACACACATACTCACCAGTGACTGGATGTTTCCAGGCCAACAATCTCAGCCTTGACTCAGCAGCTGCAGATCAGGACTCCCTGATGTATGATGTGCAGAAGCCTGCAAAGACCAAATATCTAAAATCATATGAAGCCAGGACAAATTAAAAAAAGCTAAAAGCAAAAACCTGCATTCCATCTGCTGGAACAGTAGGGGTTCTTAAAATTTCTAAGTTACTTCTAAGGATACTATTTTTTAAAAAGCAAATTCTGGAGCAACAAAATGGGTAGACAGAAAAAAAACATGGTACCTTGATTCCTCAAAGGCCACAAAGAAAGAACCACAGGAGACGACAACATTTTAGAATTCATCCACAGAAACATGGACGAATTCAGTTCTTATCAGACTTAAAGTTCAAATTTGGCATAATATGGAAATTAAAAGGAATGAAAGAAAACACCAGTCAAAAATGTACAAGTTAACTCAGAAAAAAAAAGATGAATATCCTGAGAAATAAAATTATTGAAAAGATAGAAATTAAAAGCTTTAAATATGAAGATTCAAAAGAGAGAAATTAAAAGGTGTAAATATGAAAATAATGGAGATGTGAAATATAACTCAATAGGTATATGTTTTTCCTTATGGCTTCTTTATTTTGTATGATACTGAGAAATAATTTGTTACTTTGAAGCTAAAGATAAATCATGCATGTCTCTCCTATATTCAGTTCTTTAGCATACTTGAATTTATTAGGTATAATCTGAAGTAAGGATTTCACTAATATTTTCAAAAATTTCTGAACAATGATCTCTAACCTTTTAAACTCTTCATTTCCTATTACTACAAAGGCCAACACAATCATGGCCTAAATATTAATTGTATTTAACATGCATCTGCTTCTGGACTCTCACTTCATTTCTACTGATCCACTTGCGTATATTTCTCCCGCAAGTCTTTTGTTGTTTTCTTTTTTTTCCTGGAAATTTTATCATTTTTATTGAGATATAATTGGCATGTAATATTTTGTGAATTTAAAGTGTTCAACATGTTGATTTCATACATTTATATGCAGCAGTGTTTTCTGTTGTATTTTTTTCAGTCTTTGCTTTATTTGGTTCTATTCTCAAAGTATCTATTGATATATTCTCAAACTCAGAGATTCATACCTCAGTTATGTCCAGTCTACTAATAAGTCCATCAAAGTCACCCTTTATTTCTGCTACAGTGTTTTTTTTTTTTTAATCTCTAGCACTCCTTTTTAGTTCTTTCATAGGCTTCCCATCTCTCTACTTACTTTGCCCATCTGTTTTTGCATGCTGTCTGCTTTATCCATTAGAGTCCTTGGCATATTAATCATAGTTGTTTTAAATTCTTGTTCTGATAATTCCAAAGTTTCTGCTATGTCTGGCACTGATGTTTGCTCAGTGTCTTCAAATTTCTTTTGCCTTTTGATATGCTTTGTCATTTTTTCTTGATTATCAGACATAATGTACTGGCCGAAAGGAATTGCTGTAAATAGTCATTTAGTGATGTGGTGGTGAGCTTTGGGAATGGGCTCGTATTGAAAGCAAGGCCAATTTGTCCTTAAACCCCAGACTAAAGAAAAAAAAAATCATCCTATTTCTCTTTTAAGGGTTGTTTTCATAGACCCATCAGAGTTTGACACTTATCTGCAAATGATACACCCTGAGCATGTGAAGAAGTAATTAACTCTGAGCTGAACTCCAAGATAACTAGAACTAAGAGACCATCATGGAAAAAAAGAAACAGCGAAGTTGAAGGCTACTCATACTAAATTTAGAGACAAGGGATCTAAGGAACCCTAAGAATCTGGTTGTCTGAAAAAAACCTCTCCACACTTCTCCATATATATATACTCACACACACCCCACTGTATTACTAACCAATCAAAGTTCAAATCACACAGCTCCCTCATTCTTAATATATTTTTTTCTTTTCTTTCTCTTCCTTTAAAAGCCCTTGTCTGTGTCAGAACTGGGGGGCAGATTTAAAGCTTTCTTCCTATCTCCAAACTGCCACGCTGGCTGACTCACAATATACTGTGTTTTTTTTTCTTTTTTCTGAAAAGCTGTTGTGATGGTATTGATTTCTTTGCACTTCAGGCAGCAAGTTCATTGCTCAGTAACAAACATAGAGCCCTAACATCAGGTGTCAGTATTTTAGTGAGTCTCTGCCTCTCAATAGTGAGTTTCGTAAGAGTTTCTCCTCCTCCTCCATAGGTGGGACAGGATGTCTAGAGTGGGCTGGAGTTTGGTATTTCCCCTCTATCCAGTGGAAGACTAGAAGTAAATTTAGGTTTTTCACACCCAAACAGATTAGGCTCTGGTTAAGTAGTCCCTTAAAGGGCAGGTCTTATTAACGACAAGTGCTCTGGTGTATTTCAAAATATTTTCATTTCCAGCACCCCTAGGAAGCCTGAGGGCATTTTCCTGCCATATATACTGTGGGAACCTGCAAGGTTCCTGAAAGTAATTGTCATAATATTGTGACCCCCCCCCCTCAGTGACTGAGTCACATTGGAGTTTTTAAATCTCAGAGTATCCACATGAATTCCAGCAGTTCATGGATTACAGTTTAGGTTTTCGTACCCCAGCACAACTTCAACAGTATTTTCTCTTATACTGGTTATTGTTCTTTATAAGAATAATGATTTTTACTGTTGATTATATAAAAACTTTAATAATTGGTAAATCTAATAGTATTTCAGTTTATAACTTTTGTTTTCTAGTGGAAAATTTTATAATTTGCAAAAACAATTTTTATTTTCTAAAACTTCATAATTATATATAGAAATTTTATAAATCTGGAATCGGATCATTCTATTTTTAATCTTCAATTCCTCGGGGGTATAATTGAATATAATAGTCATTTATATCTTTTTAGATTTCCATTATATCTATAGTTGTATAAATGCCTGACAGTATTATTAATTCTTTCTTATTTTGCTGAATATTGAAAATATTTTATTTTTTAAAGATTTATCTATTTATGTGTACAAGAACTGGGGTGCAGGCCAGAGGTGTGGGATGGTGAGAGAATTCACCAGAGATAGAGTGGGGAGCACAGGCAGATTGACTGTAGTACACTGCTGAGGGGAGCAGTGGGCGAGGCAAGAGAGGTCTGCTGTGCCATGTGGGAATCTTCCTGGCCAAGGATCGAATTTGTGCTGCAGTGGCTGCGGATAGCTTCATAGTGCTGTGACTTGACCTGTTGCACCACCAGGAAGGCCTGAAAATACTTTAGATTGTTATTTTGTAGAAGGCCAATTTTCTTTTATTAATGTCTTCCGTTGTTTTATGCTCAGTCTCTATTTAGTTTAGTTTTGAAGACTGAGAATTTGTGCCTTTAAGATTCGTTAATTTCTTTTTCCTTCTTTGAGTTCCTTTCATAGCATGTCTCAATTTGAGGAGTTTGTTTTACTAAATTCAAGATTCAAAATAAAGTTATGTTTATTTCATTGTACTGTGTTCCAAGACACAATATTATTGATAAAAAGGTAACAGTATTATTCTCATTCTATATAACTTGTGTTAAAGGTATCATTCGTTGTAAGTGTCCAAATAAAAAAGGCAAGTTAAAAAATGAAAACAATGAAAACCCAAATGACACTTATTTACATGAAGAGATACTGAAATGTTTTTAATTACACTAATTAAATTTGTGTGATGTCATTTTACACTCATTAGTTTTGGGAAAAATGAATATTCTACTTCTTCATTTTTGAACACATGGTATATACTTCCCCCTTTAATATTTTTTCAACAATAATAATTTTAGCTCACAGTTTGGGCTATAAAGTTTCCCGTAGTTTGAATTTTGCTGACTGGATCCTGTGGTATTTGAAATGGGTTCTCTGTTCTTTTTCCTATAAGCTCATCATACTGAGGTTAGACTCCTTAGGGGAAAGCCACTTCTCTTTTAAGTCAGAGGTAACACCTTTTCCCAAGAAAATATTTTAAAATAAAATAATTATTTCTCAAATTCCTAAACCCCTGTAGTTTCCTTCTTAGTGACAGGGAAACAGATTCAACTTAAAGCAAGCCTATAAATGAATCTGACCATCATCTTTGGACTATATATGAACCAGAGTTTTACATAGGTGAAAAAATGTGGGCAGGGGACAAGAAACAAAGAGAGATAAAATGAAAAAATGGGAAAGAATGGTAATGACAGTACAATAGTGTTCTCTTTCTTCTTTCCTCCATTTTATTTTTTTTAAATATTTATTTGTGCATACAAGTTGGGGTACAGGCCAGAGGCGTGAGGCGGTGAGAGTGTTCACCAGAGACAGAGTGGGGAGCAGCACAGGCAGATCGATGGAAATACACTGCTGAGGGGGCAGCGGGCGAGGCAGGAGAGATATGCCACACCTTGTGGGAGTCTCCGGGGCAGGGCAACAAACTCTCATAGAAGCTTCAGATAGCTCCACAGTGCAGTGCTTAACCTCTGTGCCACCAGGGAGGCCCTCCTTGTCTCCATTTTAAACACCAATTCTATTCCAACACATTTTAAGCATTAATGAACTCTACTCTAGATACTCCTTCAGTTGTATAAACTCATAGGAAAATGATAATATACCATACACCCATTTCTTAAAAGGGGTTTATATTTTCTTGGAACTACGTAACTTACTTATTACTCCAGAACTGAATTACAGAGGGCATTTTTTAGTTATACTTAAGAATATATGATGTAAGAATCCTTAACTAAAATTTTGTTGATAAGGACTTCAATACCATCTATGTCCCCCCTTTCATTATATGGCATGTCAAAAAAATGAAATATAGTTAAAATAAGAAAATATAATCTTAACCCCTACCATTTATGTTCACTAATTTTATATTTCAAAATACATTTTCTAAGTTTATATTTTATAATCTCGCAAAGCAAAAGGCCAAGAAAGCTATTTCTATTTCTATGTCTGCAAAATAAAAGTATGGTCTAATTATAATTATTAATGTAAATTAGAACTACTCTACAGATGTTAAAAAAATTTCTGGTGACTTTTAATGAACTTATAGTCATTTCAGTGTGTGTGGGAGCTTATATTGTGACAGATTTACCACTACTTTATAGTATATAGTTATGTATTCATAGGACAATGAATTTCATTACAATTGAAAATTTAAGATTCCAAGTAATTGTGAAGTTTGCCATTGTTGGTAGAAATTATAAAGCTTTTAAAGATATGAATCTTTTTCATTTAATCCTTATCTTCTTTTCATTTAGTAATATACCTCACTAGGTCACTTCATATATAATATCCTTTCACTTACAATGATTAAATCTATTCAGAAATGTGGGTCTAAGTTGGGTCAAAAGGACATCTGTTCAACCAAAAATGTGAATGAATGAATGCATGGATATTATTTCTGGTTGACAGTGTGTTTTCTAAGTTAACAGAACGTCTACTTTTTATCTTATATCATTCATTTTCTTGACAACTCAGGTATTTAATTTCAAGTGGTTAAGAACTAAAATTTGTTTATAAATTTGAACTCTTTGTGGTCATAGAGCCCTGACTCCTGACATAATTTCACAAATCTCTTACATTCTACTCTATCATTTAAAAAATATCCTCTTTCGCTCTTTATAATTATAGTCTTTTGTATTTTTATCATTTAATCCAAATATCATATTTTCTACCCATGTGCTCCATTGGTTAAGAAAAAAGATTATTATTTCCAAAGCTACTTACTTACACAAAAGTTCTTATTGAATTTGATGTTCCACATAACACACTTGACAATTTTATTGTTGTCAGTGATAAGAGTGCAGCTCAAACAAAACAAATGTCCTTTTCTGTCAAAGACAAGGATATCTCATGTCTTGAATGTGATCACAGACAGGAAATTGCTTCCACTGGTATGAAACAGGGATTTCAGAGAGGAAAAGGAAGCGGCTTCTTGATAAACTCCGTTTTTTAAAAATTGTCCATCAATCATAGATGGAAAACATTCTTTACATTAGATGCTTACTATTTTAAAAGATCTAAATAGTTATATCACGTTTTTGCCATGCAAGAAAAGCGCAGGAATTGTAACAATCAGCAGGGAACATTCTGAAAGATTTAATGAGTTTCATTCATTTTGTTGAAATATTGTTAATTAAACTGAGTGTAAGAAAATGAAATTAAATGGAATTATTCATGTCAAATACAATTTTAAGTTATGTTGGATAAATCCAATGGCAAAATATGTGAAAAATTAGAAAATATACTTTTTTTATAATTATTTAATATGATCATAATTTGTAATACAAATATTTAGGTGAAAGATACAAGAGATAAATTATTAAACTATTTTTAAAATCACATAAGACATACAACTTTGGATATATTCTCTTCACATTTAGTATTACTAATGTCTTCTTTTATCGGGGGTGAAATCTCAGTTGACTGCAAATTGATTATTCAGGTACCTGTATTTTCAGAGCAACAAGACATTTTATTGCATTTTCTTTCCATTGTACCTTATTTTAGTCTCTTTTTTTATGATATACTATTGCAAGTGTGCCAGCATAATTTGAAGAGAGAAAGTCTTCAATTTTCAATTGCCTTTAAGATGTGGAAAGAAAAGTAATTGAATGTATTATATGATATTATTGGCTAAATGATTTCAGTGTCATTATTTTCAATTCTTAAAATATTGCTGCATATCACAAAGACAAATCTGACTTATAAGAAAAGTCCCAGACAATTAAAAATGAGGTTAGGAAATAGTTGCTCACAAATGAGTAGGATTTAATCAATAATCCTTGATAACACATTCTATCAGTAAGTTATTTTGGAACTCCCATATATTTCCTGATAAACTATATAAAAAAAATGTAGGAAAATATCCACTATTTTGTCTCTGAAATTAATAGAATAAGAACATAAAGGTTTAGGAAACATTCGTATGTTTAGGACTCCATGTGAGTGAGGTGCGAGACGAATTGGCTAACAATGAGCCTATGCTTAAACTTGTAACTGAACTGGAAAAATATTGTCACTAATGGAAAAAAGGGCAGAGGCTTTACATCTTTCCTGTATTCCATCTTGCTGTGAAGTCAATGGGGCGAGAAATATAGGCAAGTACAGAACAAAGATTCATGACTTAGAACTCACTGAGAAACAGTTTAACATCTTAGAAAGAAGACAGAAGGCATCCCTAGTCATTAATTATGGAAAAGTCACAATAAAAAGCATTGTGTTGCACCTTTTATCCACTAAACTGGTAGCATTTAGCTGGAGGCAATATTACATAGGGCTCTGAGCAGGGATTTGGATGTCAGACAACATAGGCTCATTTTCTGGTTTTGTCACGCCAATGTTTTGTAACCTTGGCAAAACCAATTAATCTTTCTTAGCCCTCATTTCTCCATATTGACAAATGGAGTTAATAGCTACAGTACTGAAGTACACTTATGCCTGGAATTCAAGTCAATTTCTACTGCTTTAGTCTCTGTATTGATGAACCTTGTATATTGACTTACAATAACTTCCTGCAAATCACCAAGGGTTAACATTGTCATGATACTCCATTAGTTACTGATAGTTTTCTTAGAATCCCAAAGTCAAGATCCTCTCAAAATGGTGACTTTTAAAGTCTATAGTAAGTTAAAAGGCATATACATACCAATTTTCTTAGGTAAATAAAGGAGCTCCATGGTTTGACAAATTAATCATTCAATCAATAAAATTATTCCTGATAACTACATTAGGTATGCAAATTTAAACTGTCCAAGAAAGTTGATGAAGAGTAGATAGTATTATCTTTTATATCCAAACAAAAGTATTTGAATGGTTTTAACTGGAGTTTTCTTGTTCCATGGTATTGACTGATAGAGCTGCACAAAACTCTCAATATTCATGTCCATTAAAAAAAAAGATTTCTTATGAAAACAAGTTTCATTCTACATTTATAACACTTGAATTGAGAACTGTTCTGCTCTATGCCTTTCAGGTTCCCATTGATCTTCTTTCTGTTCCTCAACTTCCTCAAACACATTCCCACTTCTTAGACTTTGTACTTGCTGTTCCTTTGGACAATATACTATTTCTGAAAACTTCTCATCATTCGGATCTTTGTCCAGTTTTCTCTTTTCAGAGTCCTTAGGAGCCTATTTGGTGGTTTTGCAAAGAACCTAAGGAGTCAACTCATTCTGAAAACTGGTAAACAAGAGAAAGCTTCAAGCATCTATCCTTTGTTTCTAACCTATATGCTCTGAAATCAGATAAAGAGTTAATAGGGGAGAATTTTATATTCATCTAAGTATTTTAGATAACAATTGAAAATGAATTAGACTATCACCCTTTCATAGTCCTTTATGGATATAACAGTGACCATCATTGGGTTCTAAAATCACACAAAAAAGAGACAAGCAGATATTATGACTTTTCTAATAAAAAATTATCATGACCTTGGTAAGGCTTGGACCCATTTATTCTTTTAAAAAGTCATAATATACATTTAATTTTATTTATACAGTTTTTATTAATCTAATGATAATACTAGAGCAAAAATCTCATATTTGGATAGATATATCCTGATAATGAAGAATTTCAACTGACTACTGTGAAACTTACCTGCAGTATCTCTATTTAAATAAGGTCTCACACACAATCAGTAGGTTCCTGACCCAAAATACTTACATCTCTAGCAGGAAGTGATGTTGCTTCTCTGTCCTAATAGAAGGAAGAAGGAAGTTCTCTTTATCCAGCAATGGTTCAACCAAAGAAAAAATGTCAAAAAGCAATGAATGTGAAGTCACCACATGCCAAACCCCTAGCTTCCTCTAACAAACTATTTGGTTACAATGGTCTCTCTAAAATCTATGTGTTGGTATGGGGTTTTGTTCTAGAAAGAGTGTACATGTCTTTCCATGAGACTCCACTTTCCAAATTGTATTTTTGTGTGTTTACAAATAAACCCATTTTGTTGGTACAATAACTGTATACTTTCTGTTTGAGATTAACACTACATTATGTCTAGGCTTTTACCAGATTACTCTACTTCAGAACTTCAGGCAATCTCCAGGGAATGCATTTCCATCTATTCTGGTCACTGCTTGCCATATCAAGCAACCATCTGGTTCTAGAATCCTAATCTCCACTCTATTCACAGTTTACCATGTGCTCTGTAGCACATTTGTCATTTCATTCTTTGTCTTAAGACTAACTTCTCTCAAGTGGCTGTTGCTGGTTCAAATTGCTTCATTTTAAGATAGGGCAGAGAGACAAATTTTCAGTTCCCCACAGAACTGGCTGAGAACAGGTTGTAATGTTTAACAAGGTTTTACTGAAGACTTGGGAACAATAGAAGAGAAATAAAATATGAAGAACTTTTTAAAAGCTGCTTAATAGATCCACTGTCGGTGCCAGTCAGCTTTAGCACAGCTCCTCCCACATGCCACAGATTCTGATACCTAGAGGAACTGGGTAATTTTTGTTGTTATTGAATTAATTAATGAAATTATATTTTATAGACTACTGATTCAGATGTGTTCACAGACTTCTCAAATGAGGAGCCTTTTAACCCCCTGTCAACTTGCATTAGAATTCAGCTTTCCTCCCCTCAAAGAGAGTGACTTTGAGAAAATCTCTCATGTAGGTCCCTTCTCTTCAAAGTTACCACAAACTAAGCATTTTCTCATATATCCCCAAGCACAAGGATTATTTCTGAAGTAGTGATTGGTGTAACACTTTCATTATGCTAGAATAACGCCTACCATACTTTCAAGTGCAAAAATAGCATTTTTTTAGGTTGGTATGATATCAGTTAGTAGCTCCATTCTTTTCTTGATTTTTCATTTCCCTCTTTTCTTTTTCTGTCTCCTCCCCAGAAAATGCTACTCTCTCTGTTTTCCTCCATGAAGAATTCCTTCACTGACGTTAAAATAAGAATTCTTCTCATCAATGCTAATGTAATATCCATTATTCTCTACAACATTTTTTTCATGACAACAGTGGATTTTAGATAGTAATAGGTGATACCCTTAGATTGAAGACAATTCCTATTTTAAAACCATTAAAGGAATTTTGCGAGAAGGGAAAAAGGAAATAGTGAATTAAAACATTTTAATTTGATAAATCAGAAATTGAAGAGCTTTTTGATTTAAGGTGTTGACACTATCGGTGGCTATGTTATCAAACAAAATTACAACATTGGATACTATTCTATTATAACCAAAGTAGTAAAAATATACGACTTTTGTCAATTCTAGAGTCAAAATTATAGTGGTACTTTCTATTGCTCACATAAAGTCCTATAGTTTAACTGAAAAAAAAAAAAAACTGTCCAAATCTGTGAAGTAAAACTTAAGTTTTAGGAAAAAAATCCCAAGTACAAATTTTCTTGTGAAGGAAAATCTTTTGAATAGTTTTCAAACATTTGATAGAAGCTGTGACTCTCCTTTGTGAATCTCTGCACAAAAATGTAAGTAGTAAAAGAATAAAAAGAATTTAGCATCTACTTAGGAAAACAAAAATATTCCTTTTTATTATTATTATTGTGTGTGTGTGCGTACTAGATCTTGTGTTGACTTTGTTACTAATGTAGGATGCATCATAAACAGGCATTCCAAGCAAATGGAGAGATACAAACTGGGAACATATTGTTATTTAAACTTTGTGACAAATATTGTTGCAGGTGCCAAGATAGGTGCAAATTTTTCAAATTATCACCTGTTTTGTTTGCAAGAAGGAAAAACGTCATGCTACTTAGAGGAAATGTTGTGGCATTGTGATTCTAACACCTACTCTCTGTGCAAGACAAACCCTTAAACTTTCCATCTGTGATGGTGCCACGCTTCATTGAGAAGAATCAATGACAATTGTACAGCTGTGTGATGACAGCCAAAAATAAAAAGATTTTGTAGTTTAAGGATTACAACCTATTAGAAAATCTAAATTTAAAAAATTTAGGAATGCATTTTGGTTTAAAGGTTATGTTTCTGTTGAATTTCTAAAATCAGTCTGTAGTTGAATTGGTGAGGACTTCAATATTCAAACATCCAGCTCCAAAGTGAACACATAGAGAAGAGTGAAATAAGAATGCTATTGTCATGTTAGATTTTTTTTTTTGCATGAATGTGTTCTGATTTACTTGAAATCCTCAAGTGATGATTACTTGTCCATTTCTAATCTATTTTAGAGCGCTATAGTGTCACATTGATAGTATTACCTGTTATCATTTGCCTGTCTGCCCCTGTTCTTGTGAGTTACTAATTCTCATACAAGAGTGTTTATAGATGCTGGGAAATCTTACGCAATGTATAATATTGGAGTGTGTCAAGGAGAATGAATATTGCAAGAAGTCTATGTGCATTTGTTCCTCACTAACATGCTAGATTTAGTAGCAAAATTGTCATTTAATTTAATATCAATGTAAAACTTTTGTGAGTTATTACAGGAAATATTGCAAATCAAATGATATTAGAAAATATCCAGATTGTTGGGAGCAGGGGATATTTGGTAGTTGAAGGTCCATATAATCGGTATAGTGGCTGGCTGCCCAAGTGCAGTGTCCTGAATTTCATAATCTTGATTTTCTTAAAATCTCTTGACCCTATCAATATCCTTTCCCAAGGTCTAGCTCAATGACAGTGCATTCCCTTTCTCTCTCATGAAACCTCCTCAATGTTGTTTACAGCTTAGGTTTGTGAATTCCCCTCATTTATTACCTTGCTCCATTTCATGGAAGCTCTACCTCTTGCTCTATTTTATTCTCTCTTTAATCAATTAAATATACAGGAAAAATAAACTAGATGTCTGTCTGTAGAAGGACCAATATTTGAGAGGCTATTCTGTAATTTAGGATATAATCCACCCAAATACTTTAAACTTCCTGGTTTGATTGATATGCTGTTTATATTATGGTATACATATGAAGTGTCTATAAATTCTGCATTTTGAAGATGTTGTTATACAACCATCATACTAACAGTTTTTTTTTTTTATCTTGTTCTTTTTGCTTGTGACCCATTTCTACTTAAACCACCAATGTAAATGTCTGTTCACACACCTACAGACCCATTCTCCAAATCATTCAGTAGATTAGACAAAAGGAATTGTTCCTTATGATTCAGTATAGAAGAGAACAAAATCCTTACCTTCAGTAAATGGTAGATTGGAGTCCTGAATTTAGTTTTTATGAGTTTCTTAAACCATAATTTTGGAAAAGAGATTAGATTATTTTATGCTAGTAGTTTAATTATATTTGCTTTAGATTTATTGAATATTACTACATTTACAATTGCACTAGTTTTATAAATTAGTCCCTGTGAAACTTTCTTTTCTAAAGGTAGTGTGCCTTTTTTCCGTCAGAATTAATGCCACTGATTTTGCCCTTTGGTGTTAATAATTAAAAAAAATAAAAGCTCCACATGGATTTTTTTTCTTCGATGTAATTTGTTTAGCTTATTTCTTAGTAATAGCTATCTGATAAGATTTATATCAATGCTAAAGACTAGTTTAACTGTGTGGTTCATTATTGAACTGGCAGGAATAATACTGTGGTCCTGTTGTTCTCTGGAAGGTTTATACAGAAAATTGCTTGTTTTTCAGTGAGTATACATTTGGTTTCTTTCAATTTAGAAGTATATATTTGTATGAGTCATTTTGAATGATATTACATGGGAATAAAAATATCATTTAATTTTCTCAAGTTACTACAATATATTAGGAATTACAAGATAATTGCAAATAACTAAATTAAAATTAAGACATAGAAATGATCTCAAAATGGTACAATATATTCCAGGAGTAAAGAGAGAGGAATTTTTTTTTTTCATTATTTGGTACTCTGTCTTCACACTATAGTACCTTGAATAACCTTAAAATATTTTAAGACTTGATATACTAATTTATTTTAAAGTTACTCTCTTCAGTTTTACAAAGTAACTAAATATTCTTAGTGAAAGGCTGCCTGCAAATTCAGTGCTTCTGATTTAAGAGTGCATAATTCGGCCTCCTTGGCGGCTCAGCGATTCAGTGCTGTGCTGTGGAGCTGTCGGCAGCGAGTTCGATGCTGGCCGGGGAGATTCCTACATAGCGCAGCAGACCTCTCCTGCCTTCCTGCTGCTCCCTTCAGCAGTGTATTTTCATGGATTTGCCTGTTCTGCTCTCCACTCTGTCTTTGGTGAACCCTCTCACCTCCCCATGCCTCTGGCCTGTATTATTATTGTTGACATATTTGAGTGTCGTGCCCTAATGGACATGAGAGGTGGAAATACCACCCTCAAGCCACTGTATGTCATAATCACTCTATGAGATCATTAATTGAGTGACTGTACTTTGTTAAGTAACCTAATCTCCTACAATTAGTTTCTTGCAACATTTTCTTTTTTTTTTTCTTTTAAAGATATATTTATTTATGCATACAAGCTGGGGTATAGACCAGAGGTGTGGGGCGGCGAGAAGGTTCACCAGAGACAGAGTGGGGAGCAGAACAGGCAGATCGATGAAAACACACTGCTGAAGGGAGCAGCAGGCAAGCCAGGAGAGGTCTGCCGCGCCATGTGGGACTCTCCCTGGCCAGGCGTTGAACTCGCGTTGCCGCTGCCTACAGCTCCACCTCGCAGCGCCTAACTGTTGCGCCATCGGGGAGGCCCATTGCAACATTTTCCATTGATCTGAATAAATTCTGAATGGCTTTAACTGAAAAGAATATTTTTTTAATAGTCTTTGCTATTCCTCCTTAACAGGGGTGAGGTTGTACGTTTGTGTTTAAATGTGTTTCCTATATGCCAATGTTGAATATTCTCTTTATAGATAATTTCTGGGATAGGGAATATATTAGCTTGCTAGGCTTGTAAGAAAATACCATGGACTGGGCAGATTGGACAAATACAGAAATGAATTTTCTCAGAGTTTTTGTCTGGAAATCCAAGATGATGTCAGTAGGTTTAGTTTCTTCTGTGATTGCTCCTTGGCTTGGAAATGGCTATCTTCTTACTGTGTCCTTTTCTTTGGTGTCTCTCTGCAGGTTTTACTTGCCTCACAGGCACACCTGTTATATTAGCTTAAGACCCCAACTTTAGATCTCATTTAAGTGCAATTAAAACTTAAAAGAACCTGGGCCTCCCTGGTGGTGCAGCGGTTAAGCACTGCACTGTGGAGCTGTAGGCAGCAGCGACGCGAGTTCGACGCCCAGCCGGGGAGATTCCCACATGGCGCGGCAGACCTCTCCTGCCTCGCCCGCTGCTCCCCTCAGCAGTGTATTTCTGATCTGCCTGTTCTGCTCCCCACTCTGTCTCTGGTGAAGCCTCTCGCCTCTCCACACTTCTGGCCTGGACCCCAGCTGTATGTATAAATAAATAAATCTTAAAAAAAAAAAAAACTTAAAAGAACCTGTCTCCAATTTGAGTTTAAGGCTTCAACATATGAGTTTGAGGTGGGAGTGACATATTTCAATCCATAACAGTGATATAGGACTTTAGGTATGTATCACTCTAAAAAGCACCCTGAACAACTAAGGAAATAGTACATGCTATGAAAAGAGTCTTTGTCTGATATTCGCTGGTTGCTCATATTACCTATGAGGAATGTCAGGACTTGTCCCAGGTCAAGAATCTGGGAAACACTATTAACTCTTATCTCTTCAGGTATTTAATGGATTGCCTGGATGTATACAATTTATTCTCTCTTCTAAATATCTATCCAATCCAGCAATTATTTTCCAGTCTCAGTATGAATATATTAATTTATTGCTTAGCCGGATTAATGTGGAAACTTTCCTTGTTAGCATTTCTACCATGCTCTCAGTTTTAACTCCTTCCAATTCATTATCACCTCAACATCCACGGTGATGTTTGCATTAACTCTTCAGTGCTTCCTATTGACCACTGGATTGAAAGGAATTCCCTGCATGCCTTAATACAGTTCCTGATGACTTGTGTACCTTGATCTTTGTCTACATTTCCACCCTCTTCTTATTCATCTTTACATTCTATGCTTCAGTTGGACTGAACTTGCATTTTCCTGAGAAAGAACATGTTCCCTCTCGTCTCTGGTACTTTGTACATTTAGAAAATTTTAGCGTGGAGCCCTATTTGTCAAAATCCTATTTACATTAAGGGCCTTAGTTTAGATATTACTTTCTGTAGAAGGCCTTGTTGACTCACAAGTCTGCACGAGGTATTTCCTTATGGTACTGCTGAATTGTGTATGTGCGTGTGTTTTATCAATTCATACTTCTACCATGACACCATTTTCTTATTACATTAAAATTACATTTTTATCAGTACACACCTATTACTGAAATGTAGACTTCTTAAGCAAAATGAATCCTGTCTTGTTCATCATTCTTACTTTAGCATGAGGGTTGATTCTGGCCATGGAAGGCAGTCAATAGGACTTCTGTTATAGAATGACTGAGTAGATTATGGGATCTCTTCACACATATATCATTTTTTGATTGATCTGGAAATAATGGCAGGATAATTGTTCTAAAACTACGAACAATCCATAATTGTGTGTGTGTGTGTGTGTGTGTGTGTGTTTATTGCTGTTGTCAATATTTTCATCTGTAGAATTTTCTATATTTTTGGATCCAAGAATCTGGTTATCACTTGTACTTTTTTCACCTTCCATGATACAAAGAGAGGCTTGAAAGATGCTGACATATTGTATAACTGACAAGTGGATGAATTGAAAAACTGAAGCACAGCAACCAAATTAATCGAGAGGAAAAGAGTAAAAGGACAGTCTCTGTGACAGAGAGACTACATTAGGGCAGCTGAGGCTGCTGCCATCGAGCTTCTGAGTGGTAATAGAGCTGGTAGCTATCATGGAGAGATTGCTTTCAAAAGACAAAAGACTGTGGCAGTGTGTGCGTGTGCATTTAAGGGAAGAAATGTCCACCCAAACAGCAATGTTGCAAATTGTCTGTGGCAATGAATTAGAGCTTTATTCTGCAAACAATGAAACTTCAATGTGATTGAAAGTGAGTTGAAGCATGAAAAAAAATTCAAATACAAAATATTCCCTGAAGAAAGACTGCCGGTGTAATAACCGCTAAGAGCATACCATTTCTAAATATATCCTATCCGTTTCACTAGGAATTGAGTCCTAATTTATAAACATTTAATCCAATAATAAATTTCAGGATAAAATTACCCTTTATTTTAGAGAGAAACTTTGACTATCTGATTACTATGATAAATTCTTATAGTCTTTGTTCCTTATGTATCACATGTGCTGAGGGTTTTAGAAACCTTTAACACATATTGTGATTGTGTTACTCTAAATAAATTATCTATTGAGTATATGAAGTTCTCTGTGGATTTTGGATTTTGTTTCATTGAGTTTAAAGTAAGTTTCTTGTTGCCTCTGAGAGGAAATTTTACCTTTAGGACAATGTAGATAAAGGTAATGTCCTGTGCCTGGAATTTTACTTCTAAGAAGGGAAATCTTTGGTAAACAAATTATAATTATCCAGAGAATGCATTTGCCTAGTTAGACTTAACAGACTGACAGTTTAAATCGTCCTCCAACAACTAGAAGACCAGCAGAAGTTGTGTTTCTTTCTGTGTATTCTTTTTCATAACAAATTAGAAATTAGTATTTAAACATACACATATTTAGTAGGTCACATGATGTCCAGGGCAGTGCAGACCAAGGTAAATGCAGAAATAAATATTCTAGATATTATTCTTGTTATCAAGTTTCTCATAGTTCCTTGGGATGCCCTTAATTTCTTCAATAATGTGATTAAAATTTTTAAGGTCATGTCATCATACTTTTTTGCTTAAAGATTTTGGTATTTTTTTCTTTATACCTAGAATGAACTAATAATAGAAACTTTGTTTCACAAGATGCCAATTGACCTGGTCTATGCTTCTGAACTTTTCCATCATTTCCTTTTCTCTCACAGTCTTGTTTCCTTAACCGGATCAAAACTTTTCAGGACTCCTGCCTTCTCATGATATCCTTCTCTATTCATATTTCCCTTTCTCATCAAGACACTCCATGACCATAGGGTTTAACAAGGTTTTCCTACTTCATAGCCCCAAGTTAGTCTCTATCCCTGTTTGCTACTTAATATTCCTTATAGCACTTATGACTATCTGAACTATTTATTTACATTAAGAAAAATACCAATAAATTAAGTTCCAAGTTTTAATTAATAAATTAATAAAAGACTTTCTGTTTAAAGCTATATTCATTCACATACAGTAACCTTGGAAGTACATGGTGTTACATGAATGAATGAAATTCTGGAGAGACCTGAGTAATTCAGCTTACGGTGCTATAGTCCTCCACAAAAGGGTAGTTTCTCTTCAATCAGAAAGATGCAGAAGGCTTAGGAAGTTAATCAAAATGCTTTTGTAAGGCCTTCGTACTCTTTCCCATCTTGCAAGATGGTGGGTGAAAAAGCTGAGAAGTCACCTATTAAAAAGAATAAACCTGAAGCCATGAAACATGATGCTGATAGCAAGGTTAAGAAGGCCAAGGGGAAGGCCCACTGCAGCAGTAACCCTATCGCAGTGAGAGGAAAGATCAGGTACAAGAGGAAGTATTCAGCCCCTAAATCTAGGATTAAAAGGGAAAAGGAGGCAGTTCTGGCTATAGTCACAAAACCAGCTTGTGGTGACAAAATGGCGGTACCCTAGGAGTTGAACTTCGCAAAATGCCAAGACACTAACCTGAAGGTGAACCTCCAAAGCTGTTAAGCCATGGCAAAAACCCTGCAGTCAGCATGTGAGAAAAAGGCAAGCTAGCATTCTGACCATCCTAACAGGGTGTCAGAGGCAAGAGGGTGGTTTTCTTGCAGCAGCTGAGCAGCGCTGTTACTTGTGACTGCTCCTCTGTCCTTCAATCGAGATCTCCTGCCTAGGACACACCAGAAATTATAACAGCCACCTCCACCAAAATTGATATCAGTGTTGGGGAAATCCCCAAAACAGCTCACTGATTCTTACTTCAACAAGAAGCTGCCTAAGTCCTTATACCAGGATAATAAAATCTTAGCTACAGAGAAGGAGACATATGAGATAAGTGAAAGGTTGATTAGAAAACTGGACTTGCAAATACTGCCAAAAATCAAAGCTGTTCTTCAACTCCAGTGTTACCTGTGCTCTGTGTTTGCTCTCACAAATGGAATTTATGCTCACAAATTGGTGCTCTAAGTTTCCTACAAAGAACCTAATTAAATAATGCACTTGTAAAACGTTTTTGTCCAGTTTCCCATTAAAGGAATGCTTATAAAATGAAATCTGTCATTTAGATGCAGGAAATTATGCAGAATTTTCCCTCAATTAAGGCCTCAATATTGAAAGGCCTGAGTTAAGATGCTAATTTTCCTTGAATTTACACATCAGATTCAGACCTTATCATCCTTTTCTTGAAAGTGAATGTTCCTAAAAACTTGATTTATAAAAGATTTTGAAAGAAGTTGAAAGTTTCAATAAATAAATCTCATATTATTTGTGCACAATTTTTTAAAAAAAGTATTTATTTGTGCCTACTAGAACTGGGATGTAGGCCAGAGGTGTGGGGTAGTGAGAGGATTCACCAGAGACAGAGTAGGGAGCAGAACAGGCGGATTGACTGAAATGCACTGCTGAGGGGAGCAGCCTGCCACACAGGAGAGATCCGCTGAGCCATGTGGGAAGCTCCCTAGCCTGGATTTCGAACTTCCACTGCAGTGGCTGGCAATGGCATCATAATGCTGAGACTTTACCCCTTGTGCCACCAGGGAGGTCCTATTTTTAAACAGTTTTGTAGATATTGACAAAGCTGTTTTTCATGGAAGGATTTCTTAAGATAAAATCTGTGTATAATAGGTATACTTGTAAAACAAAAGTAGCACTTCTGGTTATCTTAAAGTGTGGCTGGGTTTCAAACTTTGCAAATGCTGTACTTTAGAGTGCCAAGAAAGACAGCCAATTTACAAAATATAGTCGGACTAAATGTACACACATGTTATGCACTTTATCACACATTGTTTAAACTGCTTAAGCCACATCCATCTTGTTTTAAAGACAGCACTTGCAAATACTAAGAGTGCATTGAGAATGTTTATTATCTTACCAATTTTCTTCTTAACTTGAGAGACAGTGCTCAATATGATAAATTACCTTCTGGTAGAAAATCCATTCCAGAAAAGCCCTCTGAAGTGAATACCTGTTAAACCAGAAGATCTTCAAAATGAACACATTTTATAATGAGAAAAATAAATTGAAAGGCAAAGTACTGAAATAAAATGTCTGATGCTTGTAGAAACAAAAAAACTGAAGCCTGGTAATTTGTAAAATGTATCTTTCTTTAACCAGACCTCATTTCAAAAAATGATATAGTTATAGATAAAATATGAAATAACAAATGTGATGCTTAAGATGTTTTTACTGTATATAATTTTGTTATTTATTTCACATGATTAAAATACAGTATTGTGTATTGCTTTGAATTTCTAAATTAAGGAATTTGATTCTTTAAATGGAGTTCATGAGAGTATATGATTTATGGATGTGAAATTTCAAGTTGCATCACTGGGCAAAGTTTAAATTGAATTCTCTCATTGCCCATGTTTCCTTGGAGCATACCATTTAAGAACATGCCTCAGTAACATTTCCTTAAAACCACAGACACTTCTGGATGAAAAAATATGTTGTACATATCACATTTAAACAAGTTGGCTTCTGTGTAAACCTCTCTCATTCCCTCCCTCGCCCTCCTCTGTTACTTCCTCCCTTCTTCCCGCGTCTCAGTCTCAGTTTCTGCTCCTGCTCCCTCCTTTCCTCCCTGAGAAATTTTCTTCCTGACAAGTTACCTTTGAAGTGACTCAGTGACTGTTTCCTTATTCCTCTCAAGTCATATGCAGTGGAGTTTGTCAGAAGGAAGATGCTGCTGAACTGCTATAATAAGAGAAGCTCTCCTAAGTTGAAGTTTGCAACATAAAAGCACTCTAGGAAGAATGAAATGGCAGCTGGGAATAGCACTTTAGGCACTGGAAGCAATATAGCAGCTGTTAGTGGACAGCATTCCTCTTATAGATGTCTATGTGATTTTCTTAGCCAGGGACACATCTGCAGAGCATTATGAATCTGCCAGAAGATTAAAAAATTCATTTACACTTATCGAAATGTCTGAGGGAACTATTTGAAGTGTGAGAGTCTTTTGTAGCTTTTAGGAGGAGGCCTTTTCAGAAGCAAGAAAAGTTGTGTATTGGAAGGTCTAGTTTTAAATTTAAACTTAAAAAAAAGTTCTTATTTTAGTACCAGAGTAGTAAAGTTAATTTTAAAAAGTGAAAAAAGCATCATTATTCTCTAAGCTAATAAAATAATTATTAGAATACTATTAGTATATCAAACATTAGAAGTAATGTTCCAACTCCTGCTATCTTTTATATTAATTTCTTTCTCTTTCTCACTTATCTGTTTATGTATATGTGAATGATTATGTACAACATATGTACACAGCATATGTATTCTAAAATACTCTAAAATAGCACATATCTGCGACATCTGCTCAAAAGATGACTATTTAAATGATATTTTCATAAGGTTTTTATATTTTTCAAAAATATATCTTTTAAAAAATTCATGTATTAGATTTTTTATTAAGGCCATATTGGCTTATAACACTGTATAACCTTTAGGTGTACAGTTTTATGCTTCAGAATCTCTTTGTGGTCTACACCATGGTCACCACCAGAAGTTCAATTCCTCTCCATCACCATACAATTGACTCCTTTTTTGAACTTCGGTACAATAAAGTAAAATAGGGCAACATTTTATATTATGGTACAGACTGGGAAAACTGAGTTGTGTGAATGTCTCTGGTCGTCCAAAATTACCACAGTAACAGAATGTCTCTTTAATTTCAGTCAGCATAATGCTTACCACAGTGCCTAACACAGAGTGGATGTTCATTTATTTAATCATTCAAAATGTTTATTTTGAATGTTAAAAATTTCAGGTGGAATCAAAGTTATAATGTGAAGGATATAATTTATTAACATAAATTATGTAGCATTTGTAGACATAACATATTGAAAATAAATTCAAATGGCATGACTTTTGACAACTTATGAAAGAATCGATCATGTTGTTGCGGCAATATGAACAGCCAAGAGATTACTGCTATATATATAACTAGGAGACTAATAATGAGCAAGCACCTCCCCAATGGAAAGTCATGAGCCCTTGCTCAATTGTTAGATGGGAACACATTTTCAGATTCATAAATTGTTGCTCAACACAACTAATCTTCTTAACAGGGTGTTCTGCAGATTAGTCCAGGGGGAAAAGCACATCAGTCACTGGCCCCTTGGGCCATTAGACCCACAATAAATCATGAACTGAACAGCACTGACCTCCCTACTTCTCCTTAGTAAAACCTTTGGCCATCCATTTGAGTAACCATACCCTGAGAAAAGGGAAACTCTAGATCTTTAGAGGATGCTTAGACCCAAGATTTTTTGTTGACACATATTTGGGACACAAAGTTTTGCCCTAGTCCCCAGGTACATGAGAGTTATATGTGATGTGGTAATAAAATTAGCTCGGGTGCATTTGACAGTACTCTGGCCCTGCTTATTTTCATTTCTTTGGTATCTAAATGGATATACTTAACTGTTGGTATAACCGTCACACTTTTCCTTGATCTTTAGAATAAGAGCTAGAAGGAAAGATGGAAGCTCTTAAAACTTATGCTCTCCTCAATACAGTAAATAAAAAAGCACCAGCCAATCACTAACTGATATGGAGATAGGGCAAACTGTAGAGTAGCTTCCCCATTGAATCAGATGCTACTCTCTAGGTGAGGTTGCACTTGCATTTTGCCTTTTTCCCCCGTTGTATCTACTTCTCCTGAGAACACTTCCCTGATAAGTCATTTAAACATTAATCCCCAACTTAGGTTCTGCTTTAGGAACCAAATCTACATATTTGAAATAGCAACCTCTACTCCACCACCTTTTCATTTTCTGTCCTCTCAGCCAATTTATTTTTTACATAGCCCCAAACAACTTCACCTTATATTTCTAAATAATTAGTTTCAAAAATTTAAAGCAAACACCCTAATCAGATTCTAAGCTACTCTGCATTTCAGATATTTCACATTGTTCATTTCTTCATGCAGCTAGAAAAGGACCTAAACAATAGTAGATATTAAAAAGAGTTGTGAAATAAATAACATAGGAATAAGTAAATAAATTTGAAAATGCAAATTTCAATTTGCTTTTTTAGTTTGTTGTCCTTTAGTAGGCAATGTTCTGATCTATTAATAAGAAATTTAGTTCTCAATATAACACATGCTTTTTTTCTTTTTTTTTAAAGATTTATTTATGTATGCATACAAGCTGGGGTACATGCCAGAGGCGTGGGGTGGCAAGAGGGTTCACTGGAGACAGAGTGGGGAGCAGAATAGGCAGAGAGATGGAAATACACTGCTGAATTAAATGAGCCCATAAATAGATATTTAGGAGTATATATGAATGCAAGTTTAATCTAGAGTTATACTTAGATTTTTTCCCATAATTTCCAAATGAGTTCTTTTTATTTTATGTTGATAAACCTATGTCTTGAGTGTTCTAGTCTTATATGCTATGATTTACTTATACTTTGAAACACAGCATAGTCTGAATTGCTCCCTACTGGTTAACAATCATTTTATAAACGGAACAATATAATTTTTAACTATCCCAAGATGCCATCAATATAAAGAATTACAACTTTTTGTACATTTAAACTCCTGAATCTCAGTGTAAGGTGGTAGATATATTTTATTATACCTAGCAAGATTTAAAACCCACATAATTTTTAGAATTGAGTAGATTTTTGAAATAATAGCAGTCTTTATAGAAATATTAACTTATATAAAGATTTCCTTTTTTCACTTAAACTAATTGAATTGATAACTACATGTTTTATAGTAGCCTTTAAATTATAATGAGGTAGCTTAAAAATAGAGTACATTAAACCAAAAAGCTGACATGTACAGAGAGAAGGCAGACATTTTGAGTTTATCTGAAGCTGCCGTGGGTATTAGTTAAAGCCAAGAGATTTAAAACCTTGAAACATTATTATTGGACTTGAATTGGTGGGAATAGGAAGGCCACAACAATAAGAAAACTGTGCTTTTAAACATACCATCAAAGAATTAAGTGTAAGAGAGTAGGCATTAAGAAAACTGATCTGTCATCCCTATTAATGCTCTTATATAGATATTGATTTAGGATATTAGTCATGGTATATAAAAATGATTTTATTTGATTAATATTAAGTGAATGAAAGTGTGTATTCCTGTGGCCCTTTTAGAGCACCCTACTTTGCCCTGTAATCTCATCTGTAAGCCTTTTTGAGTCATAAGGTCACAATCGTGCTCATGGGCATGATCACCAGTGACTAGAACTGTACATGCTTTGCTTTTAAGTAAAAGTCTATGGGTGAAATCAAGAGATTTGGAAGAATGCTTCCTAGATACGCAAAAAACTGAATGTTTGTATCCACCCAAATTCATATGATAAATCCTAACTAACACTTTAGTGGTTTTTTGAGGGGGCCTTTGGGAGCTGATTAGGTCATGAGAGTGGAACCATCATGTCTTCATACATAGGACTAGAGCCCATATAGAAGAAAGTCCAGAGAGGCCCCTTACTCCTTTTGCCATGTCAGGTTACAGCTACAAGGAGTTGTTAATGAACCAGAAAGTGAGTTTCAGTAGACACTGAATCTTTGACCTTGGACATTTTGGTCTCCAAAACCATGGGAAATAAATTTATCTTATTTATAAGCACTAATCTATGTATTTTTTTATAGCCACCCAAACACTCCAGTGGATGAATTATTTCAACATTAGAAGAGACTGTAATTGTGGACTGAGTTTTAGACAAGACAATAATGGGATGTGAGAGCAGACCCTAGTGAAAGATGAGATTTTGCGCTATAACCCCTTAATCCCTGAGTGTTAGTGTTCAAATTTGGGATAATAAAACTGCCAGATAAATTTGGGTATCTGAGAGTTTAAAGGAGCCATTCTCTGAAAATTTGTCTGTAAAACCTGGAAAACTATAGCCTTATAGGCATTCCATGTGTCATTATGGCATGAGAACAAGAGAAGATAGAGATAGATGGTTATCAGAGTTGGATGTAGGATAATTGCATAGTCTAGTTTGCCCAAGACAGTTCTGATTTACATCTGTTTTGCAATAGCATTTGTCTCTGACAACATGTCCTAGTTCAGATGATAAATTAGAAGAGCACTCTAGTTGCAAGTGGCAAATAGGGCTTGAGCTAACCCTACCAACTTTCCCATAGCACTAAATTGACGTAAGAATATAGCTACATATCCATATCTTAGCTATTGTAAATAGTGCTGCAATAAACATGCAGGTGCATGTATCCTTTCTGATTAGTGTTTTTGTGTCCTTTGGGTAGATTCCCATTCAGTGGTATTGCCGGGTCATATGGGAGTTCCATTTCTAGCAGTTTGAGGAAATGCCATACAGCTTTCCATAGTGGTTGGATCAATTTGCATTCCCACCAGCAGTGTAGGAGAGTTCCTTTTTCTCCACATCCTCGCCAACATTTGTTGTTACCTGTTTTTTTAATGTGCGCCATTCTTACTGGCGTGAGGTGGTATCTCATCATGGTTTTAATTTGCATTTCCTTGACTATAAGTGATGTTGAACATTTTTTCATATACCTGTTGGCCATTTTCTTTTCTTCTTTGGAGAAGTGCCTTTTTAGCTCTTCTGCCCATTTTTTGACTGGGTTGTTGACTTTGTTTTTGTTGAGTTGTATGAGTTCTTTGTAGATTTTTGTTATTAGTCCTTTATCAGTTGTATTGTGTGCAAAGATCTTCTCCCAATTAGTAGGGTGTCTGTTTGTTTTGATTATTGTCTCTTTTGCTGTACAGAAGCTTTTTAGTTTGATGTAGTCCCAGCTGTTTATCTTTTCTTTCACTTCCTTTGCTATAGGGGAAGTGCTTTTAAAGATTTTGCTGAGATGTATGTCATGTAGAGTTTTGCCTATATTTTCTTCTATAACCTAAGATACGGAAACAACCTAGATGCCCAAAAATAGATGACTGGATCAAAAAGATGTGGTACATATACACAATGGAATACTATTCAGCATTCAAAAAAGACAAACACATGCAATTTGCAGCAACATGGATGGATATAGAAGGGATCATGATCAGTGAAATAAGCCAGAAAGAAAGAGAAAATTATCGAATGGTTTAACTTATAGCAGGAATATAGGGGAACCAAATAAAAAGATACATTCAGCAGGGAAGGAGGGGAGGGGAAGGGCTCATGAGAGGGGAAAATGGGAGCACGGGGGACTATGGTGATGGTTCCACGGGTGAACAGGTGATGGGTAACTCATGGGGACCACACAATAATGTAAAAGATATGAATAACAAAAATAAATTATTAAATAAAAAAAAGAATGTAGCTACATTGTCCTGCATTCCAGTCAATTTGAGTCTCAACAGGTGAAAGAAGCATACATATGAAGACTGTATGTAACTTGGGACACTTAGAAGAATTTACATTGCAGTAGATACAAATGGCGGCATAGCAAAAAAATGACCAAGTGACAATTTGTTAAATGACTTCTCCCTACTGCTATCATATTGACATTGCCAAATCTCTGGGTAAAAGGAGTTATAGAAGGTCCTAAACTGACTGACTATAACCTGAAATGGCTACTTCTCTGAGATTGGATAAGATTATGTTTTTGGCAAAAACTTGAAATAAAAGTTTGAAGCTAAGTTCAAGCCAAGTTCAGTTTTAGTTAAAAAGAGAAAAAGACATACAGAGATTGAGGAATGTGTACTCACTCACAAGTGTTTTTCAAGGTGTTCTCTGAGGAATCCCACAGGTCCTCAGACACCAGGACCCTGAAAGGGTCACTGGGGTGAAGAATTTGTGCTCACCACCCTGCATCAATCAGTTTGAATATCTTCCTACTTGTTAAAAGTGTTTTAGATGAAAAAAAGATTTAGCTACTAAAATAATAATGTTAGAATCACCTTTGTTCCTCTATTTTTCTCAGTTCATTTCTAACAGTTCTTACTGCTTTTATTTTCAAAGTGTTATTTCCAAGTAGTCCCGCTTTTTTAATCATCATGTTTGAAGCCGTAATCGTTTCTCACCTGTGTTGTTGCAATAACCTCCCAACTGGCTCTCTTTTCTACTCTTGTTAACCTAGAGTCTAATCTCAACAGAACAGCTGGAAAAATCCTTTTGAAAAGATAAGTAAAATCAGGTCACTTCTGTTCTTTTGACATTCCAATGGTAAACCATACCACTTGAGTGCTACATGACCTTCCCCAGATGGTAACTCTCTCTCTGATCACATCCCATTCCAAACTTCTGTTGCTATATCTGTTATAGCTGTTTCCTGAGTAACTTCACTATGTGCACAACTATGCTAATTATGTTTCCACTTCAGTTTTTACATTTCTTTTTCACTCTGACTAGCCCAATCTTCTTCCAGAGCAAACATTAAAATTAAACTTAATAACTACTAGAACCAATGACTTCTAAGAAAATTGTAGGATTTTAGTTCTGATTATAAGAAATTCTTGCATTGAACTAACTGCAGAATCAAATGCTCTCTCAAAACCTTTTAAAGGAGATGAACTCTGCCTCTGTTATAGTACTACAGTGTCAATTTCCAAAATATCTATCTCTGGAAAGGGAGATTTTGGACCACCGATGCCACATGCAAAGAAATTACAAATAGCATGCAGTCATCTAGCAATATATGTAAGGAAAGGTTACCACTGCTATCTTAAATAGCAAATAATTAAATAATTGAATTTGTTATTAGCAATTACAAACTATAATTTTCACCATAATAAATTCAAGAGATTCTACCTTGCATCAATTATAACAAATCATGCCCCTGCTTTTCACTTATTTAGATGTTATGTATAACAATTAGTTTTAAGATCATGCCCGTAAATTACAACCCCAAAATGCTAAGCAGCCATGCATTATTCTTTGAGATTGATACTTGAATGCAAAGGGACACAGAGTTAACTTTTTAAGGATCTAGTTAATTCATGCTTCCTCATGTGGTAGGTAGCCACTAAGATGGCCCCCAACTATCCTCACCTCCTGGTGCTCATATCCTTAGTAATTCTGTATCTATGACTGTAAGATGGACTTAAATTGACTTGTTTCTGGTGAATAGAATATAAGGGCATGTAAGGGCAGCCTTTCCAACATTAGGTTATAAAAATTCTATGGTTTCTGTCTTGGATGCTCTCCCTCACTCTATTATATTGCACATTCTGGGGGAATTCAACTTTCATATCCTGACACAGTCATTTAGAGGATCCCTTATGACTGAGCTTGGAAGCAGATCTCCTGAACACTCAGAGGTGTGTAAGTGAGTTTGGACATCAATCATTTTTTTTCCTTAAAGATTTATTTATGCATACAAGCTGGGGTACAGACGAGAGGTGTGGGGTGGCAAGAGAGTTCTCCAGAGACAGAGTGGGGAGCAGTACAGGCAGATCGACAGAAATACACTGCTGAAGGGAGTAGCTGGCGAGGCAGGAGAGTCTGCTGCGCCATGTGGAAATTTCCCTGGCCAGGCATCGAACTTGTGTCGCCACTGACGACAGCTCCACAGTGCAGCGCTTAACCGCTGTGCCACCAGGGAGGCCCTGGACATAGATCTTATGAAGACTAAGAGACATGTGCATGTACTTAGAAGCTGTCCTCCCTAGTTGACCCTTGAGATGGCAGTAGCCCTAGCTGCCATATTGATATCAGCCTTGGAAAAGACGCTGAGACATAAACACCTAGCTAAGCTACTCTTGAGTCTCCTGTCCTTATAAACTAAAGCTTAATACTCATGTAAGTTAGGTACTAGGAAACTAAGAGTTAATAAATGCTTGTTATATATATCAAATGATATCATGGAGTATGCTACCAAGGAATTTGTTGTCTAAAAACAGTATTATTTTACTACAGTAAAATTTTTCCTGGGTCATTTGTAAGTACAATCAAACTATAAGAATTTTCACACTAACCATAGAGTCAGAATAGTGAACTTGAGGAGGAATATAATTTGTACTGTGATAAAGCTGGTAATGACAAAATTGGCACATAATTTTAATGTATTAGTTTTGTCTAAAATGCTAATGCTTTAAAAGTAAATTTCCTAAGTCATTTGCCCAACTACAATCCAAGTGACAAAATTGAGACAAACAGGCGGAATGACTGCTCTAGCCTTCTTTCCTAAGAACGGTCACCCAGAGGAGATTTAGTTGTGTTCAGATCCGGCTACCTCAAAAGGACCGCAGTAGACAGGATGGTCAGAAGGCAGCAGCCTTGATCTTCATGACTCCTGTCTTTACATTCCAAGCTTACACCAGTGCCCTTTGAAATAACATATTTTGATCCTTCTGCCCCATCCATGTTGTTAGAGTTTTAATTGGTCAAAGTCCATTGATCCATCACTCATGGCCTTGCTATAATATAGCTCTGATACCAGGAACCTGTAGCATCACGGATCCTTTTATTTGTATAAAAGGAGAAATCTTTCAACATTATTTATATAACTGGCCCCTCCATGACTCAAAGCAGCAGCCTGCAGCCTCAGTTTTCTTCCAATCTTTTACAGCCTTTATGTACATTTAGGACTTTCAGTATTTTTACCTCTACCACTTTCTCATAGCTAAACTTCAATGTCCCTTTATATAGAGAAATACATGCAGAAAATACATGATCATACAGACATGGGTGGAAATTGGAAATATAATTTTGAATTTTTTTCTCTGGCTAGAAGTAGTGAAATGATTAAGTTAATAAAATAAGAAAAAACTATATATATATTTTACTAATGACAGATAGTACCTTATATTTCACGAAGTATATATATATATAGTTGTAGACTAAAATTAATCAATGTGTTTTGTGTTCCTTTTAAAACATGTCATAGAGGGGCCTCCCTGGTGGCACAGCAGTTAAGCTTTGCGCTGTGGAGCTGGTGGCGATGCGAGTTTGACGCCAGCTGGGGAGATTCCCAGATGTCGTGGCAGACCTCTCCTGCCTTGCCCGTGGCTCCCCTCAGCAGTGTGTTTCCGTCGATCTGCCTGTTCTGCTCCCCATTCTGTCTCTGGTGAACCCTCTTGCCACCCCATGCCTCTGGCCTGTGCCCCAACTTGTATGCATAGACAGATAAATCTTTAAAAAAAATAAAATATGTAATAGAAAATTGTCTATTCATACACCCACACATTTAAATACACACATACACACACACACACACACACAAGAGACAAATATGCTTTTCTCGTTAAAGAACATTTAGCAACATCATACTGTTATTTGTTTAGGTATTTTTATAAGCAAATCCTATTTAGAGTTTTAGGATCATAGATCCCAAATGCATTTCTTCGATTATTTTTAGTTAGGTGTTGACATATACTAACAATTCTCAGATTGTATGTGGTTGAAAAATGTGGGGTTAAACAAAGTGAAATCATTTTTGTCACTTCAGAAGATATTTTAATATGCCTACCTGCATTATGGATACACAATGGGAGTTATGGAGTACAGCCTTCCTCAAAAAACTGGAAAATAATATTTTTTGATAGTGAAACATATTTTCAGAAAGATAAAGAAAGGAGGGGGAAATGAGTAAAAAGGAAGAAAAGAAGACTAGAAAATAACAAAGAGGGAAGATAGAAAAAATTGGGGGATATTTATTACTTTTCCAGTGGGCTAAAAGAAATTTTAAAAAAATCATAAGTCACTGGTTAGAATATAACAATTATACCATTGTGCTTTCAAACAGATTATATTTATCACACAGTAAGTTGATATAGAGACAACAATTGATGGGACAGAGGGGAAGAGAGGGAGAGAGAGATTGAGAGATATTTTGGAAGAAGCATTTAGAATAATCAGAAAACCACTTTAGAGGAGATAATTAACTTGAGGATAAGCACCTACTATCCAAAAGGTTTCTCAGTAGCACTGTAGACATTTCTGTTTCTATGTCCTCTTCTATTACTTTTAATAATGGTGTCACTGATAGACTCTTTTCTGGATCACTGCATGCTGATGGAACAGGAGAAGAACAGGCTGGCTCACCCTTGTCCTCATCAGATAAATCAAGAGAATATTCTGTTGGAGGTTCTGAAATAGGAAGTCCCTCACCATGTGAAACTGGTCTCAATGCAGATGGAATGTTTGGGTAGACTATTCTCTACTTCTTTTGCTTCGTTATTCCACCATAAAGAGGAGGAACCAAGCAGAAGTAACAGTCTTTGATGTGGTTGCTTGGCTCTCTCCACACCATGAGGACTGCAAATGGCATGGATGGTCTTTTGCCATTTAACCACTGTGAAAGCTGTGTTGTACATGTAGCACGGCATATATGCAGGGCTCAAGGCTTGTCGTGGTCACCAACCTTGCATCCAAAGTCAAGATGATAAGCCTTCTTCACTTGAGAAGTGATACATTTCATCTGGTTGACAGATGTCACTTCCCCACAAATAGAGCAGAAATTGTCCACACTATTTTTTTTTTATAATATATATTTTTATTGTTATTTATGTCTTTTACATTTTGCATTCCCCTTGGGTAGCCCACCACCAATTCACCCGTGATCCATCTCCATGGTCCCTTGTGTTCTTTTCTATTCCATTTTGTGCCCTTTCCCTTCCCTCCCTCCGGCTCCTTCCTCCCCCCTCCCCCCCCCCACTGATTGTCTCTCTCC
>PVIJ01001789.1:0-23550 GCA_004024925.1 Scalopus aquaticus
TTCACAATAGCAAAGGTATGGAAGCAACCCAGATGTCCAAAAATAGATGATTGGATCAAGAAGATGTGGTACATATACACAATGGAATACTATTCAGCATTCAAAGAAGATAAACACATGCAATTTGCAGCGACATGGGTGGAATTAGAGGGGATCATACTCAGTGAAATAAGCCAGAAAGAAAGAGAAAAATATCGAATGGTTTCACTTATAACAGGACTATAGGGAAACCAAATAGGAGAGAGACACTCAGCGGTGGGGGAGGGGGTAGCAGGGGGAGGGGAGGATAAGGGCACAAAAAGGAATAGAAAAGAATACAAGGGACCATGGAGATGGATCACGGGTGGAATTGGTGGTGGGCTACCCAAGGGGAATACAAAATGTAAAAGACATTAAAAAAATTAAAAAATAAAAATAAAAATAAGAGAGGCAGAAAAAAAAAAGAAAAAAAGAACAGCCTCTTAGCCCCAGACCTGAGTGGAGACAGGAAGAGAAGTAGGAAGGTAGGGAAGGAAGAAATGAAGAAAGGAAAGAAGGAAGGAGGGAAGGAGGGAGGGAGAAAGGAAAGGAGGCGGGAGGGAGACAGTGGGCATGGATGTGTACCAGGCCTTGTGTCATCCTGGCAGAGTCTGGGTCGTACCATTATCCCCATTCTCAGACCAAGAGGATGTGCTAGTGATACCCACGGAAGCAGTTTGTGACAAAGCAGGAAACAGCACCAAGCCTTCTGACTCGAAGTCTCCCACACAGAGGAACTAGTAGAGTTTACCTCATGCCTCTTATCTATGACTGTTAATCAGGATATACCCCAAGTGTAATTTATGGCAAGAAAACACTGCTAATTCAGGAGCAGCCTCCACAGGAAGCATTATTTACACTAATGGAATAATAAGAGCCGGGGAAAACCCTAACATTTACAGAGTGTTTCCTAAGGCTGAGGTCGGTGCAGCAATAAGCTCTTTGAAAACACTTTATCCAGACAAAACTCAAAGAGTAGGCACGATGCTGTACCCACTTTGCAGATGGGAAGTCGGGGGTTCAGAGAAGCAAAGTAGCTTGCCTCATGTTGCAAGCTAGAAGTCATGGTACTAAAATTCACATCTTGGTCTTCAAAACCACCTCGCCATTCCCTGGGCAGACTGGGGAGACCACAGCGATAAATTAATATTTAATTGTATGACACTCACATATACGGCATTTGTGTTATATTAATACAATATTTACCATCTGCATACACATAAAGCATAACATATAGAACATACATGACGGTTTATGCTGGTGTAATGCTATGACATGACCAAAGTAAAATGAAGAGAGGCGAGTGCTGTCCAGTCCCAGCACTGACACCAAGTGGATCAGGCCGCTGTCAGGAATTAGGTCAAGGGCTCATGATCCCTGTCACTCCTGAGGGGGAGGCACTTTCTGGTCAGGGCACCTCCGTAAATTGCCCCGTGACCCACCCGAACAGTACAGCCAGAGTCTCCTGGGAATATGGGCAGATTGGCCTGCTTTGCTGGAGCCAGACTCTCCAAGCCCATAAAGTGAAGCCGCCAGGGGCTGAGTCCCCTCCCCTGCATAAGGTCATGTAGAAATTCAGCTGCAAGTGCCCTGAAGAGAGGCCGGGGAAAGGGTGTAGCTTCTGCTGAGGGCCAGCAGAGCCTTCACTGCCTACCTCCCCCAGCACCCAACTGCCCTGGCACAGGGAGACTTGGTGCTGACAGCGAGCCGGTCATGGCCTGCAGCTGCCTGCTCAGCATGATGGCCCCCCTCCTGCCCCCGCCCCATGGGATCGGGCAGCAAAACTCAAGACCCAGGGAAGGTCACTGAAATTAGTTCTGCAGCTGGATTTGAAATGGCTTTGGTGCTGTGACCAGGACTCTGCACCCCACATGGGGGGGTCACGCGGCCTACCTTTTACTGTTAGGACAGTTGCTGGCCTTGCCTGTTCCTTGCCTGTTGTGCCCTCCACTGCCTTGTATACAAACAGACTAAACACCACTGTTGTCATGTCCCTGTGCACGGAAATGGTTTTGCAGAACTGCAGCGTGCGGCCAAATGTAAGAGACTTTGACTTTACTAGGTTGTCCCCACAGTCATCAGTGTCACCCTGCTGTTGAGGATGGTTTCATCAGCTTGTTTTCTGAGAACGGAGTGTATGAATAGCTCGCTCTGAAGTGAAATGAGCACCAGCTCCCTCCTGGATCCCCCCACTCAGCCCAAGGTAGATCAGGGCCACACTCAGAATCACCTACCCCCCATGGAGAATAAGCTGTAAATTCCTTCTTTCAAACTGCCATTCAATCATAGGTGGGTATTTATAGACCCCACACTAGGTCCTGCCTTGTGCTGAAGTTGGTGCACCCACGCGGCCTCCCTCTGTCAAGGACAGAGGAGACACCGCCCTATTCTACTGCAAGATATGGCCAGCAATCCAGACTTGGCTCAGGGGATATTCTGGCCCAATCCCTCACCCAGGAAACGAGTGCCCAGGACCAGGGTTTGTTATAGGATCCCAGCACAAAACTGCAGATTGCCTCGCTATAACCTGGCCAGCAGGCAGGGCCTACAGGAAAACATCACCCAGCCCTGAGCAGACCAGGGCTGGCACCTCCCAGTCGCCAGCTCCACAAGAGGCTTTCCTGAGGGCCCATTAAGCAAAATTCCTTCCCTAGAATGCAGGCTTCACCGGGAGGTGCCTGTTCAGAGGAAGCAGATTAAGACTCCCTCCGCTGAGCTGCCCTAGACCAAGGTGCCTAGAGGGGACACCAGCTCCTTTCTTTGAGATTCTGAAGGAGACAAGCAGGAGGGAAGACCCTCACCCCACACAGGGAAGGCCTTTCAATTTTTCATGGAAAGCCTGCATCTCTGCACCCTGTCCCTGACTAAAGAGAACATTTATCTTGGCCAAATGGGAGAAGGCCCTTTACGTTCTGAAATGAAGTGTCAGCGAGCTAGGACAGGTCCCCAGATACCCTTCAAGTCACTTTTTATTCTTTTCTATCCACGATCATTAAGGGAAAATCTCTCTGCAGCTTCTGTAAAACCCATTCACTCGAGAGAAATAGATCAATGAGAAGGTCCCCGCCCCGAGAGGCTCAGCTGCCAGCTCTGAAGCGAGACATTCATTCTCCCTGGGGCCCACGCCAGAAGGACAAAGGCTGCTCACTCCCACCCCCAAATGAAAAGCTGGCCAAAAAAGTTCTCTAACTAGATATCTATTTCTTCGCTTTCATACGGCAAGAACAAAATCTCGTTCCGAGGGTGGCATATCTTACACTTCAAACAAGTGCAACCTTGCCACTTATTTTAAGTGCACTTGCCTTCTAAAGTGATAGCAGAATCCATGGGAGGAAACAGCAAGATGGCGGAGGCACAGCTGCCTCCAGAGCTGGCACCAAGAGCAACAGCTGCAGGACCCGGAGAAGGTTCCCCAGAAGAGCTGGGAGAGCTGATGCCCCAAGAGGTAGTGCAATTCAAGTGTGAAAAACTCAACCTTGGTGCCCCATCTGTAATGCTGGCACCCCAAGAATCGTGTCCAGGCAGGAGGGGTGGGCACATGAGCACTAAAGAGAAGGGACCCTACGATGAGCATAGGCGAATGAGAACATAGTCCAACAATTACTCATTTGCTCAGTGATTCTGCACTTATTTGAACCTACTGTGTGCCAAGCACTGGCAATGGGGCATGGGAGGAAGTAATCATAGCAACAAAACTAATCACAGTGACTATATTGAACTCACCCTGTGCCACACACTCTGCCAAATGTTTTCTGTGCATTATTTCATCTAGTAGTTACAGTGACTCCTGAAGAAAGGTGCTGATACGACCCTGCATTACAGACAAGGGAAGGGAGGCAGAGAGGTTCAAGCAACTAGCCCGAGTTTATGTAGCCAGTAAAAGGCAGAGCTGAAATCTACACACTGGATTCTCTGGCCTCTCCGCTCGAGAAGGAGGAAGGTTGATATGGGCCTCCAGAACCTGTCAGGATGGAGAGCACACCATGTTGCCCTGGGTCCAGTGCTTGCCCACAGCTAGGAAGAGGAGAGTGTGCAAATGCAGGGAGGGAGATGGGAAAATTCCAGTGTGTGCTCAGGATCACAGGGAGCTGGACTGGGGCAGGACCAGGGCAGCACAAGGCCAGCCATACCGTGGGGCCTCGAAGTCCAGGCTCAGGGGTTCAGCTTTACTTAGAAGTCACCAAAGGATGAGAACGGGTGGAGAGGATGACGTACTCAAAAGCACGTTTTAGAAAGACTACCGGCTGCAGGCTAATATTTATAGCTCAAAATGCGAGGCAAAGCATAATATCTAGACTATTACAGGAAAAAAATCATATGCACTGATTGAAACCATCCATCCAGAGCTAGGCATTAGACCCCATCCCAGGAAACCTGAATTTGCCCCCCAGGCCCCTCCTGCTGACATGCCTGCATAGGCACCATCACATGAGGCAGAACTAAGTGACCCCAGTCGCCCTGTGGCTTCCTCTGGCTGTCACTGGGAGGCTTCTTCCCCGGCTCATTCTCCAGCCTTTTCACGTAGCCGTTCTCACCAGTTGAAAGGGAGAGCCTGCTGCTCTCACAAGGGCCCTTTTCATGCTGTACTTGATAACTGGGGCTCTGGCGTCTCTCACAGCTTGCCAAGGTCATGCCAAGTGCCTTTTGCTGGAGATGGAGCCCTCACCATCATGCTGCCTCTGCTCCAGCTGCACGTATTGGGCTTTGGGCTCCAGCCAGACCCTGTGAAGTGGCTTGGAAATCCCCATGGGCCTTCCCCACCGATGAGCCCGGGGGCTCACCTTCCCATGCAGATTCTAGTGATTCTGGTGGCCCAGGAACAAGAAGGGGCACTCCTAAGCACCAGCAAGGCACACCGATGATGAGCAGGGCAGCTACAGCCCCAGGCGACTGCAAACATTTCGCCACAATCACACCTGGGCTGCAGCTGAAAGGTTGGCAGTGTCCGGCAACAGCTCCCACAGTGTGGGGCCTGAGTGTGGGGCCCAGTGCTTCTGAGTGTGGGTCAGAATTGACCCTGTCATGAGGGGAATGATCTGGAATCATGAGCTAACAGTGCAGCCCTTATAAATGCACTCAACCACATCTGTCTGCCCGGAGACGGGTGATAGTCTTCAAACTGAGAAAACCCACAAGCCTATCAAACATTTCACCCCACTGTAGTCCCCAGGCAGACAGAAATATTTGTCTGCTGAGCACATATTTTACAGTTAGAAACCAAAGGGTGCTGAGTCCTGTTTTTAAGTCTGTTCAACCAAGCAGGGACAGGAAACATGCCGGGGGTAACGTGCCCGGTGGCGGAGCACAGCTGTCTCCACAGCTGACAGATCCGCCGCAGCTGCAGGCAACGTGGGCCAGTGGAGAGCAAGACAGAGGTGCTGGCGCACCGGCCATTCAGCTGGAGGGGTGCACTATTCTCCAGCTGCCTCCCCTACTGGTTCCACTGCCATCCTCACAAGGCTGACCTATCCATCTGGTTTCTGGCTTGGCTCTTGCATAACCCCAGGGTTTTCTAAGTCTCTGAGTTTTCTTCTTATGTCCCTTTAGTAGTTGCTGTCATTGCCCCTTCATTGCATGACATATTCTGCCTCCTCCCTCTATGAAGAGGACTCCAGCTGGCATCTGGGCCTCGCCTGGAGGGGACTGTAAACCTCTTCTAGCAGGGAGCCAATCCCTTCTTCATGACTCTCTTCACCTGGGGCATTTTCAGCTGGAAAGGGATGTCACTCACCATTCAGACCTTTCAAAGACAGATGGATGCATTCCCAGCAACGGCTAATGGGATTTACCTAATTCATAATTCACAGAAGTAGTCTAAAGGTCTGACTGGGTATTACAGACTACAATTTTGGAAGGGTGGGTGGTAGGGACAAAATCCATTAAGATTTTACTAGTGCTTAGAATTCACCTTCACTTCCCTGGTTCCATGGAATCCCCACATCACGATGTCCCTTCTTATCCAACTGCAATTTGGTTCAGACTCTTAACACCACCTTAGCACCCACCACAATCAGCACCCACCTATTTGACCCCTCCTTTTCTCACACCCCTCCCAAGACTGTGCACTATTTGAGAGCAGGGAGCACCTCTTCCTTCTTATGTTTCGGCGACTGAGTATATCATCAGCGTGTGTCGAGTTTACTTGACTCCCACAGGGTTGGGTCAAGAGAACACCGCTAGGAGCAGGAGTAATAATACTAGCATATACCTACACAGTCTTACTATGTGCTAGACACTGTTCTAATCCCTTTTACATAGCTAAAATTAGTGATTCTCACACCAAGCCTAGGTAAGTAGTATTATCCCCATTTTATTGATGCAGAAAGGGAGGTACAGAGAGAGAATAACTTGCTCCAAACACCCAGGGCAGGGCTGGGGTTGAACCCAGGCATGTGGCTCCAGAGTTTGAGCTCTACACGTGCGATTCTTCATGTTGAACCAATATGAACTCCCTCAGAAACTTCTCTATATTTTCTAGGAGAGACTCATTATAGACATACAATATGTACAAGGGAGAAATTAATAAAATTCAATTCTGCAGACAGCCAAGCCAGAGGAGCATGCGAGACACAGATGGAAAATGAGCCTGGGGTCCTCTGTACACATTGGATGCTGCTCTGCACACAGCCAGGGTGCAAGGGGGGCCTGCAAAGAAGAAACAGGGAGACGAGGCCCCTCAGGGCAAGGCCTAGGGGTGGGAGGGGTGTGTCCTGGATGTCACCAACTGAATGGGCTCATAATTGAGTAGGCGCATAATTGTGGGGGGTGGGACTGAGGCTGTGGTTCCCACACTGCGCTTTAGATAATTCAGCTGCACTTTAGAATCACCTGAAGAGCTTGGAAAATCCCTATACTCAGTCCCTTCGGAGCAATTAACTCCCTCTCTCTGAGGCTGGGGCTCAGGCACTGGCATTATTCTAAAGCTCTCTGGGTGAGCCAGTGTACAGGCAAGTTTGAGAACCACTGGTTCTGAGCCCATGCAGGGTTATTCACCAGAGAAGTCAGTTCTTTCATTATGGACTAAGAAGGTGTATGGGGATTCAAACTGGGTGAGTGCCTTTCATCCCACCTCCCGCGTGGGCTGTCGGAGGCCACTCCAGGAAAGCGTGTTTTCTCGGGAGCCCTTCACGGGGGCAGTAGGTTTTAGATCATATAGCCCCAGTTCAAATTCCCAACCTTGCCGCTTACCTGCATGTCCGCTTCCTAATCCCAAGAAGCTGTGAATATGTTTGGTTACAAGGCAAAGAGGAACTGAGGATGCAGAGAGAAGGAGGATGGCTTCTCTCTGACTTTCAGAGCTGACTTTCAAATAGAGAGACTCATGTTGAGTTATCCAGGTGGGCACAATGTGATCACAAGGATCCTTAAATGTGGAGGAGGGAGACAAGAAGAGTCCAAGACAGAGCAAGGTGGCGTGAGAAAGACTTGATAGGCTATTGCTGGTTCCAGCATCTAGAAGCTGGAAAAGGGAAGGAAGTGGATTCTCCCCTAGGCCTTGCTAACACCTGCTTAGTAAGACCCGTTTTGGACTCCTGGCCTCCAAGACTGTAAGACAAATTTGTATTTTTAAAGCCACTACGTTTGTGATAATTTGTTACAGTAGCTATAGGAAACTAATACAGGAAGGATGGGAAGATCAAATAAGGTAAATATATAAAACATGTAGCACTGTCCTCAGTGCTCTGTAATTAGTCACGATTATCAAGTTTGCTGTCACCATCCTATCAGGTGGCTGCTACCTCCTGTGGTTGGTCCTCCTGCTGTGGGGCGTCCCTAGATCCTCTCCCCGGTGCCTGAGGTGCGTCAACAAGAAGCTTGACTTTATGACCTGGGCCCAGGCTGATGAGAACAAGCCGGTTTTCCTGGACAGAGCAAGAGGCTCCCCTGAGCCCTGTGATGCCCATTAGTTCAGCATGGACCAGTGTTCCTGCTTCCTGACTCTGTTCACGAGAAACAACAGGAAATGGGACCGTAGGGAGGTAGGGGCGGGAGGGAGAAGGTTGGGAAGGGAGGCCCCCAGGGATTGCTCCTGACTATCAGCTAAGAAAGAACCGTGGGAACGGTCAGCAAAGGCGTCCCAGACCACATCCAAAGTAGCTAAGCATTTCCCACCTCAGAGTTAGCAATGATGTGAAAGAGCCAGGCCACTGTAAGGTGAGCTTGGGTTTATAGTGATCATCTCCTGGGCAAGGAGGATCCAAAGTAAACATTCATCAAGCCCCTCTTCTGTGTCAGGCACTTGTGGGCCCTTCATTCACCCCACGCCGCTGATGCTCACAGCCCTGCTTTGTGGCCAGTAAGACCTCAAGCCGCAGAGAGGGAGACAGACTCAGGGAGGTTCGGTGATTCCCCGCGGGTCGTCCTTTAGCACCAGAACTGAGATTCAAACTCTTGATTACCAATCTAGAATGTTCTACTCCATACCATATTCTGTTTTCTTTTCAAAAAAGCTGGCTTAATATTTCAGTCATGAGTGATTTAATCCCAGGAGCATGAGAACATAGTACAAGGTATCTCTACCTTGAAATGTGTAGGCCATGAAAATGTAAAAGCTTCAAGAACTGCAGATAATTAGAAAGGGGCTTGAAGGAAATTTGGTGGCCGCTGAATAAATCCTGTGTGAGCTCAGGGTTGCCATATTTGCAGCTCTGCATGATAGTTATTAACCTCGGGTTTCCTGTGGCCCCTGAAGTCACTAGGCAGGTGAGAGGAGACACGTCCACGCCCCACTGGACTCCCAGCAAATTAGAATGTTGCACCAGTCCCAGGAACTAAATTTATCCTGAAAGGACACCAGATCAGAATGTTCTTTGCTATAAGAGATTCTGTCCCTCATTGTGCTCCTCTTTCTTTTTCCAGAGCCAGGAGGTGTCGGCTGTAAAATTCAACCCTGTTAATTCAGCTTTAAAGCCACACACACATGAAGCCAGCCCAGATCGACAGACACCACATATTTAGACAGGAATGGTTGAAGCAAGAAAGGAGAGTCAGAGAAGACATAGAGAAGGTGGACAGAGGTAGGTTTAGATGCTGCCGATAAGAGGGTGGAAAAGAAACTAAGAAGAAAAACGGTTTCAGTCGGCTGCTGGCGAGCTCACGCTGTAAGGCAAGCCCGCGGCAGCCTGCACCGCAGCTGGCTCCTGCTCCACGTCAGCTGCTCCTTTCCAAGCCGTGGCTGCGCATCTCCTCCTCCGGCTCCCCTCCTTTGCACCTGGCGTGCCCACTACAAGCTGAGAAGCCCCCATATTGGCCCTGTGTGATATCACTGCTCGGCAGGTGACAGCCAGGCCTTGGGGTCAGGAGTTATCCTGCCACAGACCCTGGAGGGTGGCGGCTCCTGAGCCTCCGCTCTCTAAACCTGCAGGTGGAATGCTGCAGGCAAAGGAAGAATGTGAACTCCCTGCCTCAGGGGAAGCTCAGTCTCCCGGCCGCTGGGGAATAGTGTATTTTTAGATGGCTGCTGGATTTGGGAACAATAAGAGAAGAGCAAAATTGTAAAATCCTAAGGTTCTTGTAAAGTCTCATCAGTGCAGTTCCTGCTAAACATCTAAAAAGATCTGACAGAGCCAGACAAACTCGGGCTCCCCACGAGGATCCTGGTGGGGTTGTGTTCCGTCAGAGATCACAGAGCCTTGGCTTCGGGGCAGGGAGGAGTATTTTTCCATTCCTCCTGCTCCTGAACAAGAGTGTTCAGGTAGCTGTCATGGCTATTCCTAAAGATCCCCCAAGGAAGGAGATTTTCAGAGTTTCCTTTTGTCCAATACTGAGATGTAAAGTCGGAACAGGTGCTAAAAACTGGGGAGGGAGTCAGTCGCTGCCAGCCTACCCCCCGCCCCCCCCCCCACCATCCCCTGGTCTTAACACTATTAACCAATGTTTTCTCAATAAGATGCTTTGCTGATGCAACCCTGGGGACAGTACCCTAGCTTTCCCGCCCCTGCCTCCCCAACAGTTTGCCATCTCTAAGTCCCTTTTGATTATTGACTTGTGATTCGACTCGCCAGGTCTGCCTCCGGGCCCCCTTTGTTTTCCTTCTATTTGATGGAGACACAGCTGACACCATCAGTGCATAGGTTAAGGTATATAGCACAGCACGATGGCTTCATTTACCATGGTGGGTTCTTGTGCAGTGAGTACAATAGATGCCGCTATCATCCACCTTCTCTCAGAGGGGCAGTACACAGAGCAGTGTTAGCTAACTCCACCAGGCCATCCGTGACGTCCTGAGACTTACCCAGCATATAACTAACTGCAAGTTTGTACATTGGGACCACCTTCCTCCAACTCCTCTCCTCCCACTCCCAGCCTCTGGGAACTACAAGTCTGACCTCTTTTTTCTGAGTTTTGTTTTTCCGTGATTTTTTTTTTTTTTTTTTTTTTAGATTCCACATATAAATGAGATCATACAGCATTGGTCTTCATCTGTCGGACTAGGTTCATTTAGCATAATGCCTCCAAGATCCAGCTATGTTGTTATAGATGGTAGGGTTTCCCTTTCTTAATGATTGAATAGTATTCCATTGGCTCTATATCCACAAGTCTTTACCCATTCATCAACGGACACTTAGGTTGTTTCTCTATCTGGGCTATTGTAAATGCTGCTGCTATGAACATGGGGGCGTGGGGGTGGGGGGGCGATATCTTTTCGAATTAATGTTTTCATTTCCTTTGGATATATTCCCAGAAGTGGAACTGCTGGATCAGATGGTAGCTCTATTTTTAATTTTCTGAGGAACCTCCATGCTGTTTTCCAGAGTGGCTGCACCAGTTGACAATCCTACCAACAGGGCACAAGGGCCAGCCTGCTTTTTCATTCTCATTTCTCACCACTGCCCTTATGGCCAACCGCATCCCTCCCATCGCCGAAAGCTCTGAGCGCCCAGCACCACATGTCTGCTTAAGCAGCACCCTCCCCCCGAAGCAGTCTCACTCCATCTGCATGTGCCAGGAGGGCTCAGCCTTTAAGGCCAGTTTCAAATGCCCTGTGTGGCATCGGCCTCCTTTCCATCCAGGGGAGTCCTTGCTGTGCCAGCCGCGCCCTCATTCCACAGCTCAGCTCTCAGCACTTGGCAGCCAAGGTGGTGAGTATTGAATGCTTATCGCCCCATTAGATCACAGGCCCATTTAGGGCAGGGACCTTGCCGTCCCCACAGTACCCGTGTCTCACAACAGACCTTCAATAGCTCTGTATCGAATGAATTAATCACCTTTTGTCCAGTCCTCAGGGGAGGTGGAAACAGTTGCTATTTCTAACAGCAGCAGGAAGAAAAATATTGCCCTGCCCACTACCCCCCCACCCCCCATTCCACACACACACCGGGTGCTGATTATTTCTCTTTGCTCTCAAATCAACAAGATTTCTAGCACATTCTAGCAGGAACACCAGAAAGAGCTGGGAGGAACCTTGGAGAGCATTAAGTTCTCGCCCAGGTTGCACAAATGGGGGAGCCAAGGGTAGGGAGGGCAGAGCCCGTGGGCAGTGATCCAGCGGGCAGGTGTCAGGGTGCCTGCCTTCCCACAGTGCTCCCACGGAGCTGCCTCGTGGTGTGGGGTTCAGAGGCGGCAGCCGCCCTGCACCTGGCAGATGGCTCCACCGTGGCTGGTTACTGATCTCTGGTTTGTGGCTGTGGCCAGTGGAGCCACAGATCAGGAGTCACAGCCGAGCCCAGCTGCTCCGCTGACAGTGTTTCCGGGAAGATCTGTGGCACAGGGCACAGGGGATGCAGGAATACTCCAGTGACACTTGCTGAGGCCAAGTTGCCACAACCAAATCCTGCCAGTGGCAAAGTGCCGACTTCTCCCTTTTGCTTCACACACTGTGAGCAGCACGGAGACAGGTCCTCTCCATGGCCACAGCTCCACCCCTCCGCCATGAGTACTTGCTATGGGAATGTACGGGGGAGGGAGCGTAAAATCACAACCTAAGGAGAGGCCACAAAATGTTCACAATGAGAACTATTTGCAAATCCGTGAATCTCTCCTCCCGTCTTTAACCCAATAAAAGGAAGTTTACTTCCCCAGATTCCATTTCTGGCTCAACATTTGTATCAATGGTTTGGATGAAGCTATTGTCGGCAGGCTCATCAGATGTGGCAGGCTCATCAGATGTGGGAGGAAAGGAAGCTGACGGCCCAAACACGTGCTGCAGAGTGAAATGCTAAAAGACCCGGACAGACTAGCACAAATCAGAGAAACACGACAGAGGCAAACAAAAGGTGTGGCTTTTTTCCCCCAAAAAGTAAGCTCCAAGCAAGGATGGGAGATTGGGGGGCACCCTGTAGTTTGGCAGCTCTGCAAAGAAGACAGGGATTTAGTAAGCACCCAATTCAACGAGGAATCAAAAGGCCCTGGTGTTTCTGGCTGCAGTGAAGAGTGAGCACACAAGAGAGCTGGTCCTGCGTGCCGACCAGCTCACACCGCTGGACTGAGGTAGAGCAGAGCAGTCGGGAGGGGTAGAGACAGGGCCCCTCACCATGCCAGGGAGCGTGGGTTGTTTTATCTGGGGAGCAAAAGACCCTGAGAGGTCCTGTGTCCAACCGTAGGGGGCTTGGGTGTGAGGATGCTGGCTCCTTACCACAGGGAGACTCAGAAAAAGGAGCAAAACAGGGGTGGGGAAATGGAGGAGGCTGCTGCCCAGGCCAGCAGCAGCCCAAGGCTTGGTGTCTGAAGGGAAGACCAGATGCAACACAGACAGGCCTTGGCCTGTGGGTGGAGCAGGACTGGCCCTGAGGGCAGGAGGACACTGTGGCTTCGGGCAAGCAGTGAATGGGCGCAGGAAGCCAGAGCCAGAGGCTTGGGAGGCAAGAAGGACAGACCCAGTGTGGGGCCAGCTAGACAGCCATGGCTGCAAGGAACGTTCTAGCCTGGCAGGGAACAGTAGGGGAACCAAAGCCGTGACTTTGTGCTGAGATCTGGGGCTGTGGTCCTGAGAGGGCAACCCGCCAGCTCCCTCAGGCAGGCCTGGGCTCCACGGGGAGTACAGTGGGGACACCAGCCCAAGAAAGGGCTTTCTAATAGGCAGAGGTCCCTCCTGGAGGTGTGAGGGAGCAGAGCCCCCAGTGCCACTGCAGGGAATGGGTGGTTCTTCAGGCCTGGGCTTTATCATGTTCGCTCTTGCCCCACTTTGGACGGAAGTCCCAGGGCTCAGCCCATTTCTGGACTGCTCTTAGGCAGCCCAGAAATTAGGGGTAGAAGAAATAATTTGAGGATGGAGTTCTCTCCCCCAGCTGTGAAACCTGACAGTCTCGGAGCCAGTCAACATGGCTTGAGTCCAGCACTGCCTCCCACCAGCCACATGACCTGAGAGAGAATTCAGTTGCCTTATCTCTAAAACAGGGATAATAACAAATCCACCCTGCTCTTGTGAGCATTCACTGGGCTCATAAGGTAAATGTGCCAATCCCTGGCACATAAGAGATCAACCAGCAGCGATATCCTTGTTGTCCTTTGTGAGGCATAAACCTTTTTCCAAATCCAAACTTGGGATCAGACCCTGGCCTGTGATGTGAAGGTGAAGGTGAAGGGTGAAGACCAAGCGCAGGGGCAGATGTGGCGAGGCACTTTGGGAGAGGAATGAATGAAGAAAGCCCTGGAGGCCTGGAGGGGCACCTGCACCCACAGTCAGGCCCCACAAACAACAGCAAAGCCAGTTGTAGGGCAGGAGAGTGGTGACGGCACCCCAAAACTGCGGATGGACTTACCAAACACTTCAAGAGGGTTAAAACGGTCCATTTTATCACAATTAAAAAAAATGTTTAATGATAAAGTCAAAACTTGGCCCCAGGTGTCCTGGCCACACGAGCCGAGCAGTGTCCCTCCCACACCGACAGGTTTGAACCAGGCATTGTTCAGAGGAAATGGTGCTCAGCTCATTTTAATTGTATTGGATTCTTTAATTCAAAGATAAACCAAGCACAATTCATATCTTTTCCAGTTGCTGGGTTTGGGAGAATTTGAGCAAGGGTGATTTTGCCATATTTTCTCTTAAAGACTGGAAAATGTCATTTTACCAGATTCCCACTGAACAGAACGCTGGAGTGATCAGAATTTGCTCAGCAGTACAATGCAATGATGACAGTAGAGAAGCCTCCAAATACTAAAAATTCTACACCACCCTTCACTTTCCCAAATGCTCAGAAGGCCAATTAGCTTTAGCTCAGACTGAGAATCACGGGTTCCCACTGTGTACAAGGCCTGTCACTGGCACAGCAGAGATGGCCACAAAGATGACCAGAGCACGCAGGCCTCGCTGAGCTTACGACTTAATCAGGTTTGTGCACTGGCATCGGGGTGCTTTCAGATGCAGAGTCCCCAGGCCGGGGGCTTCTCAAGTCTGTGGGAACCCAGACGAGGCACAGCAATCTGATGCCCGTCCCTGACTGAGAGTCACTGGCCTAGGGGTAAAGATCATCATTTAAAAATAGCCTTTACAATAAAACAGAATAAAATGAATTAACTGCACAAGTCATGGGTGTACATCAGCACTCTCAGGAAATCGAATATTCTATTAACTTGAACACTCGTTCCCCCTGTGACTTGGGAGAAGCAGAAGTTTGTATTCATGGAAGGAGGTTGGAAGAGCACTCACAAAGGGAACTCGGTCATTACTTTAATTATCCTAAAAGCTTTAAGATGTCTGACTGATTTATATTTATAAGAGACTTAAGAGGAGTCACCTTTAAACTTTAAGATGTTGGAGCCAAAGAACTGTATTTGTGACTGTTTGCTATTCTAGTTCAAGACCGTATGAAGGGGACAGGCAGAGAGGCAAGGCAATTAGCAGGGACAAAATTACTTGGACAGTCCCCCACGAGGGCTTTCTGATTATAAATAACTTCATGGGTCATTCTTATCAAAACCCACTCATGGTTACTCTCTCTACATTTTTCTTACTATCCCTGAGCATCCCTCAGACATGGAATCCTGGATAAAGTCAGAGACTCCAGATCATCTGGTCCAATGTGCCCATTTTACAGATTTCAGAACTGAGGTTGAGCAAATCATAAGTTTGCACAGTGAACAGTATCCAGGACACAGGCCCTTGTATCACATAATGGTGGCAGAGGCTTGTGGGGTGGCATCCCCTCAGATGCATCTTCCTCAGAACCCTTTCATTATAAAATAGTGAGTTCTTATATCCCTGAATTACAGACAAAGCCTCTTGAGAAGCAGGCCCCAGCCTCCCCACCTTCATAGGGCCAGGACCAGGGCGGTGTGTGGTTTCCAAGGTAACACATGATGGGTGCATTCAGCTCCCTCCTGAGCAGGCAGGGAGGAGGTGTGGGAAGGAGGAGACACCTCTCCCCACTCATAAACACAGTCTCCTCTCCAAATCAGTTTCCCCTCTGTGCCCTCACCAGGGTTCAAGGGCAGCACATACCCTAACATTCTAGACTCCTGGAGCTGAGGAAGCTTCTGGAGAATTTAGAAAGAGGCATCTGCCTGGAAGTCAGTGGAGCCCCAGCAGGCTGACCCAGAGGTCCAGAACTGTCCTTCCTGGCTGGGACACATTGAAACATGCCCAGGGCAGGGGTTTTCACACCAGTTAACAGGCACAGCACACACCCTGTCAAGAAGCCTGACACCGAATGACATTTCCAAGCGACAAAACAGAAAGTCAATACAGGCAGCTGAAACGGCTTTGCTGCAGCCACACAGGCACACCTGCCCCTGGGCCTGGAGACACCAGCAGGACGCCGCCACACCTATGGAGGGGGCACAGGACAGGAAAGCCCATTTTGAAGCAGAAAGGGTTAAACCCAAGTGTTTAAATATTTAGCAAATAAAACCAAAATGTCACACAGAGACAGCTAGGGCTGGCATGGTAACCATGGCAATTCATGGCCAGCAGAGATCCAGGAGTGCGGAGAAGCTGGAACTGAGGGGGCTGATGAGAGGAGATCCATGGTCAGCTTGATGGGGAATCCCCCTGAGCCCCCAAGCCCCTTTTGATACCAAAAAATACCAGGATAGTGGACTTCAGGCCAGCCTCTCAGTTTTACAGGGATTCCATCTTCTCTCATATGGAGTGGGCGTGGGGGCGGGACTGAATGTGCCCCCACGCCTGTGTTTGTGGCTATTATTCATTTATACTTTCTGAACACCTGCTCTGTGCTAGGGGTCTCAGCTCCAGGTATGAATCCCCACTGCCATGGACCTGCAACCAGGGAGGGCAACAGGCAGGAATACAAAGTGTCTATAAGTCTGCAGACACACAACATTGGGGGTCAGAGCCCATGCTGAGTCAACTTCGTGAAGGGCTACCTTGGCCAGGGAGCAAGGTGGACTGGAGAGACTTTCTATGCTGAAACCTAGAAGTCAAGGAGGTGAAGTCAGGCCAGCAAAAGGTCTGATAATATTTGTGAAAACACTCCAAAAAATACAAAGCTCTAGACAAGACGAGATAACACATCGTTACTGACGTGATTGCTAAAGTGTCAGCCTCACAACTTTCTGTCTTTGAAGGGTAGTCTGACAAGGGTTCTTGGTGTTCGGACGCGCAGCCTAGGCCAGAGTGGAGCTTCAGCTTGCCGGCCTTTTTCTTTCCATTTCTACCAGGTGCAGGCAGGCTGGGGTGGGGGTTCTGGGGGTGAGGGAAGTGGCATCCTAGGCTGATGCTGGGTCTAGGTTGGATGTTGTCCCCTGAGATTTCAGTTTCTTGAGTGTTCTGAGATCTATCCATTCTAGCGAATGGAAGAGGAAGCAGGAGATGGATGTGAGCTTAGCAGAGGAGGTCGTGTTCTGGAATCTTCCCCTTTGGGCCTGCAGCCACTCAAGGAGCTCAGAGTGCCCTCCTCTCGGCTCAGCATAATGTTAAGGATATGATGTCCTCAGATGAAGTGAGGCTGATAGGGCTGTCTAGAGGTCCCCAGATCTCAGAGCACCCCAATCTATTCAGCAAAATGAGAGCATTGGCCATTCCCAAGTCAGTGAAACACAGTGAAAACAATTCAACCGTGAGTCAACCAGATAGACACCTTTTGGAAATGTCCCCAGGGGCCTACCAGGATGGAGACCCCAGTCCCACTGGGATTAGGCATCAGGCCCACCTTCCTTCTCCTCTCCTTCCATTGACATGCTCCTGGCCAGTTGCAGCCCAAACACACGAGGTCTCTGTTCCAGAGAATATAAAAGCTAAAGCCTCGTCTCCCTGTGAAACAATCAGCCCCTCTCTGGCCATGTGGTGTCCCACACACACCTCAAATCATGATGTTCATTAGCCTCGGTTACCGGGGAACTAAGAAAAGCAGCCTCCAAAGGAACAGGTCTGAATTATTTCTGGATTCTCAGCCACTGACACATGGATGTTCTGGCCTCACGGTTAAGTTTCAGGATGTGACTGGTGTCCATTTTCTTCTACAGGGACAAGGGAGGGTGAGGGCACAAGGCCAGTCTTGGCCTGAGCCATCCCGCCCTGTCCCCAGTGGCACAGCTGTCTTGTTTAGCAGCGGGAGCCCCAGCATCTGGGCAGTGACCCACCTGAGTGCCTGCAACAGCTTGTTACATGATCCCAGGAGGCTCCTGACCTTGGGAACATCCTGCAGCCCACGGCGGGTGAGCCTTTTTGTAACATGAGCTGGCTCTTGAATCTAATTTATGTCCTCTAATTTGAAGTAATTTCCTTGTCAGTGTAGAACTCTATTGGTATTTAATAAAAATATCCTCTTTTACTAATAAGTTAAGTCTCCCCTTTTGTTGGTCCCCTGTGTTACAAGTTCATGAGGTTAATGGTCAATACCTCATCACTCCCATTATCTTTCTATCAAGTGTGAAGTAGATTAAAAGCCAACATCCGATCTTGAGGGATTCCATACCCCCAGACAGGAGTGGGCACCCAACCCCATTGATCTGATAGACGCCTTTTACTTTGAAGTTGGCCAATAACCCCAAACTGAAACGAATTATCTCTAAAGTTCCCTTCTATGCATTGGGAGGTGTAAAATCTTCTACTGTCCTGGGTCCCATCCTCCGCTCACAGCAGTTCTCCCAACTCAACAAGCTTGAACTGGGCACCTGCTAGTGCTTGCTGGGCACCCCCTCCCCCATGCACCCCTACAGCTTCATTAAGAAAACCAAGGCTTTGCTTCATGCCTCCAGATGTAGTGTGTCTACACTACCCCACCCCAAGCCCGCCCAGGCTCTGAGCCAGGGCACTTCCTCCCTGTCCCTCCTGTGTGCTCGCAGCACAGAACCTGGGACCCTGGTTATTTCCCTCCCTCTCAACTGCCTCCCTCTGACAGCTGACAGACACATGTGGTCTCCAGTCTACCCCACAGACCAAACATCCCTCCCTCGGCTCTGCATCCTCTCCAGCTGTCACCTGGCTTGCCTCCATTCACAGCCAGACTTCTTAGAAGCCTGTATTCACTGTCTCCACATTCTCACTTCCCACACAGCCCCCTCCCCTTACCTCTGCCCTTTCACTGCAACTTCAGTGACCACGTTCAGGAGAACATTAGGCCTCCCGGGGCCTAAAGCAAGGGACCAGCGTGGCCCCAGCTCCTCGACCTCCCTGTGGCATAGTCATCACTCCCTTCTTGGCCCTGGCTTTGCGACTCCCTGTCTCTGGTCACTGCTGATCCCTGGACCATCTCTTCTTCTTTGTGGGCTTCTCTTCCTCCTCCCACCTTCTACCTGATGATGTCCCTCCAGAGCCTGCCCTCCTTTCATCCCTCCAGCCCCTGTGCATCCAGCCCTGGCCTCTGCCTCACTGTCTCAGGGGCAGCTGGATGCCCACCCCCCAAACATCAAATACAACCTGTCCTGAGACAGGTTGTACGACTTGAGAGCTGACTTGCCCTCATTCCCCACCTTGACCACCTGTGTTTGAAACTTTACGAATGGCACTCTCAGCCACTGAGCCAGTCATGCAACTGGTAGGCACCTCCTCTCCTGCAGAGACACCTGCATCCCAATTGGGGGCCACGTCTGGTCAGTTCTGTCTGCCAGTATCTCACGCACAGCGCTCCTCTATCCTCACTCTTGTCTTGCCCTGGTTCAGGGCCTCGCCATCCCTCACCTGGAAGCATGGCCACATGCTCCTAACACACCAACCTCCCAAACTGACCCTCCAACACTGCCAGGCTGCAGCTAGAGCGCTGTCCAATGTGCACATCTCATCATCCTCCCCAGCTTGAACTCCTTCCCAGTTTCCTTTGCTGCCTACACTCAGGGCGGTTACAAACTCTTCAACAAATCAGCCACTGGCCCTGCCCCTCCTCCACAGGGACCCTCCGTGCCCGGGGCCTCACCTGGCGCGTTCTGCACTCTGGCAGTTCCCAGGTCAGGGCCTGTGCTTATTTTGAGAACTTGGCCTAGGATAGCCTCTCCATCCTCTCTGCCAGGCAATCACGTCCTCATCTGTGCTCAGGTTTTTGCGTATATTATCTAAGTTGACCTGTACAACAAATCTTTGTGGTAGGTACTATTCTTGGTCCCATTTTGCAGAAATAAAATAGACTGCGAGGGATTAAGTAACTTGCGAAAGGTCAAAATACACACAAAAATGTCACAAAGAGCAAGATTTGAACCGAAGCCAGGGCTACTCAAGTCTGCAAACCCAAGTCCATGAGCTCAAGTTCATGTTCTAAGCCTCCTGTTATCTTGCCTTCTAGGATGGCACCAGGGACATTAATTAGAGGCACAGATTTACTCAGGGCTGGCAATTCCCTCAAGCAAAGGTGACTTCAGGGTTTCTGGTACAGAGAACTGGGCTCCAGTCCCAGGCTTGACACCAAGTAAACCTGATTAAGTATATGTTGAATGAATGAATGAATAAATGAATGAATGAGTTAAATGGGCAGTCAGGGAGTGGGGGAGAGAGGATACTGGGTGAGCAAGAAAGAGTTCAGTGTTCACATTGAGCCTGCCGTGCCCAGGGCATCTACATGCTGGGTCTACGGCCCAGGCACAAGGCTGTCCTGGCACAAGGCTGCCCCACCAGGCTGGGAGTAGTTGGTGATCTCCAAGCCATAGGAGTAAATGCACCACCTTGGTAAATAAACAAAATGCATCTTTTTGTGTGTTTTCATTTCTTTCCAGGTGACAGTGGCCTACAGATAAAAGATGCCTGATCCTTTGAAAGCTCCTTGCTCCATACTGCATGAGAAGAGGCTGAGGAGAGATGGAGGCACCTTCCAATGACAGAAGCTGCCCCACAGGAATCACAGCCCCCCTTTCCCTCTTCCAGGAGCAGAACCCGGGCTGAGAGGACATGCCAGGGGAGTCCTCAGTTGAAAGGGCAGACTTTGTCAACGCAAGCTCCCAGCAAGGAGAGCCTCCCTCAAGAGGCAGTGACTTCATGTCACAGGGTGGCCCTCTGAGGTTCGTGAGGTTCCTACATTGGGGGTATACCCAGTGCTCTCTGAGAACCTTCCTGGCCTGAGGTTCCCTGACTTGAAGCCAGAGTTTGGTTGGGAGTTACGCAGTCATGTTTTAGAATTCTTCCCCCTCAAAAACAAAAGTTGTCCAAACGAATAAATAGGAACACTATTCTAGAAGGTATGCCCCAGCTTCATCTGTGCATTGGGCAGGGGCCTGAATGTGCACATCTGGGGGAGATGGACACACAGCCATCTGATTCCTGCTAAAACTTACCCAAGTGGCCAGCAACTGGTTTGGATGAGGGAGTGGTGGACACATCCTTGAGGCAAGCCCCCGATGGCACTCCCCAAGGAGCTGGGCCGCACCCTGACCCCACCCCTCTTCACTACCCATACACAGCAGCTGGCCTTTCTCCATGGAAGTGTTTTCCAAGCCTCCCCTCTGGATAAACTTAGGGTAACTCATCCCTCCGCTCTCAAGAAGCAGGTCCTCTAGTTGACCTAAATCAGAGAAGTACAAAACTTGGTGGGGGGAGGGCCCCCAATTCACAGATGAAGAAATTGAGGCCCAAGACCACATTGCTAAGTGATGGTCTAACTAGTTTTGGAAACCAGATCCATAGAATCCCGCAAACGTTCATTCAAAACATCTGGCCTTTGTCAGAAACTGTGGGTCCCTGGAAATGCAATGATGAATGACAACACTGTCCCTGAGATGGGGAAGAAAGACACAGAACAGAGGATGACAATACAGTTGGGGGAGGTGCATGCAAGGGGGCCCTGTGAAGGCAAGCCCTTCCCCACACACACACACTGGCTATACCCCCTTTCCATCTGGGAGGAGAATGTCTAGCTACATGCAGCAAGTAAGACACAGAGGGAGCCAGGTCCTGGTGACCCGCCCAGGTGACACTGGGCCCAGGCAGGACTCCAGGAGCTGACAGTGCAGGCAGGGCCGGCCCAGAGCAGTGAGGAGGCCCAGCCACCTGCCAGGATCTGGCGGTCATGACAGTGACCATCTGGTGGGCCCAGCTTGTCCAGGGACAAGGCCCAGCTGGAAGCAGTGGGGCAGAGGTCACAAGAAAGAAACCAAACTTTCCATTTCATGAAGCCCTGTACTCTGTACAGTTACCTGCTTAAGAGTTCAGCAAAGTGGGTGATATGACTCCCCTACTCCAGATGAGGAAACTGAGGCCCAAAGATATTGTTAGTAGCTAAAGACATTGAGGACAAAGTGTCTGAGCCAGATTTCAATGCCACTCTTCGAATTTGTTTCTCTATACTGTGAGTGTGGGCCAAGATAAGTGACTGAAATAGCATCCACTGCCAATAATTGGGGTGAAGCAGAGGTCAGCTGTGAGCTGAGGATAGGACAAAGGTGCCTAGCAAGGGGCTGGCCCGCCAGCAACCTGGCCTTGCCACCTGCACTCAGGTCCCCATGGCAGCCAGATTAAGTTCTGAGCACTGTGAATACAGGCTCTGTGCTGGGACAAGGATTCCAGGAGAACCAGCGGGAGGGATGCCTGCTCTTCTGATAGCAACGGAATGAAAGAAGCCATCAGGTTCAGTAGAGCTGCAGAGTGGTCTTGAGGCTGGAATCTGCTGCTTTTCCTCCCCCACTTCAAGCCTGAGCTTTTTGATTCTGCGTGTTTTCTTTGGCCTGGTGACACTTTCTGCACAGGTCAGGGTGCTACATAGCAATAGAGAATCCTTCCAGATGAGGACCTGGGACTCCGGGGGGTTGGCTCCATGGCTGGTTTGGGGCATCATGGAATCTGGCCTGCAGGGTGCCTAGACTGTGACTCCTATGCTGGTCCTTGCCTATCCCTTTTGCTTGTACTCCTGGCTCCTTTCTGGGGTCAACAGGACAATGGTCTGGGTTAAAGGGCCACCAGCTTTGCCCAGTTCAGATTCCATGAAGGAAGTTGCGTGGTGGCTTCTGGGACTCTCAGCCTTCAGAGCACGGCCTGAGCACCCGTGACCCTCACAATCTACAGCGACTCAGCCTTCTCGACCGGTGTCTTCTGGTCATTGCAGACTGGAGGCCTTCCAAGGTGGCCAGGAGCCAAGGCTTCACCCTCAGGCAATTGCAGGAGCCCCTGACACCCAACAGCAAGCAACCCACTCTCCGGGAGGCAGCCCGCACTGCATTCGTCTGTGCAGACACTCCACCCCGAAAGTGCTGTGGCACAAAGAACCAGGTCTGATGGAGTTTTAAGTCTACAGAGCATTCCCATATACTCCTTATTCCATCTGCATAACAACCCATGAAAGGTGGAACAAAAACCCCGCGTTCCAGATGAAGCAAGGGTCATACGCTCCAGCCCGGAAAGGTCACAGTGCTGGCCAAAGACGCAACGTGAGAGAGGGTCATGGCCGAGGCTCGACCCCAGCTCATCTAACGCAGAGTTCTGGTCTTTGTCATTCTCTCGCCTGCTGCCCAGATGTGGATCTATCTGTGTTCCTCCAGCCAAGGCCCAGGCTTATCTCCAGATTCACATGCACATGAGAAAAAACATCTGGATATTTCCGAACTACCCAGGTCCCGGGCCGAGCAGGTCAGCCTGCAGGGATGGGAGATGGGGACACTCGGGGTTATAAGGCGATACCATTGTTCCGCTCCCTCCTGCCTGCCCTGCCCAGCCCAGTCTGGCCCTGTGGGACGTCAAGCCGGAAGTTCACCCTAGAGGCTCAGCCAGCATTTCTCTGGGTGCCAAGTCACTCCTGGGTCCCCTGGACCACCACAGGCTTCTACTCTATCTAGAAAATGGCTCCTCCCAGCCTGACAGTGTCCAGTGAGGATAAAGTCTACACTATGTGGAAATACAGGCTCCCACTGGCATTTTGTAGTGCTGGAATGAGTGTGTGTGTGTGTAGGGGACACAGGGCAGGTCTGCCTCACTGGAGGACTCAGTGGCTCAAGTTCAGAAAGGAGCGGGCAAGAAATAGAAAAGACAAAGCAACCCATAAGGGCTCTCACAGGACACGGTGCTAAACGAGGCGCCTAAGCAGGACTCCTCCCAAGTCAAGAAGCCATGTTTGTCTCTGGGATCCCCAAGTGAAGACAGTGTCCCAGTTATTCCAGAGTCACAGGCAGCCTCACAATTGCCTCTCCTGAGGGTCCAACCAAAGAGAAGAGCCAAGACCTGGGAGCAGACTTGGTTCAGCCTATGGCAAGGAGGAGGGAACAGCCACTGTGCTAACGTGGAGG
>PVIJ01001789.1:23650-184700 GCA_004024925.1 Scalopus aquaticus
GGGGAGGGGAGCAAAAGAAGGAACTGTCACCAGTCCTTCCTGGAAGCAAGTTACAGCATAAGGTAGCCTGACGCACAAACTGCCTTGGGCTGGGTCCTGGGCCAGCTCAGTCCCAGCAGCCGCCCCCGGGGCCTCTGTTTTCTAAGGTTAAATCATATTTGCATTCCTGGGATGAACCCTACTTGGGCATGATGTATAATGTTTGTTATACAAGACTAGATTCGATTTGCTGTTGTGTTGTTTAGAGTTTTTGCCTCCATGCTCATAAGTCATATGAACATAATTCTTTTTTGTACGACGATTATATGGTTTGGGCAGCACTATTGTGCCAGCTTGAGCCTCTCTTTTCTCTTAACAAAACTTAACCAGAGGAATCCTGAGGCCTCTCCCATCTCTGACAATGCAGAATTCTTTGCAGGATGAATTAGGATGTCCCAGCACCTACTCTCCCCTCCTGGCTTATGCCAAGGACACAGAGGAGGCAAGAACAGCAGAGGAGCTACTGGAAAGAGAAGTGGGCCAAGCACGGAAGCAGTGAGGGGTCCTGGGCAGGAAAAGGGCCCGCTGAGGACTGGGAGGCAGTGGGCCACATGGCAGAGACCCATGTGATCACCAGCATGGACTCTGAGGCCAGCCCCTGGGTCCACACCCTGATATAGCCACTCACTAGCTACCTGAACTCCCAAGTCTTACTCCACCTCTCTATGCTGTTGCCTCATGTGGGGATAACATCAGTACCTACCTCATGGAGCTGTCGTGAAAATCAAAGGAATTAGTACATTAGGTGTCCAGACCAGCACCTGGCCATAGGAGGTCGGCCACTGCTATCGGTTATTTCACCCTCTACAAATTCAGGCCATCTGGCCTGGAGACTTGAGATCCTCCTGGGCACTTAGAAGCCAGGAAGTAGAAACGACTCCCAATCCCAAAGGAAGATGGGCACACAGTCCTGAGGAGCAGCTGCTGCCTGTGCATCCTGAGACACACAGCACACGAGACGTTGACCCTGTGTCCCCAGAGCTGGTAACCAGAACAAAGCCTGAGTTCTGTAAAGGAGCGTTGACAAGGTGCTCTGTTCTCATCCACAGCACAACAGACATGGGCCTCTATCCCAGCTTCACAGATCTCACAGGTAGAGGCTCAGAAGGGTGGGTGGCCTGTGCCAGAGTTCAAAACAAGGCCTCTGACGCCTGGCCTTCAGGTCCACTCTCCAAAGAAAAAAAGAATAGAAACATGAGAAGCATCCACTTAAACAGAACCAAATGACAGCTTAAGACAATGACAGAAGGGACTCCCAAGGCAGGATGTGACTGACTGCCAAGTGACACCTACAGTAGAGCTGGGGGGTTCAAGAGAGGGAGACACCACTGTCCAAGGAAACTTTCAGAGACAGTAAGAGGTGACCAAGATCTGGTGGTGAGGGGTGGTAACCCACATGGCAGTTACGAGGTAACTGGGGGACCTGGACCTGAACCTAAACTTCAAGATGCCCAGACCATGTTCTCACCTGCCCTCTGCTGCCAAGACAAAAGGTGTCTCCCTGGCATCTATCTCCCATTTGTTTGGTAGAGTTATGGGGCCCACTTTGTGCTGGCACAAGTTAGTGCTGGGACCCAGGGGAGAATTAATAAGGGAGCGCCACCCCCCACCCTCTTTCATAACTACTCAACCACAGTGTGCTAGGCACTGCGGGCTACTTACAGAAGGCTCCTGTCCACCAAGGCTTCCTGGCTTAGACACAAACTCTGACTTTCTACACTGAGCGGAGTCATCTACAGACGAGGGCCCAAATTTAAGCTGGCCTTCTTTTTGCCTCTTGTACGTTCTATAGCTTCATGAAGGGTAGTACACAGGTATGCCCATGTCTAGGGGGTCTCAGCTGTGCCCCTCCTCCTGTGCACACAAAGAAAACAGAAGGCAGCTCCATCCTTCAGAAGGCACTACTACTCCGCGCTGGAAGCACAACCTAACCAGAGACTTAGACGAAGCTCAAAGAGCAAGCAGGGAATCCTAGGGCCTCGGGCTGTTTTAGGATAAGACAAACCTTCCTCCAGGAATCTAGTGGGGACAGCTCACGATGTTTTTGAGCCAGAAATGACCATAACTTTCTTCTCAAATGGGTCTGAAGGCATCTGGGGAGCATCAAGTCTCACCCAGGGAAGTGTTTGGATCCAGCTGCACATTTCAACCTCTAATTTGTTTCTTTTTGGCAGAAATTAACTGAAATCAGAATCCAAGTCGATTTCCATGATTTTTAGAGGAAGAGGTGAAGGGAAAGGAGCCAGATGCTGTCTCCTCTCCTTTGAGCCTCTTCCTTTTGTTCTAAAACTCAAAGTCTTTACATAAGAGGTGACTCCCACCTGCTCCTCTGTTTGAGCCAGTGTAGCCTCCCTGGCCAGCTCCAGCCCCATGGGGAGATGAGCCAAATGCACTGAATCAGGGGGGATTCTGGTTATCTTCCAGATTTCTTTACATTCAGTATCACATGTTGATAAGAAAGGAAGCCATCAGCCATTCTTAATAGTTGTAAAACATGTCAAAGAAGTCTGGCTAGACTAGAAATGTTTATTATTTGTTAAAATGTTGAATTATCCTATTTTCTTTGCTGCCTGAACTCAGGCAAATTGAAATTGATCTGGTTCTTTGAGTGACAGCAGTGACACCAGGCTGGCTAATCAGCTTCCATACAGCACATGGTGGGGACACCCCCATACCCTTACCTACCCCCATCTGCAGGCCAAAAAGGACCCAGGGGTGGGAGGGGTCCTGGGATCAACTGGTCAACCCTTCTCCCCTGCAATTCAGAACTTCTTAATAATAATTATCCTCAATCCACAGAAATGCTTATGAATAACATCCCAGCAGAAGTGTCACTTTTTAAAGTCATTTATTCCTCAATACCAAACAAAAGTTAGAGTAGTTAAGGAAATTCCAGAACAGCCAGTGATAGAACATGAAGAAATGGCTAAAAACCATTTCTGTGGAGAATATCTGAAGACATAAAGGAAGGTTTATGATACAACAAAAGTGAATTACCCAAACTTCAAATCTGTATATGGAGTGTAGTTTCATTATTTTCAAATTTTTGACTTTTTTACTGTTAAAAGAAGCACTGTGAAAATACATAAAATATCCTCAAATACTGGAGCTTTTTTCTTATTGTTGTTTTCCCTTTTTTTCACCCAAATTCTACAATGAGAATGTACCATTTTTATCATTAGAAAAGTTTCTGCTGTTTTTTAAGAATCTGAGCCCTGGACTGCTAGGAGACGTCCAGGCAGACTGGTGACTTGTCCGAGGCCCGGCCTCGGGTGGATTTACGGAGACCCTTGAGGCATCTCCCCCATTCCTTCAAGGGGGATGAATGACCCGAGTCTTCTAAACACCAATCGCTTACTGGATGCCCATTTCCTAGAACCACATTGTAAGTGTCACTCACCTGCTAGGGAGGGGCTGGAGCCACATCAGCCCTGGGGCTCGGTGGAGAGCTCCCACTCAGATGACATGATTGCCCTTCATCCACTCACAGTCTGCCTGAATCCAGGGAATAAGAAGCTCATATGATACCACTGCTAATACTCTGAGTACACTAGGAGCGTAATATGTCCTTCGTGAGACAACTTCAGCATCGTGCTTCTCTTTTTACCTAACATGTATCGATACCAACTGTATACCATGTCCCAGATGAGACCTTCTACACCATTTACCTCACACCCTCGCCCTACACAGAAGCTTCTAAGATCTCCATCTTATAAACTGAGGATTAGAGAGATGATGTGATTTTTCTGGGGTCATACAACTTACCATATGCCAGATTTTTCTATATACCATGTTACACCCACCCCCACCCCCATGCCTACATAACCAACTAGGTTTCCACATGAGATAGTGACTTCCTGTCTTTTTAATACAGACAGGCTCCCACCACCAGGGCGCACAGAGGAGATTCCTGCAGGGTGGGAGATGAATCTCATTCCTGCAAGATGCCCCATCCCTGTGGTCTCTGTACAGTCCAGCCCTTTCCTGACCTGCGATTTCTCATTGATGACAATCTGTAATGAAGCATTACTGCGGGCACCTATCACACAAGGGGAGCAACATCAACCCCCTTTCACAGAGGAGGAAACTAAGCATCCAAGGAGTTACATTCTCAGAGGGCCAAGGACATGGCCAACAAATGGCAAAGTAATGACGTGAAGAACCCGGATTTGCACCCGGATTTGTGTCTGCCCCCAGGTTGCATGCTCCACCTGGCACCAGCACCCCTGTGCTGCCCGTCATGCCTTGCTGGCCTCCAATTTCTGCAGTGAGGTGTCTCAGAACTGCTCCCGCCTGCCTCCCCCGGGGCTGTGCTGTGTGATGGAGTGTGTTCCCTGGCTTCAGAGCGAGCCGTATAAATTGCTCTCCTGGCCTGCCTTGTAGCTTCCAGAATTGTAATGATTATGGTAGATCTTCCCTGAGACTTTGAAGTTCTAAATGTGTTTCATTGTTTGGAACATTTGAAAATAACAAGAAACTGTGCTTGAAGGTAGAGTCCTGGAGGGACACTGAACCAAAGTGAAGTATCAGCTTAACCAAGGAAAGGTGTCCAGTCACCTTCCCAAACAAGCTCTCCAGCCAAAGTGTATGTGTGTGTGCATGTGTGCGTTCACATATGTGATCTATTCATTAATTTTGTCACTGACTTCCCCAAAGGGGAAGAGGTGACACATCTAAGGTCTGCATTTTCTGAATTAAGACCCTTTCTGACATCACTGGTTTGTGCATTTGATTTGGGAAATAATTGATTTAGAAATCTTTTCTGTTTAATAAGGTCAACTTTTCCTTCAATTTCATGGAAAGCCTCCAAATGGATTGATATTCAGCATCAACTTAATCCTGTGGCTCTGTAATGGTTGTCCTAATTAGACACTTGCTAATTAATGCTATGCAAATTAAAACCAGTCCCGCATCCACTGGGAGGGAAGACAGCATTTCTGGTGGCTGTTATGTGAGACCTGACCCCTCTTGCCTCAACCTGGTGCGTTCACATCAGCAGGCCCTGCTTCTTCCTCCCTCTGCTCCCACCCTGCCACTTTCTCATGATCTTTTCTTCTTAGCCACTCACCCCCCTGCTCATCTCTGAGCTTGGGCTCGCCCTCCCAGGTTCAGCTGCCTCATATAAGCACAGTTGTGGGTGCTCCCGGCAGCCTCAGAGTGAGTACCCAGCCTGGCTGCTACCGGAAGGCAGCCACCAGAATTGATTTTGGGCTCTTGTGGTCCAGAGCGGAGTCACTCAGGCCCTCTGTATCCTCTGCTGTTCACCCCGAGAGTAGGGGGAAGGGAAAGCTGTCACATTGGAATAGGAGGGTGGACTTTGGGGGCTCACAGGGCAGCCAAGTCTCTGATGGGCCTGAGAAAAGTTCCAAGAGACCCAGGATGCTTCATAACCAAGAGGGCTCTGGAGCCACCCTAGACTTGGCCCAGGGCATCTTACCCTCTTTTATAGTAAAGGCCTGGCTTTGGACAGCTGCTTCATTCTGCTAGGCCTCGTTCCCCTACCCTCTCCGTTAAAATGAGACCTGGGACCAGAGTGTCTGAACTTCAACTAAGCCTAGGGGCCTACAGCACCAGGCACCACCAGCTGCAACACACACAGGTCCTGAGGACATGCTGCACATCTCTTCCTTTTTTTTGTTTTTTCTTTTCCCAAGCATTTCTATACATGATGAAATTGGGAGTATGAAACACTTAGCAGCAAAACTTCCCGTGCCATCTTTTCCACGAACAGAACCAGGTAAGACTTTAACTTAGTTTTGGGAGATAGACGATTACCATTGTCTCTTTGTGAGCAACATGGGATTTGAAACCCCGAGACCAGAATTTGAGTCACGCCTTTGCTATTTACTAGCTGTGTGACACTGGACCTATCACTTAACCTCTCTGGGCCTCTACTTCCTCCTTCTACATAGACTGGGTCTCACAGGACCTACCTTCACTTTACTCACAGGTGTTGGAGGAAGAAGTGAAATAATGCCTAAGGGCCGAAAAAAACTCATTCTTTTTTCACACAAAGAAAAATTCACATTCTCTCATCACCAAAGAGGTCCTGTAAACTCAGCTGGCCCACAGTCTGGGGCCGCGGAATGCACCTCCAATATCACCATTCTAGGATTGCAATAATTTATGATGCTCCCTGGCATTTCAGAAAGAAGTTTTGGCAGTCTGTGGGGACCAACCCTGTAATCTAATCTCCTTCCATACAGCTCCAGTACTTCTGTGCCTAGGCCCGGCACCGGGTACTTTCAAAATATCAGGCATCCCTTCTCCATCCCCACCTTCAGCATGCTGAGCCTGAGTCCCCCAGGTAGATGAAGGGGCAAGTGAGCAGGGCCCTGGAAATGGAGTTGGCTGGGGCAGTGAGAAGTGGGCAGGATGCCCAGGGAGAGAGAGGGCCTATAGGTAGCCCTAGATGGCCAGGGCGTGCCCAGGACCTGAGGAGGCAACCCTAGGGAGGGAGCTGAACCTGACTCTACATCCTGCATATGATGTGAGGAGGGCAGACAAAGGGGGCTTCAGAGAGCACCTTCTCTCCAAAGTGCTGCTTGCTGAGAGGATGAAGTTTCCCCCCTGGGCTATGCAGTCGAGGCACAGGTGAGCTCTTTTCCTGCTCAAAGCCCACAGAGCTGAGCATCACACCTGGATGCGAGGCCGAGTCATCAGGCCCTGGCCTGCCTCCCTGAGGCCAGGGTGTGTGGGTGGGGGGCCTGTCTTCACCAGGTCCCAGGACTGGAGATGGCACCGAGCATCCCTGCTGCCGTTTCTACATCTCAGACTCTTCTTATGTAGAGATGCTTCTCCGGCTCCCTCCCCCACCCCAGGACAACAGAATGCAAGAGGCATAGTCCCAATCGGACAAAGATGAGGCTAAATCATCTACACTATCCTGTCTGTCCCAGATGCCAGCAGGAACGCCAGGAGCCAGCTGACCAGGGCCAGGAGGAGGAACTGACCTACACGCATGGGAAGATGGTGTCTCGGACTCCCTGACAACCGCCATCCCTGCCCCAAGTCCACACCCACCATCTAAGCTGGGAGCGCTGATCCTCATCTAAGTGTACCAAGAACCCTACTACCCTACCCTGGGCCCCACACCCTGCCTGAGCAGACCCTGCAGGACCACCCTGACCATCGCTGCCTCCACTGTGGTGACAGAGCAACTGCCATGGTCTAAGCCCCCTTCACCCACTGATCTCATTCACTGTTTCTCAGCCACCCAGAAGGGCAGATTTGACCATTTCACCTACTTCACCACCATATCGCCTAATTCAGCATATAATGCATCAATAAATATTAGATGGACATTGAATATTTGAATGAAGGGAGCAAATTTTTGAGATGTGTCAAGTGGGTAAACACTTCTATACCAGATTTCCAAACACATGAAAACGAATGGGATATGATTAAAAATAACAGCTAACATTTACTGTGCACTTACCGCAGGCCAGGAGGCACTGTTCCGACTGCTAGAGATCCTCAGAACAATCCTATCGGGGGTCTGGGAAGTGCAGTCACCTGCCCACTGCCCCTAAATGAGGAAGAGGTGGAGGCCAGGCTCGAAGTCAGACCCAAAGGTATATACATATATATATGTATGCTCGTCCACCCAGTGAGCCTCGGGACACATGGGTGTTAGTCACTGAACATCACCCTTCCAGGCCCAGCCTTCCCCAATGAGGTCGAGCCAGACCACGATCAAGTCTCAGTAGCTCCCTGGCGTGACAGACCGGGAACAGCTGAGGTCATGGCTGGGGGTCCGCATCATCGCTGTCAACAACCCAGAGGGGCCTCATGTAGGGCAGACCAGCAGGAAACTCTGTGGAGTAAAGGAAGCTAATGGTCTCAAAATAAAACTCATCAAGCCAAATCGGCCTGGGGCATTTCTCTGTGTCACTCCCAGAAGAGATGGAACCTGATGTCTGAGGGACATGGTGCAGTTAATGACAAGGGCATTTAGGACTGGGCAAAGGGTGCCTGGCAATGTCTAGTGAAGCCAGCATGGCACCAGGAAGCCAATTAGAGGAAATGACCATCCCCAGGCCTTGGCTCTCCTGCTGGGTGCTGCCCCAAGGCAGGCAAGAAAAGGTCATCTGGGAGACCACGCTACCAAAATATCAAGTCGGACGGGTCACCCCTCATGGCTACAAACATAATTCCAATTAAGGCAATGGTTTCCTTTACAAGGTCTGAGCAGAGGGAAAGTGGCATATCATGGGTTCTCTACTGCATGCTTGCTATGATTTATTTTCCTGCTCCATATGCAACATGGAGTCCATGCTATTCAATGGAAGTTTCTGTTACATGTTTGCCATGTGCCAGGCTTGTTAAGTGCAGAAGGTAGAAAAACACATGATGACAGGACAAGGCATTTTGTTTTGTTTTAAGGTAGTTTGTCTCTTGCTTAAGGTAATTAAGAGCTGACCCACCATGGCGCTCTGGACACAATGTAAGCTCTAGACAGATGTTGGGTGAATGAATATGCAAGGATAAACACCGCCTCCAACTGTTGAGGTCTGTTTCTAGACAGGAAGAAGCTGGTGGTGAAGGTATGTCTCCTCAGCTGTCAGGGAGATCACCAGTCCCAAGAGCCCAGGCCATTCTAGAACTAGCGAACCTTGGTCCCACTCCAGAACAATTCAATCAGAATCTCAGGTGAGGCCTGGGCACTGACATTTTAAAAACTACCTCAGTGAGGGCCTCCCTGGGGGCACAGCAGTTAAGCGCTGCGCTGTGGAGCTGTCGGCAGGGGCAACGCAAGCTCGACACCCAGCCGGGGAGATTCCCACATGGCACGGCAGACCTCTCCTGCCTCGCCCGCTGCTCCCCTCAGCAGTGTATTTCCGTCCATCCGCCTGTTCTGCTCCCCACTCTGTCTCTGGTGAACCCTCTCACCGGCCCATGCCTCTGGCCTGTACCCCAGCTTATATGCATAAATAAATAAATCTTAAAAAAAAAAAGACTACCTCAGTGAGTCTAATGCTCAGGCCACAGATGAGAATTGCTGCTCTCAGAGCACAGGAAAGCTGCCCGCAGGCTGGGACCACCATTACAGGCTTGCAGAGACACCACAAAAAAATGTCATTCCATGGGGTGTCAGAGCCCCAGGGTCTTGAACTTCAAAGGAAACTTAAAAGCCATCCCAGGCAATGGCCCATGACTCTCCTCGTGGGATTCCTGGCATGTGATCATCAGATCTCTGTTGATTAACTCCAGGACTGGGGACTCTCTTCCTCCAGGCAGCCCATCTCGACTTGGGAGGGCTCTGACTTTTCAAAAATCTGGCTGCGTTCTGTCAAATGACCCCCAATAAAGCTAAATAAATGCTTCTGTGAGCCTCCCTCCAACTTGACATCCTGGGTGCCTATGTCAATGTCCTCCACAAATGAGCACCCCCTGAGCCAAACACCCACAGAAACCCACAAATGCCTTAGCGATCAACTACTCCCACCCTTCTTCTACATGAGGACACTGACACCCAAGGAAGTTGGTCTCACCCCAAGAGACCGCAGCCTGCAGAGAGGTAAGGCTTCGAACGCAGTTTTTAGGGCTCAGGCAGAGGCGGCCTGCCAGCCCCATGTGGCCTATTTAAGAAAATACAACAACCAGTTCCTGAATGAATCTGCTCTCCAAAAACCTACACCTCCGTCCTGGCAGTCACCTCCAAACCTCTCACCTGAGCACTCTGCTTCTCTCTCCCGTAAGCAACCTGCTCCTGATTACCTTTCACCTTCCTCGGCTTGAAGAACGCAAGTGCTCACGCCAGGCTGCTGCAGCGTCCCTCCTGACTGTGAGAGCGCACGCCTGTTGCTGTGTCTCATTCCAAAGGTCCCAGCCCCCAACTTCATCTCGGGGCAGGCACATATCATCTCTTGTCCCAGCCCCAATACCTGTCCTAGCAGCTTAGGAGTCCTGAATGACAGAGAGCCACTGAATCTTTGTTCCCCACACAAACCCAGGGGTGCAGGGCCCTGCCGGGAGGCTGCTCAATTTTCCATGCCCTTTCACAAGGGGTTTTCCTTGCGAATCTCCGCTGCTCTCTTCCCCATATGTCCTTCAGCTTGCTAAAGCCCCTGTTTTCTTGAGCATCTGAGACATAGAAATGTGCTTTCTGAATAGCTTGCTTTGAAGTAGTTTTATTTTCTTATTAAAACCTATCTGGCCCCCAAACCAATAAAACAGCAGGAAATCACTTTGCTATGTGGAAAACTATGTGCACACTGTGCTTCCAGCTAGAACCAAGCTCCCAGGCCCAGGCTCTTCTCTCCCCGTCTTGCCCCACAAGACCCTCTGCAGGAGGTATGGTCAACCAGTGGCAAAGAGGGGGCTAAACTGAAGTGAGAATGCTGATTCACGTCACCTGGTTGCCCCAGAGAAGCACATGACACAAGCTAGGCCTACAGACCCCCCTGCCCCTCCATCTCTCAGCCTCATCACCCCTCCAGTTCCTCTTCCCTCTCTTTTCCCTCCAAACCCTGCCTCTGTCTGTATCAGAAGCTGCTGTGGTGACAGAAGCCACACTCTGGACGGAGTGGACTTCCATGCGCTGGGTGCCCAAAGGCAAACGCACTTCCATCCCTTACATGGGGCAGAATTATCCCCTGGGCCTAACAATGCTTAGAGCAAATGGAAATTTTAAGATGTCCAGAATTCACTTATGGTGAGAAAAACCACCACCTGGCAGGCTCCGTAGACATTTCTGAAGGCTGTTCTGGAGCTTTCCGGGAAAAGAATGTTGGTGCTTCCCCGCCATACCGCCAAGCTCCTGAAGCAGCAGCCTGGGCAGCACCTTGCATTGCACACCTGCGCCCTTGCCAACAAACGAGAGACAGCAGGTCCTCCACCAAGCGCATAGACTCAGCCCAGAGAGGGCATCTGCCCTACCTAAGGACACACAGCAGTGATGGGAAAGGCTCGCCTATTGCAAGTCTTCCAAGGACTGGGCCAGTGTTTTTCCTATGTCCCCGTTCTGCCTGTGCGCCAACCTGAGCTTCCAGAAAGAGGCTGGACCCATCTGATTGCTCTCTGATCCCAGTGCAAGTACTCAACTCCAGTTTGGGAATGCACATTTCTTCTGTGGCTCATTCAAGGGCAACTCAGGAGAAATAGTAATTACCTCTTTCAGGTTCCCCATCTTTTTTTGCTTAAAAATATAAAAGCTTAAACATAAATAAAGGGAAATGGTCTGGAAAAATAACCAGTTGGCATGGAACAATCAGCATTTCATGCTGCATAAGAAGTGGAAATGCTGTTTTTCGGAAACAGCACAGCCGCGAGATGTTAACTCCCCGCCACTTGGCACTGGTGTTCCAATTGTTTGGATGTGATGAACGATGTTGACAGAAGTGGTGGAGACCAAACATGGGTTATTAATAGGTGGAACATGGCACTTTCCTAAAGCCCTCACTCTCACTAGCTCTCTGGCACCAAACTCTTGCCAACCTGCCTACCTTTGCTCTGAGGCACCATCAGTTCCAGCCAGGGGGCACCCCTGGAGCCGTGTCTCTGGTCCCTGTTTGAGGACACTCATCTGAGAGCTAGAGCAGGATCACAGAGCCACGGGGGACAGCTCCAGCCTGGGAAAAGGTCAAAGGGGCGGCCCCAGCCTGCACAGCATATTCGGGAGATTACCCGCAGCCTCTCCACTTCTCCATGCATCTATTTTATCCACTTCTTTCGTCCAAGAACTTGAGGCAGGCCCCATCTCAAGGCAGCCTAATTGGTTCCAGTTACAGCTGTTTCAAGGCAAAAGAATCCCCACTGTCCCCTGACGGAGGCTGCTTCTGGGAACTCTCTCCAGATTCAAATGCTACAAGGACTTACCGAGATGTATTACATGTCGGCCCTGGAGTCTACACATGTTCATACAGGATCTCATTTGTCCCCACTTGACAAATGAGGAAACTGAGGCACAGAGTGATTATACAACATGTTAAAAATAACCAAATTGTTAAGTGCAGGAATTTTCTAGTCTGGTCCAGGATTGGAGAAGACCCAGGTGAAGTCCCTGCCGACCCCATGTGCCCTGTGAAGGTGGTCACCTTGCTGACACTCTGAAGCTGAGGTGCTGGCTCTCTCCCGAGCTCCAGTGGTTTCCCCACGCAGCTCCCTGATCCCAGCCAGCTGAACACTACCTGCACTAGAGAAACCAGGCCAAAGACCGCAGCTGGACCACTTTGACTCCATCACCATCTTTAACATCCATTAAATAAGAGTAAACATCCTCCTATCCTTCCAGAGTTATCGCAAGAAAGACTAGATAACAGACGTGGAAATGCTGTATCACCCAAGTGTTCCCACGGCTTAAGACAGTCCATGTAGAGACCGTACATCTTGGTTTCCCCAAGAGGAGTCCAGCCTACAAGTTATCTGTCATCATTATGAATACGAACAGTAATTATCAATGTAAGATGCTTGAAAGCATCCCAGTTTAGACATTAAATCAGATGATCACTTTAACTATGTAGCAGCAGCTTCCATGGACCTGAAATAATTGGGCCCCCTCTCTGCACTTCTGTCCCCATAATTCCACATCCACCTGCTACAGGGGTAGGGTTTAGTGCTGCCATTGGCAGGCGCTTGGCCAGGGTCCCTGTTCTCAGGCTCATGGACAGGCATCATTTTGCTAGATCAAAGCAATTATTAGTAGAAACTATTTTTAGCAGGGCAGCGGCCTCACAGTGCCTGGATTAATTGCAATTATATGTCACTCCTTTAAGGTTTATTCCATCAATTATGGACAATCTCAGTCATGTGCCTTGCCTGCCTTATCCCTTTGTGGCTTGAATTTCTCAGCACAGAGGAGCCTGTAACCATGGAGAGGGCTGAATATTAAAATACATTAATGACTAAATCACTGTATGTCAGTTTAGGGCTTTCTTGTGTGTAAAGCTTTTTCTTGCTCAGTTTCCTGTTTGACCCCTGGGAGGTAGGGAGAGCCACTCCCATTTCACAGGCAGGAAAACTGCGGCTCAGAACATGAAGCCAAGGAGTCAATCCAATACATCAGAGGATACAAGCTTGCTCTGAGAACTGGCCTATACTCGAGCATTTTAGATAGCCTTACTGGCAAAATGAAAAAGCAAAGAAAAAAACTGCAAGAAGAATATGTCCACACCAGAGAAATATATAAACACAGAGACCCAGAACTTTCTCCTCTGCCGTTTGGCCGGGGGAGCAGCTGGAAGGTACCTCTGCTAGTGAAGAAATGGCAGGACCCCACTCCTAGGTGGTGAGCGAGATGGGGCACTCCAAGAGAGCATCATGTCTTCTACTTGAAGCTCTTTATTTGGGCTCCTGCACAAATACTGTGCCTTACATTGGTCACAGAATGTTAGCTCAAAACAGATCTCCAACACCCCAGTTGAAAGCTTCTTTTTACAGATGGGGAAATTGAGGTACCAAGCAGGGCGTGACCTATGATTCAGCTCTCCAGGGCAGAGCTGAGAAAGAAAGTGGGCCCTTCCTTCTGCTGTGTTCTTCTGACCATGGCTGTGAGCTGCAGCAGGGAACTAGGGTCTGTCTGGGGTATTCTCTCATGGAAGGTTTTCCTTCTCATCTTGTTCTCTTTCCTCCACCCTCATTCTTATTCTCCTCACCCACATTTCTTCCCTCTTGCACTATTTCTATTGCCCGTATTTTCTCAGAATGGGGTTTAAGGTTGTCAGCTAAAGTTTCTCACCATACTGGATGTCCTGGCTGAAATCCTGCAGCCCGTAGGCTCCCGCTGGGTAGTCACCCCAGGATCTGGGCAGTTTGGGCCCTGTTTGCCTCTCCCTTCCCATGACCTCACACAGGGTCTGGCACTTAGTAGTCGGTACTCAAACATACCTGAATGATTGAATGAAGAGATGAATGACACACCACGCCAAAACCCAAGGTGAGGAGAGGCAAACAAATCACTCACTACAACCCCCTCACTCTGGGAGTGAATAGCACTTAGAATCGAGGGGAAGGACATTTGAGCCACCATTAATTTCCTCATTCCACTGACTAAACAGATACTTATTTGTTTCAAATCCATTGTTTTAAGCATTTAAATAAAACAGATGTGATCAAAGACCTAGGAAAACAGAAATTCAGCCAAGCCCTCCTGGCTCCCCCCTGGAGAAGCTCAAGGGCCCTGGCACTGAAGCTGAAAAGCTGAAAAGGCAGCAGCACAAACATCCCTGGGGGGGCCATCCCTGTCTTCCTACCACAGCCATTCCCAAGCCTCCTGCAGAAGTGGCTCTGGAAGGCCACTGGGCAAGAAGGGCGAATGCCAAGATCCCAGGCAGCCCCTGCTGCTGACAACACACTAAGCTTTTAAACCTGAGTTAGAGCAAAGTGAAAGACTGCATGCAGGCCAAATGCACTGCCACCTCCCCACACAGATGTCACCGGCTTCCAGGTGGGGACTCCAAATCAGTTGCCTCTTGTTGTTTGGGGCCAGGTGAGTGGGGACAAGGGAGGGGTTTAGGACCGGGAAGTGAATTCTCTCATTGATAAAACTCAGCCGGGTTCAAAACCCACAGCTGTGAGCTGTGGGAGCCTGTAGGCCTGGGCCAGGGGACTGCGTTCCCACAGATCTGGGAAAGCCAGGCCGTCCATGAGCTGCGGTCAGGAGTGCACCTTGTTCCTGGAAGAGTCACCTCTCTCCCTCCACCTGGTGGCAGCTGCTGAAGGTGAGGGGAACAGCAAGGAGATGAGGGTTGGGCAGCCAGAGGTAGACAAACAAGTACGGAACAAGGTGGTCAAGGCCCACAAGAGAGGTGATTGTGGGTGTGGTAAATGTCAGAACTGAAACAGGCCGTCTTATGAGCCATCTTACAAGCCAAGATCACCAGATACAGAATCTAGGGCTAGAATACAGCTCCTTAGAGCCCCAATGCCCATACTCCTGTTATATCATATGTAGGTTCTACAGGGGTTAACACATAAATTCTGCCTCCCATCTTCCTAAATCTCTTTTGTGCCTCCCCCTGGCCTCTGGGATACAGGTAGACCACCTAAGCAAGGCACCTGCACAATCTGACTCAAGCCCACCCCTCAACCCCACAGACAACATAGGTTCTAGGCATACAGAGCTATTAGCCACAATCCTCCAAACAGCACCACACGCCCTCCCCTGGGCCTTTGCACAGGCTTACTAAGCCAGAAACAGCCCTCCTCTGTGCACCACTCACATTCCGAAGCAACCTGCAAGACCCGGCCTCTTACCATGACCTTGGCCCACCCTCCCTACCACGTCCTCTCCAAGTGCACTGAGGATCTGTTTACCAGGCTGTGACTCCTTTAGTGCAGAAGCTAAGTTCTTTTCACCTTCCAGCTTCTCCCCCAGCCTCCCTCCCCGGCACTTAGCAGAGTGCCTGGTATCTCCCTTAACCCCAGAACCTAGCAGAGCACCTAGTATGTGAGAAAATTCCATTAATGCTTGTGGAACTAATTATCAAATTAAGAAGCGGTGAACCCCTGGGTAGCATTGCCAGCGCCTGTCTCTGTTCCTCATGGAGCTACTTAACCTACAGAGCCAGAACTGTATAGATTACTTTTTAACCCTGATTTTCCTTATCTCCCTCCTTCCTGATGTGGGAGGATCCAGGGGTCTCTGGGCACAATGAAGAATTCTGTGAGGTGGTTCTCTATGGGGAAAATATCAGCTGAGATCCAGGGGGCCTTGAGTAACACCTCAGGATGCTGCAGACCCAGGTCACTGAACAGTGCTGCAAAGAGCAAGACTGGTTTCTGAGGTCGCCTCTCTGTGAAGTGATGCAGCCACTGCTGACCGGTAAACTGCAATTAGCAGCCCTGGGAAGCAGGGTGAGTGTTGCCACAGCCCCTCATTGCTCCAAGGCTCCAGGACACCCACCCCCAAGGAGCGGTGAGTCCCCAGAAGGCCCTTTGGAGCTCTTAGTGATGTAGTTTTAAACTGTTTCACTTCCAAATTTTGTGTATGCAACACCTGCCTCACGCTCCCTGAGCATCACCACCAGCAGCAGTGCAGTGGGGACTTGACTCGGAGGTGGAAAGGCCCCGGAGTGAACAGCCCATACCCGGTGACGAAGGTCTGGCCTCGGTGTGGAGAATGTCCTACAGGGAGGCTCTCTGGGCTTGGACCAGCTCAGCTCTCACTTGGGGAGGTTGAGGACTCCCTGCCACATACTTGGGCAGACCTGGCAGGCAGCACAGCTGAGCTTTTTCAAAGCCACCCCAAAGAGCTCTGGCCTCCGTTGGAAGAAGGGTTTGAATGATGGGGCGCAGAGACAGACAAGACAAGGTGCCGGGAGCCACATACCAAAGCTGCCTCTGAGCACTGCGGATGGTTCTCAGCGGCACCCTGACTGCCGGCTCCTTGCTAGGAGCAGGGTGGAGAGACAGGCCCCCGGCAGCAGGATGGGGTCACAGAGCTGCAGAGGGGTGGCAGGCAGGAGGGATTTCTGAGCCTCAGCCTGAGAACCTGGCAGGAAAAAGCACTGGAAATTGTATTTCTCCATTTGGTTTGTCTATTTGTCTCTTGTAATTTATCTAGTATTTCCCGAAAGGTCACTGGGTGGCAATTTCAATATTGTAAAATTTGTAGAGATGCTCTAAAAGAATGTACAAATTTCACAGGTTTATGCTGGCTTAAAGGTAATATATTTTATTAAAGGTGTCTATTCTGAGTGTACTTTGGACAGGATTTGGCAACCGATTGGTTAGAGATCCAAAAGGCCTTGTGCTATTAAAAGATTAACTGTGTTTTGGGGGTTGGTAAGAAGAAACAGAAATCAAAGGCATTTGGAAGGTATGGTTTGTGCATGGAGGAAAAAGGGGGACATAAGATCACAAACCGCTGTGTTGCTCACAGTCCTCAATGTGGGTAGCTAGGTAAGGAAGACGCTGATTAGAGGCAAAAGATGCGCATCCTGTGAAGGAAGGTGTGCCACCTCCTGAAATCTCACAGGACCCCTTCTTACTTCCCTCTCCATGCGCCTCATTAACTAAATTCAATCTTTGTCATTCAAAGGAAACAAACGGGAGCCATAGCCTGAGGGTAGAGCGTCTTTTTCCTGATCCAGACAAACCAGCTTCACTCAGCCAACACCTTTTCCCTCAGCCCCAGTCAGAATCCTCTTTCTCTCCAAACAGCAAAGCCATTTCCTTCCTGTCAGTCCAGTGATGCACAACTTCCTGTCAGGACAGCTGAGGAATCCGGGGAAATGTGTGTTCCCTCACAGCCTCTGCCTCAGGTTTACAGAGCCTCCAACAGTACCCAGGAACAGAGTTGAGTGTTTCAAAGACTCTCCCTACCAACCCCCTCCCCCAAGACACCCTTCCAATAGCCCTTGTCGCAGATAATCCTGACTGCTACCCCACATGCAGCATCTTGGGCCTCTGTCCCCCACATGCATTTGTGGGCACCGAGCCTCCACTCCAAAACTACCAGGAGACTCCTGGGAGGCCTGACCGTACAAGCACTGTCAAGCCGAGCTCTTTCCAGCTCCTTCCAGCCCCCACCCTGGGCACCTGTCTAATCATAAACTCCCTGGGCACCATCAGGAAGGCTGAGGCCTGCCCTGGGCTACAGAGAAGGTAAAGGAGTAAGGAAAGAGCTTCTCTAGTAAACAGGGGCCACTGACAGCCACTTCAGGGTCAGCCCTCAAAGCAAAGCCACAGAGTAGAAACCTTTTCCTCCAGATTCCACAAGAAATGGAGAGACAGAAAGAAATAGAAAATAATCACCTCCATTTATTGAGTCCTCCCCAAGAGGCTGCTTTATCTCCTTTAGTGCCCCACAAACCCTGTGACAGTGGTTCCCAAATTCAGAGCTCATTATTATCATATGAGGAGTGTATTTAAATTCTGATACCAAAGTTGCATCCCAGACCAATGAAACCAAAAGGTCAGATGCTAGAAGCCAGACATCAGCATTTTTTAAAGATCCATAGGTGATTCCAAAGAGTAGCCAAGTGATAATGTAGCTACTATTTTCAGAGAAGTTAACTCACTCATTGAAGTTAAGTCACTTACATAAAGCCAACAGCTTATGAGGGATGGAGTCAGGATTACAGTGCAGACCTCCATGATTCCAGCATGGACCCCCTCACTCCAAACCTCCTGGAGTCTCTCAGACCTCCCAGGCACTGCTCACCCACTCCCCCTGCCACACCCACTCCCCAGGCAGTGCATCCCCAAGGCTCTTTGTGAGCAAGAGCAAGGACCCACGGCAGGACTGAGGGTGAATGAAGGGCCTGAGGGCACAATAATGATGGAGGAGATAAAACACAAAATAAGATTAGAACTAGACCCACACAAGAAAGTGGGGGTGGAAGAAATCAACATAACCATTAGCACAATCCCTAGGTGCCAGCTCCTAAGTTACAAAGCATAGGTAGGAGCTAGACTGCAGTCTAGGGGCAAAGATATGGAGATTGAGCCCATTGTAGAATCTCCAGCCTCTTTTCTAATTCTAGGTAGCCAGTAAACAGCCATCCTCGAAGACGAGCCCCTCCCAACTGAAAGAAGGCTGTATCAGTGCCATCCGTGCAAGATTCGGGGCAGCTATTTCTCTGCCCACCTGTGCCTATGCAGGTGCTTTCCTTTACTAACTCTGTCTCTCTGCAGGGCAGCGGCCTGCCTGTCTGCCCGTGACCTGCACCGTGCAGGCCTCTCTTAGCAAACCTGCCCCTCAGCGGGGCAGCTCTTTCTGCCCGCTTGTGTCTGTGCAAGTGTCCTTTACTTCCTTGCCCTAATAAACCTGTTCTTTAAGTATAACTGAGTCTCTGTCTCGTGGAGAAACTTGTCACGTGCCGCAGAAGGGAGCTCTGGTGAAACCTTTCCCAGAGTAAACCCAAGGACCCCGCTCCGCTCTCAAATCCATTGACTCTAAAACGACATCAATAACACGATCAGTAGGTACTGCTTCTTCCTCTTCTGACAATTTCATTTCAGTTCTCTCCAGAACTCCCTTCAGAGTCCAAGAAGATGTTCAGGTGCAAGGAAACATTGTGTACTTGCTGATGAGTACCAACATGGGTGCCGAGGAAGGGGCGGAAGTCCAGGAAGCCAGTGAGAAGAGACCACAGCAGTGCTCAGAATTAAAAACCCAGGGCTTGACCTGCTTCTTCACTGGCTGTGTGTCTGGGGAAGTCACTTCCCCTCTCTGACCTCAGACCCCTCCTTTTGTAAGAGGGTGGGCCTCAGGAAAGGGGAGTGTCCCAGGACCCCAACCCCACCTCAAGCCAGAGAGATCCAAGACACCTAGGACTACGAATCCCAGAATCCATCATCACCAAAGAAAGGATACTGAGGACTGAGGGAGGAGTTAAGGAAGGGTTTGGGGACTTAAAAACCAGACCTGGGAGGTTAGAGGGGAGGGAATTGTTCGTATGGTGGATTTACCAGAGTCTTAATCTTGAGTAGGCAATAGATTCCAGCTCAGCGGAACTGGTAGGACGTTTTCACCAATTTATTTCTTTATCTTTTCCTTTCCCTTTTTGCAAATAAATCTTTTTATTAATTTTATTGTGTGGGCCTGCATTTGAGTTTTTAAGTCTCTTTTAAGCGCATGGGTGAGAACCCAGACAGGCACCCCACGGGGTTACCCTGTAACACTTTGAGTCACACCCCGACCTTCTATACTGTCCTTTATAGTACAAAGACTTCCCGGCTGTTCTGAGGACAGACCTGGTCTTGGGCTTGAGCTGGTGTGTGAAGGAAACAGCTGTGGCCTCACACCAGGCAGGCAGAGTCTATACCAGTCCCCATGGACTCCTGGCTCTCAGGGCTGCATGGTCAGGCCAGACAGGCTGGTGCACCTGCCGAACACACAGGCAGAGAGAGAAGCCCCAGGGTGGCAGCACCCTACACCTGCCCAACCCACCTGTGGCAGAACAACCCCCATCTCCCTCAAGCAGGACTGCTGCTTAAGTCTGTCAGTATCACCTCACCCAGGCCCACCCTACCTCAAGAGAGGCAGAAGGGGGCTAGGAGCAACAGAATTACTCTGCTCCCCACCTCAGCCCTCAAAATCTGGTCTCTACCAGCCAGACAGAATCTGACCTCCCCTCTGTGGTTTACTCAGGAGCCGCCCCCCTCTGAGAGCTTCTCTGGCCTTCCCTGACAAAATTACATGCTCTGTGCTACATCTGTTTCTGGCTCAAACCTCTCTCCTTGCTCTACATCACACTCCTTCCCACCATCTGCTTAGGCCTCTGTTACCATAAGCCCCTCAAGGGAAGGGTCTGGGCTGGAGTTAACAGAGGGAACGAAGATCATGGTCAGGAGAATGGGCTTTGGAGTCTGGACACCCGGCTTGCACCCTGCTTTTCCCCTTACTTATCTGTAAAATGGGGGAGTAGGAGCAGTGACTTCAGAGAGTGGCTGGAAACATTAAGTGAGAGGATGCATGTAAACCTGTGGCTTAGGGTACAAACTCGGTGATGAGGATGATGGAGCTTCACGGGCCCTGGCTCCTTGAACTATGAGCCTAACAAACACCCTGGGGGCTGAGCTGAGCCCGCGTCACTAGCAGACTTGACAACCTTTGCCTTTCCAGAAGCAAGAGTCCCCCCAGAACAGACGTTGCCCTGTACGGAGAAGAACAGCACTTTCTGGAGAAGCCAGCTGCCTCACCCCTCCCAGTGCCAGCCTACCTCCACAGCTGCTCCCCAGCACCCCTTCAGCCTGAGCTCCCACATCCCCAGACTTCCAGGCAGCACTCACTGGGGTCAGGTCTCAGGAGCCCTCAGTCCCAGCCTCAGGCCTCTCCAAATCTGAAGTCCTGAGATTAGCAAGGGTGCGAGAAGAGAAGAGCAGAAGGTAGAGTCTGCGTTACAGCCTGGAGCCAAAACCCTTCAAAGCAAGATCAGAAAAGGCCAGAGAGAACCCCAGAAAGCCAGGTAAGGAGTTCTCTCCTCCAGAAGCCTTCTCAACCTCATTTCCTATAGAGCTGAGAAAAAAAGGCATTTGGCAATAGTTACAATTCCAGATGGCACTTAACGAAGTCCACCACCTCTGCAAGACAGATGCTTGGAGAAATAATGACCCCAGGGACTTCTCAGGGAAAGCTGTCTGTACATGGAGGGGCGGCCCTAAGATTTAATGAATCCAGTTCCACATGAGAGGAAGGCACAGGGCCGTGTACCTTGTCTTGGTGACACCCCAGTGAGTGGGAAGGATGATGCCGGCGCAGCCCAGGGCAGAGAGATGGACAGAGGCCAGCAGGAAAAGGCCAGAGAACAGTCACCCTTAGAGCCAGGAGGGGCTGGGGGAAGAGAGAGGGTGCCCCCCATTACACACAGATCTGGGTAGGCATCTTCATCCCCCACTGCTTCCCCTCTCAACCCTCCTCCATCCCCTCCATTATGCAAATCAAGTGACTACACAGATTTGCATAATTCATGCATTATTAGTACGTGCTCCTGTCAGGCTTTCAGACTATAAAGCAATTTTGCTCTCTTTAATGTCCTTTCTCATCAAACACAGTAACAGACTCTAAATCTTAACTTGGGGAAAGGGTCAGTGAGCAACATGAAATGATTTCCAACTGGACACGTGATCAAGCACTTTGTTCACACATTGGCCAAGACTGAACGTAGGTGCCAGGCACAGCATCAGTGGAATCCACATCAGCCGTGCCTCTCACCCTCTCCACATGCAGTGGCCTGTCCCCAGTGAGGCAGAGAAAGTAGACACTGGATATCATTACTGTTAGCTTATTTGGGTTCCCAGGTGATTCAATAACAACAAAACCCCACTCTGCCCTTGTGTGTCTTCTTCATTTTTTACAAAGTGCTTTCACTTCACTCTCTTACTCAGTGCCCACAATAAGTCTATCAGGTTGGACGGGTGACATTTTTACCCACATTTTAAAGACAGGGAAATTGGGGTCTGGAGAGGTGAAAGTCACTCACCTACCATCAAATATAGATTTTCTGTATCCTCTCCACTACGTCAGGGATGGCAAAAACCTCGCTGCTCCTCCGTCCTTCCTTGCCCAGCACTCTTCCCACCAAGCTCAGAATGCACCTCAGAATCCTTCTCAACACAACTCTTCTGGCAGCTGGTACCAACTTTTCAGAACTGACACCCAGAGGAAACCTGTTTGCTGTTCCTGAGCTAGAACCTGCCAACTCCTCAACATCCGGCCAACACTGTCACAGTGCCATGAGTTTCTGGGAAGCACCTATGGGCCAGGCTCAGCCCAGCTGCTCAACCCCAGGAGCCCCAGACAGCCACACGTCAGCCTCCTCACTGGTTCCAAACAGACTCCAGATGGAACCAGACGTACCTGCTTTAGGGAGCAGATCCAGAAAAGGGACTCTCACCCAACGCCCAAAAGTGGCCCTACCACACCGGACACTGAGGCCCATTTGACTAACACACACCTGCTCCAGATACAGCAAGGACCAAAGGCGCCTGGCTCGAAAACAGATGTGGGCCTGGCTGTTCCTGGCAAGAAATCCACCGAGGGGCTCAGGCAGAAAAGGGGCAAAACACTGCCGGCCCCCATCACACACTGCCGTGGGCCTCAGGGCCCCAGTCAGCCCCAGAATATGCTTTCCTCCCTCCTACATTGCTGAGTCTCTCCAATCTAGGGAAATGTTCCCACAATCCTTCCACAGAGCCCCTCCTACAGCCCTGCAAGGAAACCTGCTTATATCATGGTGTAAAAAAAAAAAACCCTGAAAGTGCTCATTTTGATCCTCATACACATCCTTGTTAGGCAAGGTGGAGAAATGTAAATCCCAGTCAGTCTCTCTCCTTCCCCAAGTCTCCCCTCTCAGCCCACACCCAGTTGAAGGGTGAGTCCTTCCTTGGAGGACAGGGAGCTGCCTGCCAGGCCCAAGGTGTGGGCTGGGATAGGAGCAGGTGGCCCAGCACCATACCGGTTGACACCAGCCTCCCGGCCAAGGGACTTTCCTTTTGGAACCCCTGGGGCTTAGTGCTGGTGTCCTGCCAGGCCAGGGAGAGCTAGAACAGCTCCAGAGCACAGGGACATCGCCCTCCCGGCCCAAGCTCCTGGCCTTCACCTCCACTGCCACAGCTCCTCACCCCCTCCTCTCCCCACTTCCCAGTGAGGCTCCCTCCTGGCGCTTCCAGGCCAGCAGGGACTCCCCAGGGCAGGGGCGGGAGCAGAATTTTATCATTGACCTTATTTAGAAGAGCTGGTACATGTGGCAATAAAAAAGCAGGCCATCTTTTAATCGGGGTTTGGTTTTGGTTTTTTCATTGTTTTTTTGTTTTTTTTTTTTTTTACGTTCTTTACACACAAAGTGCCCTTCGTTGTCTACACTGGAACAGACTGCTCCCTCCAAACCCCAGCCTGGGACATTGCCGCCATTAAGTGGCTACAGCCAGTTTTATTAGGGCTGGGGAAAGAAGCACCAGCTACCTCCATAGCTACAGTCGGGCTCCAAAAGCTATTTGGGAACTGCACTTTGAGGCAATCTTGCCCTATCTGCCTATGTTCTAGGAGGATGTGAACTAAGTAGTCTGCTTATCTATCTAGACCTATCACCACAATGTGGGAGGTATTATAACAGCCCCCAAACCCGAGCGCTCATCCCCACCACTTACAAGCCTGGGTAGTCCATGACAATGCCAAAGTTCAAAGTTATCCTGCTAAATCAAGACCCAGTCTCCTGGCCCCTTCACTGCCCACTTCACCCCAGCCCATGCCCTGCCTCCCCACAGATCAGTCTCATCAGCACCCCACTCTCCTCCCTGCCCCAACCTTCCCTCCATACAGTCACCAAACATTTGTGAAAGTCCCTCTGTGCCAGGCACATCCCTTATCCCCTGACACCCTCCTGACAACCAACCCTACTTTGTGGACAAGGAAGCTGCCCCTCAGGGTGTCCAGGGCACACTCATAGGGAAGGGGCAGGCCAGCATGGATACCAGCTTGTTGATCCCAAATCCAGGGTGCTGTCCACTCTGGAGCCAGAGCTGGGCGGGCCCCCACCAAGCCCCTGGGCAAATGTCTGGCCAGCCCCTGGGAGGGAGGCGCTGCAGAACGAGGCTGGGCTGACCCCGAGGCCCCCACTCCTGCACACCCCACTGGCACCCCTGGCAGTGAGGCTGGTGTTTTAAATGGTAGATTCCAAAATGGCGAGTGAGGCCACTAATGGAAGGCCCCCAACATTGCTCCACTCCCACCAATATCTTCCTCGTATTTTCCCAGCCCCTCAAAGCAGACGCATCTAAGATTGAGCGCACCATCTCAGCTCCTTCCCAGGGGTCTCCTTTAAAGACCACACAGTCTGCCTCTCCCCTCCCCACCACAGCCAGCCTGTCACCATGACTTGTCAGTTAGAACTAGTGACCATTTATTGAGCTAAGGACATTACATCTGTGTTCTTATTTGATCCTCTCTCATAACCAGCAGTGCGCTAAACATAATTTCTCCCATTTTACACACACAGACTCCACTTTAGGGAACCCGGGCACAGGGCCTGGCAGCACCCGAGCTACAGGTGAGCCAAGAGTGTCTGGCTCCTGCACACCGGCGCTCCCTCCCAGATCTTTCAAAATGGGCAGGAGGAGGGTGTGTTCCATCTCCCTCAGGGCTGGCAAGATATCAGTGCTGAGCCCTGGAGGTTCCAGGAGGAAAGCCCCCAGCCAGAGCGGCAGATGCCGGCTGCTGCGGGCACTGTGCCGTTGCTCCCTGGCACTGGCAGGCTGCTAAGGGCTCGCAGTGCCAAGAAAGAACTGGTGTGTGAACAGAGCAGCTGGGAGGGGGGCGGTCAGGCCATTGCACTCACTTCGACCCCCACATGCGACCTCACTATCTAGGCCAGAGAAACATGAAGCCCAACATGTAACCGCCCCCCCAAAGCCCCTATATGCTCCCGTATCTTCCCTTCCTTTTGCCTCCAGCCCAGTTCAAGCTTCACATCTCCTGCCTAGAACTACTGCAGTAATCATCTAACCAGCCGTTCTCCTTCAAGCTCTCTCCTTTTATAATCCATCCCCTGCTATAGCTCGATCACACCCCTGCTCCGGTGCTCAAACACCTTCCATTGTTCCCTCTGCCTTCAGACGAAAGCACAGACTCGGCCCGTGTGCAAAGCCTCCATGAGCAGGCCCCATGTCCCCTTCCAGTCCTCTGTCCCCAACACTTCCAGGAAATCAGAATTCCTTTGTCATTCCCCGAGAACACCAGGCACTCTCTTACTTCGGGCCTCTGCCCAAACTGCCCTTTCACCTCTGCCTCAGGATGCCCAACCTTCCTTCAAAGTCCAACTTGGCTCCCTTCCTCTAAGAAGCCTCCAGAAATGAAGAGTCACAGGTGGACCCCAACACAACACTGTACCTCCCAATTGTCACAGTCTGCTTCACTGAAAGTAGTGGCAGCCTGACACCCCTGCCTCGTATATTGTCCATCTCTGTACCCCCCCGACATTTCTGGGGCTGTGGTTGGCACAAAATGGGCATCAGTGAACATCTGCCTGGTAGAATGTCCCCAGAACTTTTCAACACATAGCTATAACCCTTCCTGGACAGCAAGTTGTAATTCTCTCAGGGGCTGGTCTTGGGCTCAGAACAAATACTTGTTTCCCAAGGCAGACACTAGGGAATCCTGGCCCATTCACCCCAAAAGGAGTCTAATGGTGCCCGGCTAGCATGCTGTCTCCCCCGGCCAAGAAAGCTGCCACTCAACCAACTCCATCTCTCACTCACACGGCACAGAAATAATAGCCCTGCATTTTTCCTGCAATTCCATCTTCCCCAAATGGAGAAGAAGCTCCCGCTTTTCAAGGAAACACAAAACAAGAAGCCAGCTGGGGCAGGCCTGGGAGATAGCCACGGGCCTCCTGACCAGCGGAGATCCCAGGCTCTGCCCTCTGAGGTTATCACTCGCTGCTGGAGGAGAAGGGCTACAGCACCATGGCCCCCGTCTCTCAGCACAGCACGGCTGGCTGGACATCTTCCCTCACAGGCCCCCACTTGGTCCCCACCACTGAGGAGACAACACAAACCCATTTTCAGACAAGACCGCCAAGTACAAAACCCATGGAGACCCGAAACAGGAAAAACTCTGAGTCAGGACTTGAACTCAGGCTTCCTGCTGCCAGCCCGGGGCACTTGCCGACACAGGACTAGCCCTGAGAAAACGGTGGGGGGAGGGAGGTCAGGTGGCATGCTGACGTTAAGAAAGCAATCTCAGCTGTTTTTTTCATTTATCCTCATAACAAGCTGTGAGAATGAGTCATCTAAGCAAGGGCTCTCAGCCTGAGTGCTAGTGACATTTTGGGCAAGTAATTCTTTGTAGTAGGAACTGTCCTGCGCGGGGCAGGCTTTTACCAGCATCCCGGCCTCCTCCCACTAGCTCTCTACCATCCCTCCTGGACTTGTGATGAAAGTTCTCCAGACATGGCCAAATGTCTCCCCTGTGAAGCAAAGTTGCCCCAGTTGAGAGCCCCTGATCTCCTGAGTTGGAGGCTGGGTTTCACAAAAAGGGAGACAACCTCCCCACCAATCTCACACGCACACGCAACCCCCTTCAGGTACGTGCTTCCTTCTCTTCTACTTCTGCTGCCCACAGGACAATCTTATGCCAACATCAGTTCAGATGTGCCCTCCACACAGTGCGGGGATGGGGCATTCTTTAAGCTCCCCTGAATAGAGGGGGAGAACCAATGTGTACTGAGAGTCCACTTCTACCAAGCTGAAGGGCAAAGATGATTCATTAACATCAACTCACAAAACCCTGGGGAGGCAGGCCCCATCACCCCATGCAAGAGATTCATAAACCAGATCACTCAAGTCCCAAGGCCAGTAATCTAGACCCAGGGTCAGGGTTGGAATCTGGGTGCAGCAGGACCGGGCTGCCAGAGTGGGGTGACCTGTGGGAACAGGTCCTAAGACCCTCTCCCTTCAGGCCCAGGATCCAGTATTGGACACTAGTAAGGCTGAGGGAAGACATTAAAGGCCACCCCTGCTCTTTTTTCTGAAGGGAGCAGGTGCCATGGCTCCCTAGTCGGTCCCCTAGACCACTGGACACTCTTCGAGAGCAGACACTTGGGGCACAGTTGGTGAACACGAAGCTGGGGGCACCCAATAGCTAGTCCTCTCCTATTCTCCAGTCGTGAGACCCAGAGGGGTACCCCCCCACTCCATGTCCACATCCCTGCTGCTGGAAGATGAGAAGTACATTACTTTGGAGGGGTTTTTTGGTCTCAGCAACTTCCCATAAAATCAGTTTTCCCAATCATGCTGGGAAGCTTTGACCATTTATGACTCTCTTTATTCATCAAACTACCCTGGGGTCAGCCTCAAGCAGGGAGATTTGATCTTGAAATGTGGACTGACCCAGAAAGACCCTAGCCACTTCCAGTGACCTTCAGAAGTAAGCACTGATGGACTCCCTTGAGACCTGTTTGAATTTTTTTTGATGTGGCCAGCTGTGCCATGACAGCCCTCAAGAATGGAAGAGGAGCCAGCAAGGTCTGCAACAGAAGCTGCAACACCCAGGCGTCGTGCTCTGACTTCCCACGTTAGGGCGCACACTATCCACACTGTGTTAAAACTGATACACCTCAAATCCACCAAGTCCAACCCAAACTCCCATCTTCCCCCCAGACTACTTCTCCTTCCCAATGAGCAGAAAGCCCATCCTTGCATTTGTTTGGACAGAAGTCTTGGCCACATCTTTGACTCCCTTTTTCTCTCACCAGCCCCCAACCCACGCCCACATCCATGTCATCAGGAATGCTTTCCGTCTGATAGTCCAAGGATCCAACCCACGGATCACCAGCTCATCGCTACCCCCCAGGTTCAAAGCGCCATGACTCCTGACCTGGAGGTCCCTCTACCTTTTAACAGGAACCCCTTGCCTTGCCCTCCCCAACACTGCAGCTGAAGAGATTCTCTTAAAATGGAAATCAGACTTTGTCGCTGCTCTAAGTCCTCCATCCACTCCATCTCACTCGGTCAAAGCCAAGCTCCTCACAAATGTCTGCAGAGCCTGACAGAGCCTCTCTGCCCTCACACCCCCAGGCAGCCCCACTCGGCTTCATTCACCCGGGTCCCCTCACCGCCGCAGACCTACACTGTCCGAGGGGGGCACTGGCCACCTGTCCACTGAGCCACTGCCATGTGGCTAGGGCATTTTACTTACATTCAGAAACTGATACTCCATTCATTTATTGGAAAACTTCTAAAAATATTGCAACAACTTGGGTGTGCAAGTCTACCTCTTTAACTGTAAACTTTTTGAACTCTAAATATACACCAGGTATTTCCAATAAAGACTGAGTGTCCTGTTGAGGTGTACTGTAAGATACACGCCAGACTCCAAAGGCCTCATGTGAAAAAGAGAATGTAAACCAACTCCTTAATAATGTTTTACACTGACTCTATGTTAAAATCATAATATTTTTACTATAGTGGGTTAAATAAAGGTATATTAACATTAATTTCACATTTCTTTTTACTTTCATTAATATGGCTCCTACACAATTAAAATTCCAATGGGATTCACATTCTATTTCCACTGGACAGACCTGTCCAGACCGTGCAGCGAAGTCCCGAACCAGCTCACACTGCTCTTTCCTCTTCCCTGCAACTTCCTCCCTCCCCGCTATAGATCTTTCATCAAATGTCACCTTCCTAGCGAGGCCTTCCCTGAATACTTATTTAAAATTACAACTCTTCCTGCAAAATTTCCTGCCCTGCATCCCAGCTTTACTTTTCTAGATAGCATTTATCACCATCTCACATCATGTATCATTAACTTGGGTTAACTTGGGTAGTTTGTCTGTTTGTCTGTTTTACCTACTAAAATATAAGTTCCCAGGGATTTTTATCTGTTGTGGTTTTTCCTACTACATCTGTAGTGCCTGGAAAAAACCTGGCACATGTAGCTGTCCAATAACTATTTGTTGGATGAATAAAATTATCCATTTTTCTGCCTAGGCTCCCTAATCATCTGGAAATTTCTCAAGGGCAGTGCCAAGCACACACTAGGTACATGGCTGCTGAATGGCAGGCTCATCTGTTACCCAGGAGCACAGGGGAAACAGAGGCAACCTAGCTGAGTCATCCCATGGAAGGCAAAAACAAGTACCAAGGGTCCTTGAAGTGGACACTGTGTCTCCTCCCCCCTGCTGCCCACTGTCCTCTCCCCACACCCTAGGAAGCCTACCCATCAGCCCAACAGCCGCCGTACTTCAGGGGAAGGTACATTTCCTTTCCTTCCCATCGATTTTTATTCTCCCAGTGAGAAGACAAATCTGTTTCCCCTCCGCCAGAAGGCCTCGAGCCATGGCTACTTACATTATAGTAATTAAATCCCTGCTGCTAGGAGGGTTCAGGAGCTGAGCAGGCCTCATGCCAAGGGCTGGCCTGCAGGGAGGAGGCAGCAGGGAGGGAGGCTGGCCAGAAGGGTCTGTCTCTCTGCTGTCTCCTGATAGTGAGAAAAACCTTCGTGGCTTTTCACTCTGAGGACAGGAAGATAAACCACCGCCCCCCCAGCCCACCCCTCCAAAACACACCCATTCAACAGCCAAGTACTGCTGCAGCCCAGGGGCCACTGTTTTCCCCTTCCCTCTCGTTCCCTAATTCCATTAGCTCCTCACCACCCTCCTGTAAAATGGACAGCAGAGAAATTGTCGTCATCCTCAACCTCACTTTCTTCATTTTCCAGAAGACAAAAAAGGGGTCTGGGAACCAAGTTCCCCCACTCCTAGCTGGAGATTTTCTCTTCACCCACAATCTTTACTGGAATTCAGCAGAGCCTCGAGTCATACGCTTCACATGCAGTGGTGTCTCATTTGATCCCTACAACCACCCCAAAAACAGGGTTGTGACTAACCCCCAAGGAAGCAGAAGTGAAGCTTTAAAGCCACTAGCTCAAGGCCACACAGTCAGTAGGTGACAGAGCCAGGACTCCAATTTCAGATCTGCCACGTCAAAGCCTCTTGCCCTAACACCAGACTCTCCTGCCCCGACATAAGCAGTAGAGGGTGACTGGGCAACCATTATAAGAGAAGATGATGAGGTGAAGGTGAGATGGACCTGTGGGGAATAGAGGGCAGTGGACAGGCAGGAGAACCAGGAAGGTCAGCCTCAGAACCGGGGGAGGGGGTTCCGACCCAGCCCTCCATCACCCCTGTCAATATTTGTCTAGTGTCGGTCTCCCCACCAGCCTGTGAGTGTTGAACCCCCAGAACCAAGCAGAACACCTGGCACCTGTCAGCTCTCATGAGCAGTTCAACAAAAAAAAAACCAAAGGCTTGGGAAGCAGTGCTGGGGGAGGGATGGGTCCCAAGGTAGCCATGAAGAGAGATCAACATAGGAAAAGAGGGACAGAGTCCGAGTGACGATGGTGGGGCAGGCGGACAGATGATCCTGAAAGAAGGGGCACCGGGTGGGGGTCTCAACCTAGACCTCTGGGTTTTGGTCAATAAGTCTATGTTTGGAGTTTTCAAAGTACAACAGATCCTCGAGCAGCATCATTCCATTTAAATGGGTTCATTACAACACTGATGAGGAATAAAGTAATCCCAGATGCTACTGGCCTAAACACAATTTGCGGATCTGCTTTCCCTATACCTCTTTTTGCTTAACATCAGTGTCTAAGCACCTACCCACAACGGTGAGCTAGGACTTCCCGCAGTACAACGAGGAAATTAACCATGATACTAGCAAGCCAGGTTTCCCCAGTACGTCACTAGGCCCGGCACTGTGTCTTGTCACATTTGCTTTTCATGACACGCATCCCCAAGGGATAAAACATCATCACCCCACTTACAGATCCAGAGACTGGGGCTCACAGAGGTCAGTTTTTCTCCCCCAGGTTGCAGATCTGGGAAGCCACAGATCTGGGACAAGAACATGTAATCTAGCACTGCTGACCTCTGGGCTGACCCCTCAGAGCCAGGGTCACCATCCTCAGCCCTAGAGCCCGGCCTTCCTTGTCAAGGTGCCCAGGGCTCCGTGAGCTTCAACAAACCCCTGAGCCTAAGCTGATTTCCCTTCCCCCTGGTCCCTCCAGAGCCTGAATCATCTACTCAGGCTCCGGGTGAGGCCGGCAGGGCAGTGAGGTGAGCTAGTGAAGGGGAGGATGAGTGAGGAGGAGAAGAGCACTCTCGAGAGTGTGAACAGTTTTTTGGCTTGAAAGAGCCCTGGTCAGGAGGTGACCTGCACAAGCTTGTCTGCCACACAGGATACCAGGGTTCAAAGCACAACTCCACCTCTTCCTGTGAGGCTGTGAGACCCTGGGCAAGTCACCTAACCTCCCTGAACCTCAGGTCTGGCATCTGTAAAAAGGGCATTGTCACAAGGTTAGATGAGATAAGGTGTGAAAGCACAGAGCAGCCCTTAAGAAATGTTCATTTTCTTCTCCCAGATCTGTTCCTCTTCTCTCTCCTAAATGAGACTCTGTGTTGCTTCAGCATCATTTTTATGGAAGAGGGAAAACGTTCCTCCTTTACAAGAGCAGCATATTCCCTGGAGCTACTTAAGGACAGAACATTGTATGTGACCCTATCCACCCGTGAGGAAACCCTCGTGACTCAACCTCCATCCTCGACTCACTCTCCACCCACATCAATTTCATTTCACTCTTGAGGGATCTTTCCACCACCAGCCCACAGTGTGGGCCCAGTCTGGTATCTTACACCAAAATGTCCTCCCAGCTGCTCAACAACGTTACTCCCCCAGGGTAGGGGGAATCATCCTGGCAGTGCCAAACGCCAGATACACTCAGGCGCAAGAGGGGCAGGGGTCATGGGCCCCACTATGTGGGCTCTCGAATGGGCCGTGCCACTGAGTTCTCAAAAGAAACAACCAAGGCAAAGCCTGTCACAGACCAGCATGGACCATAAGTCCCCTGGACCCAGGTCTACACTGCCCTGAATCCTCCACCAACATCCTCAGAAAAGGAAATAGAATTCGCTTTCCAGACACAGAGGTCACTAGCCACGTCACACAGCTGAACAGTCCACCGACAGAATCTGAAGCCAAGTCTGTGTTGAAAGCCTGAACTATATTAGGAAGAGTCAGCGGAGAACAACATCTTCAGTTGAGGAGACCCCGACTTGAATCTTTAAAGGCACAGACCTTTGCACGCCTGCAGCCTAGAAGAGGGTCTGCCACAGGCCTGAGTGCATGTCCAGTGGGACTAAATCCCCAGCTCTTGGATTCCAGCTGTACCCTGGTCTTATAGGGCTGGGTGGTCCTGGAGAAGTCACATGACTTTTCTGGGTCTGGAGGTCTGGAGGCCCATGTGAGGGCTGGCACACCTGGCCACCACGGAGCCTGGCCATGCAGGGAGGCACGGCCTACACTGAGTCAGAGAAGGCCCTGCCCGGGTCATCCACCAACTCCATCTGAGTCCCTGCAAAACCAACAGCCTGACCCAGAGCAACACGCTCACCCCAAACCTTCATCTTGGAAGAGAAATGTCACCTAGGCCAGCGACTCTGGGCCTCCCCACACTTGGGGCTCCATGGGGACTGGCTGATCAAGTCATCATCTGCCCAGTGGAAGTCAGAAAAGACAGGAAGGAAATGGCTCAGCCCCAATTTGTTAAAATCGGAAATCTTCTTAAAATGGAGAAAAGACTGTAAAAATTCCTGCTAGTGGAACTTTGAGAGGATGTGGGCAGGTGGCAACTCAGGCCAAGGCGCTAGGAAAACTCAGCATTTGTTGGCAGCTGAGAAGGGCAGTCAGTAGGCCGGCCGCTTACTCAACCATTATCATGTTTGCTTCTCCCTAGGCTGGGAATATAGCTGTCTCCTCTCACAAATGGGGAAACTGAGCCTCAGAAAATTGGAATCACTGGCTTCTGGTCACCCAGCAGCAAGGGGCTGGGGCAGAACTAACCCATGGGAGCATCTTCCTGACTCTCTGTGGCCTCCTTTCGGTAGTCAGCCCATCACCTGTGGCCTTCTCCCTGCCTCCCAGATGGCCCTGGAGAAGTGACCCACCTTCCTGGGGTTCTCCACCTCTAATTCAAGCTGAACACCAACAACAGTGCTTATAGATGCCAGCTGGCAGGCTGGTGCCTGCCAGCTCTAAGGGAAAGGCACCAGTCGGTTCAGCTTCCGTGGGACAGACTTTAAGACAGCTTTCTCATTCATTTGACACTGAGCACCATGCCTGTCCTTTAAGAAAAATGCCCAACAAGCTGATGCAAAAATAACAGATGCCAATTTGCATATTATTCCACACATCATTTGCATGTTGTTCATTTAGCGTCACCCAGGTGCTGCTCAGAATACCATTCTGGTTACCTCAAGACCAGGACATGTAGGGAAAGTACGGCCTCCACGCAGAACAAGACCTGGTCCCTGGCACGTCCCTAACGTTGCTTTTCTTCCCTCTTCCTGTCCCAAAACGGCCTCTCAGTCAACCTCTCCCTCACCCCGTGCTCACACGCTCTTTCTGCCTGGTCATCATGTATCTCCGACCTTCCTCTGGGCCTCTCAGCCTCTGGCTTGGCTCCATGGATTTATTTTTGTTCTCTCTCCACCTGTCCTATTTGCATGTCCACACCCAATTAGCTGTGCCCAGACCACAGATCACTGACTCTGAGTGTAGAATAACTGGGCCCATGAGATGAGATGGCTCTGGAAGGCTGAGTCGGGCCACCACATGGCTCTGCCTTCCAGAGAACACCCTGCATCCCCCTCATGTGCACAGATTCACCCACAAGGACCCATCCAAACACGTGATGGGCACCTAGTCACCAAGCTAAGACCATTTGATTTTACCAGAAAGGGAGCACCTCCCACCTGGGCCCCCTCTTCCAGAGCCCCTTTCGACCAACCTCTGTGCACACAAGTGCCATGGCACTCATGCCCGTCCTGGTCCTCCAGTGGCCACGGGTAAACAGGAACGTCTTCTAAGCCCTGATCTCACAAAAGCAACGGCTAGCAGAGGTCAAAGTGCAGGGTGCACCCAGCTCCATGCTGGCTGCTCAATTAAGATCATCTCTGAGAAAAGGGGCGCATCCAGTCCTCAGGGCCTAGGGGAGAGAAATCTGAGCCCTGGCAATTGCAGACATCGCCTAAGTGTCCAATCACTCCTATGCCCTCACACTGACCATGAACGTGCTGTTCCCTGCTCAGGGCTTCCTAGGATGAGCCCCAGGCCCAGCAACTCACCCAGGCTTCTCCACCTGCCCCATGTATACCCTATGCAGGAGCTCCAAGCCACTCCACTCCTTTCCCTACCACTCCTCCTGTGCCCTGTCTCCCAACCTTCTCACAGTCAGAAAGGCCCCCTGCCTATGACCCTCCCATCTTGTCTAATCCTCAGGAGCCACCCCACCTCCTATAGGAAGCCTCCCAATATCCCAAGAGCACCACCAAAAACCACAGCCCAGCCTGGATAGATGCTGGGTGCAGGCCTGACACCCCTGAGAACAAATTTAAGGACCACAGTTTGCTGTTTTTGTGGTGGAAAATGATAAACACACATTCAGTGGAGTCAAAAGGCTTGGGAGCAGGAAAGAAGTTTGGTGTCCAAGTCCCACTGCCATCTTTAAGTTAGAGAGAGAGACCAGAGAGGTGAAGGGACTTGACAAGGCCACACCGCAAGTTAGAAGCACCTGCTCAGGTGGCTTCAAGGCAGAGACTTTCTGATGATGCTGAACAAAGTAGCATCATAGTAGGAAATTGAGATTCAAAGATGAAGAGGAAAATTCTAGCATGAAGAATGGAGAAGCCATTGGAGACTCCCTTACTCAAATCCCCAGCAGAGGTTTGCGATAGATTTGGAACAGGGAGATAAGTAGTCCACCAGAAACCTGAATTCTCATTCTAGAACCATCTCTCCTGAGACGGACACCTGAAACAAGCCCCTCCACCCCTCCATGACTCAGTTTTCTCTTCTGAAAAATACTGATTTGTTCTGGGGAGCACCCTAGGAATGATAATAATGACTCCCAGGGTCCTGGAAGGGATCCAGAACAAGCATGGAAACACCTTGTGAGATGTAAGATGCTGAGCCCAGGTAGATGGCCCCCAAAAAGTAGTCCTGTAGCCAGTGCCAGACCAGAAGAAAGGGGGGCCAAGGGGAGAACAAGGGAAGGCCAGGGAGACCAGAGAGCTGTGTGCCGAAGTGTCCTGCCAGGTGTAGGGCCGCTGGCTCTCGGTGGGTGGAGTCATGCTATGGGCTACAGTAGGAGCACCAATAACCCAGGCCTTTGCAGGACTCTATCCTGTCTGTAAGCCCCGGCCCCTCTCAGCTGCACCGGCATCTTCAGGAAGGCAATATTCTCCGTCTTCCAGCTGCCCGCAGGACACTGCCTTCTCTCCACCTTCCATCAAGCCCCTTCCTACCATTCTCTTGGTGAAGTTCCTCCCACCCCAACATTTTGCATTATGGTCTCAGGCCCATAAACCTTGATTTGTCTCTTAGAAGAATGATGAGCAGTTTACTCAGCAGCAGCAAGCAAGGAAAGGCATAAACTTGAGAGTTAAATGGGCCTGGTTCTTATTCCAGCACCACCCCCTACAGCACTGTCAGCTTGGCGGGTGACTTCATTACCAAGAGGGCCGTGACCGCCACCTACTTCCAGGATTCTGGAGTGTGGAAAGGTCTGGCACTGAGCAAACGGTCTCTGCCTTCCCCTCTCCTGTCAACCAGCAGCATTCACAGGCCGCACACAGCACCGGCCCAGAGATGAAGCCATGCGTCCCTGCCCCCCCACACCCCTCCTCCCTCCTTTCTCTCCATTCCAGCTGATCTCCTGGGGGTGGCATGACAGGGTGGGGGGAGGGGGCACCAAACCCATTAGCCTCCTCCGGACTTTCCTCCCCAAAAAAAAGGCACTAGAATTTTCCTCCCCACAGCTTCAGAGAACAGCTCAGTCTTAAAATTCCCCCACCCTCGTTATTTAAAGGGGAATAGGTGGCTTTCTTCTTTCTCTCTCTCCCTTTGGGGTTTGAAAGAAAGAAGAAAAACAGCTAGGTGCTGGCCTGCCTGCCACTGAGCTGAGTAAAGCGGTATTTCATCAATACGAGCCGCCCCCTCACACCCTTCTCTCTCACTCTCCCTCAGACACACTCATTTTCTCCCTCAAATGTGCTTTACAAATAACTGCAACCGAACCAAGCTCTCTGTTCTGATCTTACATTTCCATCCAGGCCTAGGCTTCGCTATAGGGTTACTCCGATTTCTTTTGATTTTGCTTTTTTTCACCTTATATATTTTTTAAGGCAGATCTTTTGACCATGGCCTCACCATTGCCCATCCTGAAAGTTCACTAAGGGAAATGCAAGGCCAAGCAATAGCTTACTAATTTAATTAGCCTTGTGGTGGATAAATACCCCAGAGACGGAGGATGACACCGCCTGCAAGGAAGGGAAGTCCGGATATATCATGAAGTCTCCCCCCAGGGCAGTTAAAAATAGTGTGCTGACACGCAGAGGAGTCGCACACATAAAAGTTAGCTCTCCCTCCTGTGGGTTACAAATGCTTGACTCATTTGCAGACTGTCCACATAGGGTACAAATAAAGCCACCAGCCCCCTGGTGACTCCTTGGGTGGAAGAAGGGACATCCTTTTCAGGTTCCCAGAACTGTCCTTGCCCTCCTGGGACCAAGCCACTCAGTGTGACCTGAGAAGATAAAACACATGCTCAGAGGCCCTTGGGGACTGACTCTCAGGCTCCTGCCTGTCACCATTGCCTTGTAAAATCCCCTGCTTTCTGCACCCCTGTCTTGCAGGTCATCCCAAAGGAGGAGCCATGGAAAGAGGCCTGTCCTGTGCCTGCTTTCCCAAGATGGCTGAAATCACAGATATGACAGTCCTTGGGTGTCTTCTCCCAAACAGCTGGATGCCCAGCCCCGACACCAGTGCCAGCCACAGCCCCGGGGCTCCTCTCCCTTTCTACAGACAAGACCTCCGTGAGCAGAGAGGGCCAGGGAGTTGGGACCCATGATCCTATGAAATTATTCCAGCTAGAGGCTGGGGGTGGACTCACTGAACTTTAAGTTCAGCAAAGATACAATGGGTTGGCCTAAAGGACCCCATTCTCTTTGAAGGGTGTCAAGGAATTATTCCCATAAGCACTATCATACCAACCCCTCTGCCCAAGGCCTGGGGGACCCAGCACAAGGCCAGACTGGGTTAGTGGGGCATGCAAGAGATAGGACATTGGCAGGGTGGGCAGGAACAGGGCACAAGGAGAGCAAAGCGTTGATACTGCTTAGGAGGCAAAACTAACGGATTGTGAGAAGTGGTTTTAGCTTGTGCAAAACTGAAGGAAAAGGAGAGCTGCCTGCTACCCCAGCATTTCCTGCCCTCCCCTGTGATGCCCCCACATGCCGATGCCTGAGGTCCCTAAGTAACAAAGCCCTGCAGTGACTTGCCCGCTGGACAGAGGCACCAGCTCAACCACCAGCAGGATGGCTGGAAAGGAAGCCCATTGCCTGTGGAGGAAAGGGAGGTCAGGCCTTGCCCATCCTCAACTCTCTCTCAGCCCGGTGGACAGACACAGAAGGCAGTTTAAGGCAACAGAGGGGTGTGCCTCAAACCATCCCCCCCAAAAAATAAAGAATCCCAAGGAGAGTCCCCTGATCCTCCTTGCCTTAATTCTGACCAGCACTAATATGGTAGAAACAACATGACTAAGACTTCTCAACAGGCCCTCCAGGCCTGGCTGTGCCATGGTGTCTAGGCGCTCAGAGGGTGGCCACCTATTTTAAAGAGCCCTAAACACATTCAGTTCTGGGGCAGCCCAGCATGCCTGACTTCTCCACAGTTCTCTCTATTTGGCCTCAGAGCTGTGGGTGTTTCTGAACAGCTCTCCTGTTACCTGAGCCCCACCTCAGCATATGTGAGGGTAGGAACAACCTCTTACCTCCTCACACTAGTTCCCTTTTGCATGTACCAGGCCCTAGTGGGGAATTCCTCCCCTGTAGAAGGTCACAGTCCCCTGGAAAAAAGCAGAGACCCTCCGAGAACAGCATCTCTGGCACAAGGTTCAATCCCTTGGGGGGTGCGGGAGCCTGTCAGTGAGAACCTCCAGCATCAGTGCAGTTACCCAATCTGCCCAGGGCACCTGGGGCGCCCCCATCCATCCTCCTGCCACCAGACTCATCAGCAATACCACAGACATAGAAAGTTCTCCAGCAAAAGAGACTCACCCACCCTCCCCCAGCCTCCACTATCTACCTCTGAGTTCTCCCAGTTGCTGAGATTTCATTCTAACCCAAACCCCCTTGTCACAGAGTTATTTTCTCCATGAGACTGGGGAACAGATGTTCATCCACCCTCCAGCAGACCGTGGGAGAGGGGGTGTCTAATCAGATGACCAGCCCCTTCTCGGAACGTCTTCCCTCCAGATACAACTTCTCACTCGCTCTCACTTAGCAAGGCTTCGTTCCCAACCTGCTAAGCCCCCAGCTAACTCTGGAGCCAGAGCTAGACAACAGGCAAAGGTAGCTCTTTTCCTCTCCTCATCACTGACTGTGAACAGCACTCCCGGGCGCTCAGGCGCTGCACGGCATGTCCCCCACTGCCTCATTAGTACATTCTCCCCACTTCACTGGGGAAACAGGCGCCCAGAAGCTACACGGATTCTCCAAAATCATAGAAGTGGAAGTGGCAGGTTGGGACTCAAACTTCAATTTTATTCTTTCAAATGATGCTATTTGCCTCTAGGACAGGAGAGGGATAGTTGCTTACTTCCGCCTGTGATCAAGGGGCCTGGCATAAGAGATACCTAGAAAATACTGGCTCCATAATGACTCAGGCACAGATGGAGTGATGGGAGGGTGAGTGGGCAGGGGAGCAGGTTAAAGTGAGAACTGCCTATCACAACCGCAGCAACCCCAAGGTGCACAGGAAGTCCCTATTTAGCAGTTGAGGCCAGCAGGGTCTTCCCAGTCACTGCCCACTCCCTGCTGCCATAAGCTGATGGGTCAGTGATTTAGAAATGGGGGAAGCCCGTCCGTCCCTTGGACCACCCCCCACTTCCTTCACCCAGAGTCAGCTTTCTGGGCCTCAGGGAAGCTCCTTTGCCTGAGTGCACCCCATCAAGGTGGCTCGCACTCCAGGCAGGGAAGAGGCCCCTTCCCTGCCCAGAAGCAACCTCCCCACTGCAGCGAGTCAAATGTGCCCAGACGGAGCTGCCTATGGGCAGAGCTGCTCCCTTAGGAGCTCTGATCCCCGAGGTCACTGAAAAAAGGAAACGCTGGTCTTGCCCCTTCCCCACACCCGAAACCCTTGGATCTCCATCAGCTCCTCCTCCAACCCTTGAGGGTGACTAGAGGGAGCCAGGGCTGTGCCCAGGGCAGCTGCCAGCCCTGCTGAAGCTGGCAGCCTCCTCTTCCAAAGCGCCCAGCAGGAGAGGCGGTTCTGAGAAGGCAGCAGCAGCAGCAGGACTCACAGACTCAGGCTCACTACCGGGAATGACTAAGTGAGCTGCGATTGGGGGGGATCCCCCCACCCCCGCTAACTCCTGCTCGACAAGGGGTTCAAATTCTCGAGCTAAGTAGACAAATGAAATCAGCTTCCAGGAGTTGCCCTGGGATGGGGCAGCCCCTCTGAGTAGCTGGGTCTCCGGGGGGCTTTCTGCCTGGAAGTCTAGGTTCTGCCTAGACTTCAGGTCCTCTGACAGGTCTGCCCCACCCATTGCTTGAGCCTTGGAGCCTCTGTCAGAGCAAGGCTGGGATGGGGAAACCCGATCAGCACCTCCTAGGTTTTGCGGCTGGATTTCAACATGGAATGTGACAGTCTCGCAGCAGCTGTGCCTGGCCTGAAACAAGCTCTATTTGAAACCTCCAACAGCTGAACCCCTCCCAAGCTACCCGCCAGGCAGCCCAGCCACCCCCAGCCCAAAATGATAAATAAGTAGAGAAATCCAAGCAACAAGCAAGCACGTGCACGCACACACACCAACATACTGGAGGTGGGGAGTATAATGGGGAAAATCCACTTGTCCAACGATTTCCAGCCCTCCAAAGCCTTCCAGCCGACAGCCAGCCTGAAGACTCCCAGCAAGCAGAACAGTGACAGAAACCCACCTTCCTCAAATCCCATTCTTTCAGAGGACTCAGTTTCCAAACCCCTTGTGGGAAGAAAACCCCCTCCTTGTCTTGGGGTTGGACTGAGAGGCTGGAACAGTGGGGCCAGCTCCCCCACTAGCCGTGCCTGCGTCTCTTTCCAGGCGCGCACTCACACACTCGAACACACACTCATCCTTATTTATCCCCAGAAGGAGTTGGGGTGGGAGGGGAGAGCCTGGGCTGAGCCGCTGAGCTGGGGGCGCAAGCGCTCGGGACTGCTGGGAAAACCTGTCGTCCCATTCAGGAGAGGCGCTCTCCCCCCTCCTCTCCCCACCCCCCCTCTCCCGCCAATGCCCAGGCTGCGCCCATCTGCTCTGCCGGGTAACACCTGTAGCCATTTTTATCAGGGGATGTTTACAAGGCAGCAGCAGGTTTATTCTAAGTCCTCTCTCCTGAGGGAAAGGACCGCTGATTTCCTTTGCCTGTATTTTTACCCCATGTCCCCAGAAGGCTCAGGTGACGGCTGCTTTCCAATTTTGCCCTAAGTCTTTCAGGGAAGAGGTGGGAAAAGAAACTTGGGGAAAGAGGGAGAAGACAGATAGAATGGGGACTTGGGAAATAGCTAGGAATCCCAACACCCCACCCAGACATTTATTTCTTTTTTATCCTCAGGAAAATGGAATGGAGCAGGGAGGGGAGGAGCAGAGGGGAAGTCCCAGGGACTGGCAAGCACATCAAGGCGGAGTGTAATTAATTGGTGCGTTAAGCTGCTGGGTTATGCTTTAGTACGAGTGAGCCAGGAGGAAAAATGATTTCTCAGAAGGGATTCTTTAATCCTCCCTAACAGAGTCTGCAAATTAGACACAGTGTATGGGGATGCCCCCCTCCCCGCGCCCCCCCCCCCAAGAAGGGGAAGATTGAATTCTCCTGAGATTATGAAGAAATACCTTGGGAAGTTAGACTTCAATATAATTGAGCAAAAGCCTCTCCCCCACCACCTCTCTCTCTGTGTCCCTCTCCCCAGTCTCTCAATCTCTCCCCATTCTCTCTCTCCCTCTCCCTCTCCCTCTCTCTCTCTCTCCTACCTACCTACATATTCCTTTTGTTCAAGGTATAAAGAGAAACCGCAGCCCCTACCTTTGAGTACAAACCCCAAGAGAGCTCGGTCTCTATCACCATAACAACAATTCCAAACATCCCAAAAATCAGAGCATAGTCACTCAGTCGCTTTCTCTTTTCAAACAGGGCCCTCCTGTGTCCCAGCTTATAGCCAATGTTTTGGTTTTTCCGCTTGTTGGCTTTGGGGAAGGTGGTGCTGCTGGCGGTCGTGCCGGCGTGCTGGTGGTTGTGGGTAGCGTTGGGGTGATGGAGCAGGGTCTGGTGGGCATGGTTGTCCTCCCGGGAGGAAATAATGATCTCAGGGGGGTTGCTGGGACTGAAGAGCTGGAGGGGTTGGCCCTCAGGTTCAGCCTCAATGAGATTCCTCCGGGAGGCGCTGAGACGGCTGAGGGGCTTCATGACCCCACCGCTGTACTTGCAGGAGCTCATGGCGATCTCTGTGAAGGGGTTGCTGTCCCGCCGGTGCACCAGGGGGCTGGCCTGCCGGTGCCGGCCGCCTCCACCAGGCCCACTTGTGGCTGTGGAACTTGGAGAGTGGCCAAGCAAGTGGTCATTGAGATTGAGCTGGCTGCCTTGCCTGGAGGAAGGGTGGAGAATGGTGGTGGAGTTGGACGAAGTGGGGGGCCTGAAAGCAGTGGGAGAAGAGTGCAGCAGGCCGGGATGGACAGGCTGGCTCTGGAGTTGAGCAAGCTGAGAGAGGGGATGCGGTGGCTGCTGCTGCTGAAGCTGCAGAGGCTGAGGCTGCAACGGGGGTCCTGGGGGTTGCTGGGGGGCTGCTGGTGGCGCTGGCTGTGGTGGTGGTTGCTGCTGCTGTTGCTGCTGCTGTTGCTGCTGCTGCTGCTGCTGCTGCTGCTGCTGCTGCTGCTGAAGCTGCTGCTGCTGAAGCTGCTGCTGCTGCTGTTGCTGCTGCTGTTGCTGCTGTTGCTGCTGCTGCTCATCCCCAGAGGAGGGACAGGGACACTTAGGGTCTTCATCCAGGTCCCCCACCCCCGAGTCATGGAAGTGCCCAGAAGTGTCCATTTTGGGGGCTGGCTGGATTCCCTGCAGCACAACCCCCCACCCCAAAGCCACCCTTGCTCCAAAGATGTCCTCAAAGAAAGCCAGGCATCCAAGCTCCCCCACCAGAGTGTCTTGGCTCCAGTCCTCTCTCTGGTTTGCTTCGGTTCTCTGGGGCTGCCTGGAGACCAGACGCTGCCACTCAAGAATGCATTGTGCCGGGCAGGAAGGGAAGCAGGAGGGGAGCTTGGAGAAAAAGAAGGGGGGAAAAGAACTCTGTATCAGGAGGTGGTCCTCCAGGAGCGTGTGAGGCCAGGCTCAGCTTCACTCTTCGCTGGCTCAATAGCTTTGCTCTCCTCCTGCTGCCACTGTTATATTGGAAGCCAAGCCCACTTATTAGCAGCTGGTCTCATTGGCTTGGCTTAACTCTCCAACCACCTCCTGGCCCCGCCCCCCCACAGGCTCCGCCCCGGAGGAGGGGCCTACGGTCTTCAGTTCCCAGCCCCAGCGGCGGCTGGCGGCGCAGCGAGGGCTGGGATCTGTAGTTTTCGCTCCCCACCCGGGAGCTGAGCGGCTGCCCTCTTTCCCTCTGACAGGTATGGCAGAAACCCTTGAGCCCACGGCGATAAGGGATGCACCCTCGCGGAGCGGTGGGCAGGAGGCGCAGAGGGCCTCCAGAAGGGGGGGGGGTGCAGCCCCTGCGTGGGGGGAGGGGCGAGGCAGGAAGCAGGAAGATACACCGTTATTAATAGCCAGGGTGTACGATAGATTCCTTCACACATATTATCCAGTTACAGCCTCCAAAGCCCAAGGAGGTAGGTTTTTACCAACTGATGCTCCAAGATTGAGTAACAACTTCAAGGTCACCGAAGCACAGGGATCCACTGATGCCAGGTGCAGAAGCGCACCTACCACTGACAGAACGCCTGCAATATGTGTGCACGCGCCTCTCTGTTATTTCTAACCCTCACATCAACCCTAAGAAAATGATGTCATCATTCTCCTTTTACAGAGGCAAACTGTTAGGAAAAAAAAAATCACTGAAGCATAGATAAGTAACTTGACAGATATCACCCCGCTTGTAATTAAGGGTACTGGAATTTGAACCCAGGGCCATCTGACCCCACAATTTCTACACTGCCCAGGATGTTTTTCCACTGTCCTCAGTGCAAAGTGGCTGCTGCAGGGGAAAGAAAGAAACTGTGAAGGGGAACTGTCTGCCACAAAGCAGGGTGTGTGAAGTGGACCTTGGTTTCAGCCCTTCCCTGACAGCTGAGGGTGGAGTCATCAGAGGGTCTGACAGGAACCCCGGAGGGTTTCTCCCCAACCGATCTGCCCTGTGGGACTCAGAGTCAGAGCTAGGAACAGCTGCTGGCTTCCCAGGTTCATAACCATGATCATCAAGTATTTATTAAGCTCCCACTGGGTGCAAAGGGAGTTTCAAAGAGATGGGACCAAAGCTGAATTAATTTCCATTTCTAACTGCAGCAGCCTTAGGAATCAGCGAGGAAGGAACATTATGGGATTCCCCAGGCACTCCTGGGATTTTAAGAGGGAGACTTCTTCCTGTCTTCCCCCTGCTTCCCCATGCCCCTTTGCCTCTATCCAACCCCTATTCTACACACACATACACATGCACGTGTACACACGTACATAAGTGTGCAAACACTGGCCCGCACATACGCACACTCATGCTACAAAGTTTCTAAAGCAGCAACCCTGAATGGGAGGGTGGCAGGTGGCCAGGTCCAGGAGGAGCAGACTCCCATTCAATGAACACAGAGTACCCTGTGTACCAGTTCTTACCTCTCGACTCCATTCTCAGCACTGATGATTGAGAGCTAAATTTTACTTGTAATATAAAGCCACAATCTCAGAATCCTGAATAATTCTAATTATTCCTACACAATAATCTTGATTATTATTATTATCAATGGCATGGTCGTTTCCCCCTCCAAATCTACCACTGCAAATCATAACGCTGGGGCTCTGACACAGATTGGGGCATTCATTTAATTCCCATGGCTGTGTAGGCTCTCCAGTGCTCACCCCCCAAACTCACCCCCTCCAGCTTGCCCTACCTTCCCTCCCCTTCCCTTCTGCCTTCTTGGTTTCCCTCCCTCCATCCCCAGGCAGAGCCACCTGTTTGGTTGAGGGCTATAGATCACATATTCAGACTTAATGCTTTCCTACCAAATTATCATTACTATGTCCATAGTAGCAGAGATGTGGTGTTCATATTGGTTTTCAGGGCCAGACACAGCATCTGGGCTGTAAAATATCAAATTTCAGGGTCAGACTCCAAGCCTGGGCATTTCTTTGTCCACACCACTTGCCTTCTGCCTCCGTGGAGCTTTCTGCGTGTGCCTCCTGTTCTCCTGACAGTACAGCCTTGAGTCTGTCTCATCTCCACGGATGGAGATGAGAAACAGCCCAGGTGGTCAGGGAGGAGGGCCCAAGCTGTGCCTGAACCAACGATCTCTTGGAGATTCATATGAAACTGAACCGAGCTTGACAGCTGATGCCACTGAAGCAACACATGAATGGGAAGAGGTCACATAAGAGTTGGAGCTAGGGCTCTTGAGTCACACAGTTGGGACTGGAGACCCTCAATGCCTGCAGGGAAGCTCAATAGCTCAGGTGGGAGAGCCAACTTCTGATCCCCAGCTTCCTCACTCTGTAAAACAAGAGTATAAGCACCCCCGTCTCACGGGGTTTAGAGGAAGATCCCATGCAAGCTGAAGGGAGCTCCCCACCCACCACGCACAGCCGCCCTGAAACCCTCTGTGACATGCTGGAGGCTGGATGATAAAAGCCAGTTGTGCACAGCAATTCTAACTCCACATTCAGTAAGGGCACATTAATAGCTTGCAATCAGTTACAGTGGGAGCATTTACACCGCAGGAATCAGCAAACACTGAAAACGGCTGTTGGGGCTGACTTCCTGGCAAGCCAGTTGTTAGACATTTACTGGCAATTAAACTTCTGCCTCTTACCCCATATCTTCTGTACAAAATGTGCACCCCACTCTCCTCTAAAGCACTGTCTGGGCACCCCTCCTCCTTCCCTCTCACCACACAAGCTTTGCCACTTGCTTTGTTTGTGACTTTGGGCCAATTGATTAACCTCTCCGGGATCCATCCTCTTTAATTTCAAGGAAGCAGGTAACACAGGGCAGGTCACACACTTTGTGACTGTGAAGTGTTTAACCATGGAGCCCGATCACGTCAGGTTCCCACCCTGCTCTATGGCCCCATGGCTCTCAGGCCTCTTCCCATCATGACTGCATGTCCAAATACTCACTGCTAGGGAGCCCCCCACATACATCCTGGCTCCCAGCTCCACCCATTTCTTTACAACAACCCATTAGCTGGATGATGAAACAAATTGGACCAACATCCATTTTATAGATGATGAACTAAGGCATTAGGCAGATTTCAAAACATATCCACAGTCACTAGTAAGTAGAGGATGGCTGGAGTCAAATCTCTGTGTGTCCAACTCAAAGCCCCAGCACTTTTTATATGTCCTTGAAACAGAAATCAATCAGATTTAGTCTTGTTGGTATTTATTCAACTTTACCTGTGATTCACATAGTCTAGCCCTCAGGAGCTTGTGGTCTCACCAGCGAGCCAGACCACACTTGCATGGGGCCTTAAGAAATAGGCCAATAGGGCTCAAGGAGGCTGCATAGAGGTGGGGACACTTGAGCCTCACTTAAAGGATGCACAGTAACTCTTCATACTGCCCCCGAATGAAAGCTGACAAATTTGGCCTTTTAGGTGTAGGAAAGAGTCAGGGAAGGGGACTGTGGTGGAGTTTCTTAGATCAGCAAGTACAGGGAAAATGAACAAAGACACGTTCAGCAAACCCAGGGAGGAAAAGGTGGCATGCTCTCAATCAGCCCCTGTCTTCCCTTCCAACCTCATTCCTCACCACCTCCCGCTTCAAGCGTGAGTAACACCAGTTTCCCATAGTTCCTCCCATAAGCCATCCTCTGCACATATCTCTGCCTTTGCTCATGCTGTTCCATCTGCCAGATTTGCCTTTCTCCTGTATCTTCATCTAACACATTTCGGTTTGCCCTTCAAGACATGACTCCCAGGCCTTCTTTCTGGAAAGACTTCCCTACGCTCCCAAGTCCTGATCAGGGACCTTTCTTCTATATTTTCACTCCCCTGTGCTTGCCTCTATCCCTGTCTTCCTCAAGCAGTATAACTGTTATCTCTCTCTGGGTCCTTTTCCCCTAGACTGTGGCTTCCTTGAGGGCAGAAGCAGTGCCTTCTCCATCACTGTGTCTGTAGTTTTTGAACAAGCCTGGCATGCAGTAGATGCTTAATAAAGATTAATTGAACCAAACTGAAAATCTGCAAAAAAAAAAAAAAATCACTTGGAGGCAAATAAAAGGAAGTCATGATAAATGCCGCAACAGATAATAACCACAATTTCCCAATCAGTAAAATGAGTGCAATAGAAGAGATGATTTCCAAGATCACTCAGCTTTAAAAATTCTATAATCCGTGGTCTGTGGAACTTGTAACCCTTGGTAGAACCAACTGAAATTAGTTTTAAGATAAGTAATGATTTGTGGTCTGCATGGTTGTTTTTCCCACTAGAATGTAAAATCCTTGAGCACAGAGAAAGGGTCTAATTTTTTTCTGTATCCCCAGCACTGAACAGGGCGCCTGCTCATAAATACACTCGTTAAAGGTTTATTGGATGGATGGATGGATGGGCTGATGAGTGAATGGATGGAGTTTAGATATAGTGACAGTTCATAGCAAGTTTTTCGGAAGATGCAGTGATATTTAAAGGAAATCCTTAACCTTGCAGGGATAAAGAGCTGAACAGTTCTCTAGCCTATCCAGATTCAGTCAGCATTGTGTTCTTATTATGTTCTTGTTACTGGATCAATTATTGCTCTAATAATAAAGACAATCCCTGGATTTGCATAGCACTTTATCATTTTCTAACTACCTTAACATTAAAACTTCATTTGTAGCTCCTGATAGCCCTGAAAGTTAGGCTGGGAAGGTTCTATTGCTCCATCCTTTATACACTCACCCCCATAAACTAAAGTTTAGAAAAATTTAAGTGACTTGCTCAAGGTCACCAGTTAGTCTTGGATTTGAACCTGGATCAGCCTACTAGACTCGACTTCCTCACTCATGCTTCCTGTGATGCTATTCCACCCCTCACTTCATGTCCATTCCTACTAAATTTAAGAACACAAGTTCTGCCTCCACCCAGTGTCTTCCTACACCTCCCTCCTCTGTTCCTACCCCCAATTTGACATCTTCTCCTTCTTCTGAATTCCCTTAGCACTTTATTTGTATCTCTCTGGGGACACTTTTCACCTTGTATTGGAGTTGTCTGTGTTCATGTCTTTTCTCTCCTGCTTTTAATTTACACATAAACTCCTTGGTGACAAAACACACACAAACACAATGCTGCATCTCACCCCACACCCAAATTGTGCATTGAGTCAGTAAGTAAGTGAGTTTCTGCTTGAGTGTGAGTTGAGGGCAATTTGACCCTGGACACACTGCTTGCCCCTTACCTGCACCCCCAGCCCCACGGTGGGGTGGTCACTAGTGTCTGCGCTTCCTTTGTCTGACTCCTTGTCCAGGACTCTAGGGTGAGGGAATCTCACAACTGAAGCCCACTTGCCCTTCCCCAAGCTGCAACAGAGTGAGGCAGGAGTATGACACATCCCACCTGCCTCCAGGCTACCCACCGCCAACTCTTAGCACCTAAGAGTTTCCTTCAGCCTCACACTGACTCCTCTGGTATCCTGCTTTTGCTGAGGAAAACGGAAACTCTTTTGCCTTATCTGGGTCTCCATTATAAAGTGGACTCACAGCCAGACATCCACGCCCCAGAGCATTCACTGAAGGTCTGCTCTGTATACACGTGACTCCAACAAGCTGGGGGGCCTAGGGGACAGGGACATCCCTACCCCCATTCTACAGATGGGGAAACTGAGTTCAGTTCCAAAGACGGTGCCCACCTTGCTCTTCTTCTCAGAGGAGGCAAAAGGCCAAGCCATGAGCCCAGCAGGTCTGGGCCTACCTGATCTCCTCCCCGCTCACTGCCTACCTGATCAAGAATCTCCCCTGCCCCTGCTCCTGTTCCAGGTTCATAAAACCCCCTGCAAAAGATGTAGGAGAAGGTTTCCAAAGCCCGCTAGAGGCCTATCTGGAAGAAGTACCGTGATCCTATTCTTAAAACTCCCTCCAGCCGGGCTGGCCCTGGGCATAAGATAATCAGAGTGGAGCAGCCAGGCTGACTGCCGGGAGCATCCCACCCATCTGGGTTAGTGCTGCCATTCTCCCACTGGTGACCACACAAGCAAGTGGCACACTGAGCCTCTGAAACTGGGCTTATTCGAGCCTCCCTCCACAGCTGACTTGTGAAAATTGACATATATTTTTAAATGCTTCCCCTGACCCCTTCTCCATGGCTTTGGTGAGAGAACTTGCTGTCCTGGCCAGATGAGTCAAACGTGGGGAATGGGTGCCCACACTCCATTACCATGAGGTCCTGCCAGCAAATGGAGCTGGTGGAGGTACTCATTTTGTAAACTGTAAAGTGCGACCCGTGTGAACTGGCAAGGGCAAGAAATCAGTAGACCCTGGTGGCTGGGGAGGGTAGACCCCAGGTAGATCCCTGCTTGGCCAAGGCTGAGCATCAGAGCCTCCTCCCCAGAGTCTGGGCAGGTCCCAAGACCCGTATGCTCAGGGCTGAGTCATGGAAATTCACCTGCTGTCCTGGGTCAGTGGATACATCCACTTCCAGTTCTGCACTTCAGTATAAACAATCCCTCCCCAACGACTCTCCCCCCAAGAGATTCAGATTCACAGGACTGAGGTTTTTAATCTATCTGCTCACTGCTGAATCCCGGTGCCTAAAACAGTGCATGACACTGAGCAGGCTCCCAATTATGATTTACTGAATAAATCGACTTCCTGGCCCCCATTCTAGAAGATTCAGACAAAAAAAATTACCTCTAACAGTTTTTCAAACCCAGAACAGCTACCTGAACTTCCCATGGGAGACCCAGAACCAGGGTTGCCACAGACCTGTGGCACACAGGGAGGTACCACATGGTCCTGCATAGCCCACCTCCTAGTTAGGGTGGCTGGTGACAGACATACCCCCAGGGCCAGGCTGGTGACATGGCCCGAGCTCTTAAGCCAGCCTTTTCCCCAACTCCAGATGACCAGTGCTGATGGCCACTCAAACAGAATGTCCTGGCGGGTCCACCAGCTGGGGCTCTGAGGTTGAGGCCCCAGTTGGCTAATGGTCCCCAGGGATCACCCACCTGGGGCTCAGCAACATGTGGCAGATTTGTGAGGAGTGTGGTGACCTCTACTGGTGGCATATGCACATAGCTTTGCACACCACGCACCTTGGGAGTTGCAGAGGGAGATACCAAACAGAATCTGTGTCCTGACCTTAACTTGCTGGCTTTGGGGAGGCCTAAGGACTGGATTCAGTGCCAACACTCACTTTTATGAAATTCTGCAAAGGTAACTCCTATTTGACAAACTTCTTGGGCTCTTCCACCACTGGGAAGTATTGACCTCACTTCCTGTCCTAGGTGAGGCATCATAAAGCATTCAAGAGAGAGCTCTGGAAGGGCCACAGAGATAGCTCAAGGTCTTTCCTTAATAGCAAAAGATGAAGCCCTCCAGAGATGGGAGGGGTCCTACCTAACCTCACTCATAGTCAATGACAAAGCTGGGACCCGAATCAGGGTCCCCTTGTTGTGTCCTCCACAAGGGTGGACCTGGTCATGGCTGATCAGCAAGACAGTTCCCTCCATCCTCTCTCTCCTGCTATCTCTCCACGTGCATCCAGACCTCAGCTCCCAGCTGTGTCTCCACTCCAGCTGCTGTTAAATGAGGAAAAAGCCTCCTTTCTCTGAGCCACATTCAAGGGGCAGAGTCAGAAGCCAAGGCCCTCAGGGCCCAGCACTTTGATATGAATAATGCAAAAAGGCAGGCAGCTCTCTTGCCTTCCTCCCTTCCTGTGCCGCCTTCTCCCTGCAAAGGTGAAAGCTGAGGGTTGCTATGGACACTGCTCTCAGACTCTCCCTCTTCAGGAATAAGCCCTAGCTGCCCTCCCTGCTGGAGTCCTAGTCTTAATTGCCAAGCCAGGGAGGCAACAGGAATGCCTCACAGGAGGTGCCAGGCAGTGGAAGAGCTCGAGGATTAGATGAGTTAAGGGGAAGGAGAGAGTGACAAGATGGAAATCACCCAAAATTGGAAGCAACAAGCTCAACCTATGTAGGTAGATTGACAAAACCAATGTCGATTTAGCCAGAATTAGAAAAGCAATAGTCTGTTAACAGGCACCCCATAGAATCGGACGCTTAATCACCATGGCTGGCACCTTTCAGGAGAGAAGCTGAGGGGGGGAGGGCAAGGAACACCAGCAGTGAGCTCAGGCAGAGTCAGCAGGAAAGACCTTGACAGCCCTTTGGCACTTGCACAGGAACAAGCAAGAGTCCAGGAGCCTTTCCGAGCTGGACTCCTGGCCACTCTGCCACTGGTACAGAGAGGCACCCCAACTGCCACAGCCATACAGCTGCCCTCAGTTGTCCTTGCCAGGAGATCAGGTCATTGGCACCACCCATTTCCCACCATGAGAACAGGCTTGCTCCCCTACATGACTCCCACCTCTGAGCCTGTGGCCTCTATGAGTGTCCCTGCCCGGAGACAGCAACACCCTCACTGCCATTCGTGCCCCACTGGTGGGCTCTCCACCATGAAACCACAACACCGTCACCTCTATCCGTGTCCCACAACTGCCCACCTACACGTCAGATGAGATCACCTACACCACACGACCCACCCTGGGCAAGAAAGTACAATGTGAAATGTCCTTCCTCCATTTTCAACCAAAGGCCACATGCTCTGGACAGGGCACAGTCAGCTTAACCTCCTGAACCCCTAGAGGCCACCACAAACTCGTAAAGAGAGGACCTGTAGGGGAGCATACTGGACCTCAGTCCTCGTTGGCCTCAGGCAGGACTGAAGCAGGGGTGCTGGCCAGAGGGCTGTGGGGGCTGTGCTTGCCTCACCAGAAGCTTTGTTCTGCCCTGACACCAACACAAACCCACAGGCAGCAGTCCCCGAGAAGTGAGTGAACAGACTGTCAAGTCCATCTCCTTCCCAAAAGCCCTTGAGCTAGATGGCTAGAGATAAACTGTAGATACATATGCACAAACTCATAGGCATATAGAGCCTGGAGACTGAGAGAGGTGGAGGGAGGGATCAAAGATTTTTCCAGATCCCCACATTCACCACTATCTCTTTCTCTCTCTTTTTTTAAAATTGCTGCCATGGGCCTCCCTGGTGGCGCAGCAGTTAAGCTCTGGGCTGTGGAGCTGTTGGCAGCACGCGATGCGGGTTTGTCACCCAACCAGGGAGAATCCCACATGGCCCGGCAGACCTCTCCTGCCTCGCCCGCTGCTCCCCTCAGCAGTGTATTTCTGATCTGCCTGTTCTGCTCCCCACTCTGTCTCTGGTGAACCCTCTCGCCGCCCCACACCTCTGGTCTGTACCCCAGCTTGTATGTATAAATAAATAAATCTTTAAAAAAATAAAATAAAATAAAATTTTAAAAAATTGCTGCCATTAAATAGAGTGAAACAGGACTGATACTTATCCAGACCCTATGATGCAAATTCCAGAACTTACCTGGAAAAGAGGGCCACAGAGTCGCCCCAGCCAGTGCATGCAGGGCAGTCAGCACACTGGCAGTGACTGTGTCCAACACTGACTTTAGAATACGTGCAACTCTAACCCAGGTCCCAGAAAACCACAAATCACTACCCCTCTGGGATCATGGAGATGCTCAAAGTCAGTCCCAAACACCGGGGTCTGCCGTGCTAGGCAGGAGGGGTGCAAGCCTCTGCTTGCCTGACATTTCTTATGAAGAAACTACCTTGGGTAGAGCCACAGCCCAGCGTGAGACCCCCCCTCCCACCCCAGAGCTTCTGGCAAGTTTTTCTCATAAAAAGAGAAGCCAAAGAAGTGGAGAAACTCTATTTTGGAAAGTGCCTTCAGCAGCAGTTTGGAGGGCACAGGATCCCCAGGACCTCAGACAGGGCCACCACATTAGTCCTTCCAGAGCCAGCTTCTGCTCCTGTCTTGAGAATCTTCTCTTCCTATTCATGAGCTTAGTAGAGATTTTTTGGCGGGTTAAGGGAAAAGAGGACATATTTATTCTGGATTTCCAGGCTGCCTGCCATCGAATGGGAGAAAGGAGGATGTTGGTTCCTGTCATTGGCCCAGTACTGGGCCTGGACTAGAGTTCAAAATCAGATTCAACCACCAGTTTTTGAGCAGCTAGCGAGCACCAGGCATCATGCAGTTACTTCTCATTAGCCCCATGACGCTCTACGAGGTGGTTCTTGTCCCAGTTTTATAAGAGAAACTGGGGCCCAGAGAGGCCTAGGGACTTGCCCAAGATTAAATAATGGAGCTCCAGGCCTCAAAGGCCCAGCTCCCTCCTCTTGGCTATTTTCCCATTGGGCATTTGAAAGTCAAGCATCAGAATGGGAATTGGGATGAGGCTGTACCTCCCAGAATGAATACATGCCCCAAATAAGCCATTCTTCTAGCCAGGGAGTTTTTCCTACAATTTAAGAAAACTCACCTCCTCTGACTGTTCCTGAAATTGTGTTCCCAGCGCTGATTTTATGACAAACTGTGGCTCCGGCAATCCCAGGCCCTGGGAGGCCGGGTGAGCACTGATCTCCTGATCTTAGCACAATACCCTTTTCTTCCTGCAAACCCAGAGGAGAAGCCCAAGGAACTGGAAAATGTGACCCCAGAGGGTAAGAAAGACCAGAGCCTTCTTACCTACTTCTCACCACTTCTATTATAGAAGCTTCCAAACAAGCCAGGGAGAGTCAGAGAAAAGAAAGGAAAGGAAAATTTTGACAACCTGTCCTGGCAGGGCCCCAAGAATTAGGAGCTCATGCTATGAGCCTTGACCCTGATCCAAGGGGCACGTCACACAAAGACCAAGAAAGTTATCAACTCCCCCAAGAGGTTCTAGGTTGTCCAGTGCTTGTGGCTCTGCAGATCTCAGTTGACCGAACTTCTAATGTGTCTAGAAAAGGACAAGATAGCAAGAGCTCCTGAGACCTGAACCACGGGCTTAGGGTGGTAGAAAATTGTGTTGTGTATTATTGATACCAAGATGGGAATTTTCCAGAACAAATTGCCAGAGACAAACCAGTAGCCAGCCTCTCCTATTTCAGGCTAGACAAGTTCTACCTGGAAATATCTGGTGTCCCCAAGTAGCGAGAGATGTAAAGTGCTCAGCATAGTGCTGGGCAGGGGGTAGCTACTCACCAATGCTCATTTCTTTCTTTCCTTGTTTTTTATCCCTTTTGGGTGAAGGTGTTTCACTGGCTGAAAAGGGGGCTTTGTAAATAGGAGGATCTCTGTTAGCTGGATCAAGAATTCAAAAACTCTGAATTCCATGAGTACAATAAATTTTGGTCGGTGCCATTGGTCAGGAGAGAGTAGACACTGTTGTTTCTAAAGAATGGGTGACATTATATATGGAGAGATGCTCTGGCATGCGTGAAGTTAGCTGAGCCCTGGCTGGACTGGGCAGGGTCCACCGAGAGTGCAGCCTGCATCACGGGGCCCACTGCCACCTGGAGGATCCCTGTGAGTCCTGAAAAGCTCAGAGAAACTAAAGTCAAGCTAACCCAAGGGGTAGACAGGGCCCAACTCCAAGGCCAACTCAGTCACACAGTTTTCAGGCTATTCTTGGTTGAGGAGATGGTGATGGCACCTCGCTTCCCCTCCCTCACCCTGGCCTTTGACCATCTTGTTTTGCCACATGATGCAACAGAAAAGAGAAGAGGAGAGATGTGCTTCTGTGAGTGTGTCAGATAGGCCAGGAAAGTGATGGTGGGGGAGGCGGTGGAAGTCAGTGACTCAAAGCAGGTTCAGGGATTATCTGCTGTTTTCAATTATCCACGCCCCTCATCACCATGGAGAACTAAGAATTGGGTGTATTTGACTCCCCCTCAGCGCTGTTGTTGGCATTAGAGCCATGATTTGTACTTGAAGCAACTGTGAGTAAAGCATTCAGAATGGTCTCTGTGTAAAATTCTTCCCAACACTGAAATGTCATTTAATAGCTCCCCGTGCCTGGTTCCTCTTAGTCCCTTTAAAAATAACTGAGGGGGGGCCTCCCCGGTGGCGCAGCGGTTGAGCACTGCGCTGTGGAGCTGTCGGCAGCTGCGACACAAGTTCGACGCCCGGCCAGGGAGATCCCACATGGTGCGGCAGACCTCTCCTGCCTCACCCGCTGCTCCCCCCAGCAGTGCATTTCTGATCTGCCTGTTCTGCTCCCCGCTCTGGCTCTGGTGAACCCTCTCGCCACCCCATGCCTCTGGCCTGTACCCCAGCTTGTATGTATAAATAAAAAAATAAATCTTTAAAATAAATAAATAAATAAATAAATAAATACTCTGAAATCTGGGTTGCCTTTAAAAAAAAATAAATAAATAACTGAGGGGCCTCCCAGGTGGCACATCAGGTAGGCGCTGCGCTGTGGAGCTGTCAGCAGCGGGCGATGCGAGTTCGACGCCTGGCTGGGGAGATTCCCACATGGCGCGGCAGACCTCTCCTGCCTCGCTCACTGCTCCCCTCAGCAGTGTGTTTCCGTTGATCTGCCTGTTCTGCTCCCCACTCTGTCTCTGGTGAACCCTCTCGCTGCCCCACACCTCTGGTCTGTACCCCAGCTTGTATGCATAAATAAATAAATCTTTAAAAAAATAAAATAAAAATAACTGAAAGAGAAGCCTCTCTACAGAGAAGAGAACTGCCACTATCGAGCATTTGTGTAGTACACAATGTGCACTTGGAGGCAAGGAAACTTCAGCTCAGAGAGGTGAAGTGAATTGCCTGTGACTTATCACAGAATAGACAGCGAAGCTGGTCCTACAACACAGAGCCACCTGATTCTAAGGCTCAGCCCCTCACCCCACCCCTCTCAGTGAGTTCACTACCCTGAGCAAACATAGTGGACCCATCTTGGACCTCCCTGTCTGTATCTGCAAAGATGTTTTCAGTTTCTAGCAAAGAAAATCCATCTCAAGGGAATTTATAAATAAGAACATTTATCAACCCACACACTAGGAACTCAAAAAAAGCAAACAGTCCCAGGACTATGAATTGGATGGCACAGGTCACCATGAGTATAGGTTCTTTCTGACTTCCCGCTCCATCATCCTCAGTATGTTGGTCACTCATCATCACAAGAGGGCTGCAGTACCTCCAGGCATCCCATCACCATCCTTCCAAGTCCAGAGACAATAAAGGGAAGCACCCATTTAGATGTCTCTTCAATAATGAGGAAAACTGCCCCAGAAGTCCTGACACTTTCCTTCACATCTCACTGGTCCAAAATGGATTATAGCTTCACACCTAAGCTAATCACTGGCACAGGATGGGTGGGACCACCCTGTTGGCCAGATTGGGGCCTGTCTTCCCCTGACAGTGTCCAGAGTGGGGATTCAAGGAGGAAGGGAGGCAAGAGCTGCAGCTGCCAAGCCAAGCAGAGTCTGAATGCACTGCATTATAACGGCCCTCACCCCAGGGCAGCTCCCCAGTGTGGACCCTGAAGCCATGTGCCTGCTCAGTGTCCTGCTGACTCAGATAAGAAGGGGTGAGCCACCAGCTCCCACCAAAATGAGAACCCTCTGGCCTTACTGTGAGCTTGCTTATCTAGAAGACAAACACAAGGACTTGATTACAAAGAGTTGGGAAAGAAATCTCATTAAAGATGTGTTCTCTGCAACCTGGGAAGCCAAGCCTTTCGTGAAATGTTCAGACAACGCAGGTGATGGGAGCAGCTACACAATGCCCAGGTCTTTAATTTCCTGTAGGAAACCTGATGATTATCTGTCTGGAAATGTTTCAGCCTAAGGAGGGATAAAGGAGAGCCAGAATGAAAGAGCTCTTTGTATGTTATATTCAGACGCCTTCAAAAGAGATGCTTGTCAGGGAGGGCAAACAAGTGGAGAGTGTCCTGCTAACTCTGTCCTCTCCAAATACCCTCAAAGACAAGTAGGAACTCCCTAAAATGAAGAAAACCAAGGAGGTGACCCCCAGAAAGACAAGATATAAGGAAGAAAGAGACAGAGAAACAGAAGGAGACAGAGAATGAGACCAAGAGACAAGAGAGAGAAGGAAAAGGAAGAGGAAAGAAGGAAAATCGACGTGACAAGGACAGAGGAAGGAGAAACAGGCGCTGGAGAAGGAGGGAGACAAGAGATGCTCAATAATCACTTTTTCAAGGTTTCTTGTCAACCCCAGTGTTTACCAGTTGAAATTTCCAGCCCTGGGTCATCTTCTGGAGCTGTCTTTGCTTTCGGCAGGACAGGATCCAGGGGTCACACACTTTTTTTCCAGTTCAGCAGGATCCAGATGTTTCCAGTTCCTGGACCTGGCATTATTCAAAGAGACCTTGAATACACACACACACACACACACACACACACACACACACACACACACACAACCCTTGATTAAAGGTGGGGGAAAGAAGCAGCCAGGACTCAAAGGAGTTTTTCTAACTTTGAATTTAGACCTTTGAACTCACTTATCCTGATTTCCATGGCTGGGATGAGGACAACAGTCTGTAAACAAACCACTTATTCCATCTTCCCTCATAGCACACGTAGGCATTTCCAAAAATAATTCCCAATATAGCATAGGTTCCATTTCCTCCTGTTTGTTACCTAAAGAACTCTTATTCATCCCTCAAGGGCTTGTTCAAATAAGCCTCCTCTTAGGAGACCTTCCCTGACCCCCACAACACTTAACAGGGTCAGCTGCTTCCTCCATTGGGTGCCTGTCACACTCTGCAGGGCTTCGAGGAGGCACTTCCTATATGACATTGTAATTATGTGTTTCTGTTTCCCAGCATCTGGGACATTGCCAGGAACACAGCAGGAACTCCATGACTATTTGTTGAATGAATGAATGAGTAGATAAATGTCCATTTCCCTGAGTAGATTATGAGCATCTCAAATTATATGGCACCAAATTGAATCACCGAACTTTGGAGCTAAAGGACACTTAGCACCACCTAAACCAGCTCTCAAATATCAGTGTGTGTGTTTTTTGTTTTTGTTTTTGTTTTTGTTTTTTAGTGTGTGTTTTACTATAAATGTAAACAGCAGAATGTAGGAGTCGTCAAGCTCTTCTCACATCCCTGTAAGTACTTTTCTGATCTATGCTAGTGGGTAAATGTAGGAGGTTTTCAGTGTTTAAATTTGTTTACTTTTCTGAATTTTCACAGTAAATTTTTGCTTATTGTAAATAATTTGAAAAGAATTGAAAACAATAAAGCAGCGGGAAGTCATAATCCTTCTACCTAACTGTCGCTCATGTCTGGCATGGCTCAGGCTTCTGCTATGTGTTTCCCTACATGGCTTGAGGGCTGTGTGTGTCCATGGTGTAGAGCAGTGTAATCATCTCAGGCCTGACATTTTATGTTCTGTTTATTTTGTTAGGGTAAACCTTGCAGATACATCAAATCAACTTCTCATTAACACATCAACAGAACCCCTCCTTCTTGACATGGTTATTAGATCAAGTCCTGGTCTCATCACATAGTGAAGGCTTGGACATTCACTATCCTTCGGGCACTGTGGCATTGCTCTCCAGAAATTCCAGCAAATTGGTACGTGAGGATGGAAAACATCCAACAACAGCATCATCCACCCTCTGGAAGTGCTGTAGCTCAGCCAGCACATATAGAAGTGAGGACAAGGGGCTCTGGAAACTGCCAGCTGACTCTAAAGGTGGCTGGGTGATGGTGGCCCCCAGTGTCAGGGGCATGTGAGGTGTGGGAGCTCAAGGGACCTGGGAACAGGCCTGTCTCTTTGCCACAATAGACAGAGAGCCCAGTAAAGGCCCAGCATATGGCAAGTGAATGAATGAATGACAGAATGATGTGCTGCTGGGTGATGAATGAACCGATCAGATACTCGACAGTGTCTCAGTCTTCTGTGTGTTCTTGCCCCCACCTTCCCACCGCAAAATTAAACCCTTGTCTCCGGAAATCTGGGACTATCAGGTGCTGGTGTTGGGAAAATGCTCCAGGTCCCTGGGCTGAAAGTGCCACCCCCTCCCTCTCCCTGCAGGAAATGCTAGTGAATGGTGATGAGATGCAGAACACCAGGCTTCTCTCTCTCACACCCAACACCCACTCCCACCCACATGTGCCTCTCCTCTCTCATCTGGGGGAACCGCCAATGCAGTCTATTTGGAGAGAACCCGCTGGGTGAGAAAGAACGTAACAGTGGCTTTCCCCTTGCCCTCTGAGTGTGGTCTGTCATTCATTTCAGTTCATTCCAGTTCTTGGGCCCCTGCTGGGCCTGACACTGAGAACTAGAGATGAATAATATGAGTGGCCATCTTTGAAGAGTTCATCCTTTGTTCCAAACAAGCTCTTCATTTGTCCCCCCAAAATCATCCCCTTATCCAGTACCCCCCAACTCAGGCAGAATCCCTTAACCCCCCAGGTGATGGAGTCACCCTTGACATTTGGTTGACCCAGCCTCAAAAACAGCTCACAACATTGTTCTCCTTCTCTTCCAAAGCTTCACCTTATTGACTCCTAACTGGCCGCTCTGCCACCCCTCTGGTGCTCAAGCCCGTCCTCCACAAAGCTGCCAGGAAATCTTTCAAAAATGCAAATCTGATCATCTCACTCTTCTGTTTAAAACCCCACCATGGCCTGCCAGAGCTCTCGAAATGGAAGCCCAAGTCCTCTTTATGGGGCGCCATGGCCTGCAGCAGCCCGCCCCGCTCTTCATCCTTCTCCGCCCTGCCCCTCTGCTTGCCCTACACACCAGCTGTACCAGCGCCTTCCGGCTGCTCAAAGAGCCTGGTGGTCTCATGACTCAGAGTCCTCCCACATGATGATCCTCCCCTGGAATGCCACCAACAACCCCCACCATCTTCTTTACCTGGCTGTGCTCAGATCGCTCATGCTACGAACCATCGCTCCTACAGGAAAGCCGTCCCTGGCTCCTCAACTAAGGCGGGTCCTCTTATTGACTCCATGAAAATACCCTGTACTTTCCTTCCCCGGCACTGTCTCACTGTAATCAAAGTGTGTGCTTAGTGCTGGAGTGTTCCAGCCTGACTTGCACTAAAACAGAAACTCCAAAGAGTGGAAACAGGTTGCCTCAAAAAAAAGCGGTTTGATAAGGGAATGCAGAGCAGCCAAGGGTGTGGAGAAAGGACAGCAGAGCATCGAGACTGGACACCAGGAGATCAATTTGGGAGTTGACAAGAGTCTAAACTAAGGCAGAAAGGAGGGAAATTGGAGGGGCATTTGAAGATAGGATTGACAAGGTTAGCTGACAAAATGGCAATGGGGTTGAGAGAGAGAGAGGGTCATTCCCAAGTCCCTTTCTTGAGCAGTTCAATCGGGGTACATTCTCCAAGATAAGGAAAGTAGGAGGAAGAAGAGATCAGAGTGAGATGATGCTTTATCACTTCTTTGCTATGTAGAGATTCAGGTGTCTTTGGGACAAACCAAGAACACATGTCAAACAGGCCTGAAACTCAGGAGAGAGAACACCAGGCCTATAGTTCAGTTCAGAAAAGATTTTATCAAGCACTTAGAACCAAAAAAGTGCTCAGAGATGTCACAGAGGATCGAGAGACAGGTACCGGTGCTAGAGGGACCCACAGATCACCTGCAAGTTCTGGGAAGCCTCCTGGGGGCAGTGATGCCCGAGCTGAGCATCGAGGGAGTGGTGAGCTGTGGGTGTGTTGTGAAACAGCAAGGCCGGAGAGCGGAAGACAAGGCTGGGTAGATAAAGACTAGGTCACACTAGGAATGTAAAATTTAGTCAGAAGTCATGGTGTAGTCACTGGAGGGTCCCATTGAAGCACTGTTGTGGTCAGATGTCTGGCCAACTGGAAGAGTCACACAGAGGGGAACAGTCACAGCTTTCTCCCCAACAAGCAGTGCCCCCGTTTCCTTATAAAAGAACTCAGGATTTGTTCAGGTACTTCATCTCCCATGCAACCAGATAGCACAGGGAAGGAGGATCACATCTCCAATCCCAGGGATTGAGTTATAATTGTTTGTTTGTTTGTTTTTTAAGATTGAGCTTGATTTATAAGGTAGCTTGCTGGCTGGCTGGGCTGGGCTTGGGGTTGGGATGAAGATTCAGTTGAACTTTTCAAAGGATTGTGGGTTTGGGATCCTGGCCAGTGCCAGAACTCCCAAAGTGTCACTTGGAGCGACTTCATAATGATTGAGAGGAATGGAGAGAGGAAGCAGGGAGGAAGGTTGGGAGAAGGGAGGCGGAAGGAAGCAGTAGGAAGAGGGGGAAAGAAAAGGGAGTGGAAAGAAGAAAAGGGAAATAGGGCCTGGCCAGAGCTGGCCAGAGCTAGTCAGGTCAGTGCAGAAGAGGCTCAAAGGCGCTTCCTGGGAGGCGCAGGCAGCCATGAAGGCCCGTTCAGCTGCTCACAGGCGATGAACATCATCACCTCCCAGGATCCTAGTGTGAAAGGACGCATAACCCTTTGTAGCAGGCTCAGGGACCCTCCTTCTGGAGAATGGTAAGGACACAGTAGCCAGCATTGTCATACTGGCCCAGAACAGAGTTCATTAATAGCGTCTTAATTGCATCTACAGGGGAGGCAATGATTGTGGTGCAGAAGCCTGCCCCAAAGTTGGAAATAAAGTGGCAGGTTTGGTCATGAGGTTGGTCGTCTGGAGGGCATCCTTAATGAGGCCACACGTCAGCAACCCTGGGAGACTCCAGTTCCAGAGGGACTGGAATCCTTGCACTTAGGCACTGGCCTTGAAGGCCTCAAAAACACTTTGGTATCTCCAGCCGCTTCCAGCTCTGGCTTGAGCTTGGAACCGGACCGTTACCACACCCACGGGCTAGGGCATAGCCAAGGCACCCGTGATGCTGCCTGCCAGGAGGCACCTCCAGTGCTGGCATACTCAGAGGCCTTGGTGTTGGACAGCTTGATGGAGTCCAGAGGCCGATGCAGACAGAGACAGAGCTCCTCTGGCACTGCAGGCTGGCGACCTGCCTGCTGCAGAAGCTGCAGGGGCCCTCGGTATGCACCATGGTCAGGACGGTGCCAGCACGCTGCGGTGCTGAGCACTGGCCACAGCCTCATTGGTCCCTGACTTTCTCCTTGGATCTGCACCCAAACTTTAGTGGTATCCTGGGGAAGGTGCAAAGCAGCCAACTGTTCCCACCCCCAGGAACTTTACAATAGCAGTAGGGGGTGCATCTGTGCTGATATCCTGCTACCTGCCCTAAGATGGAGAAAAACTGGAGAAGAGGGCACCTTCAATCAGCAGCAAGACAAGATAGAGGAACTCTTGCCAGAATCTGGCTTTGCAAGGTCTCACGCCAAGGCCTCCGAGATCAAGCTTCTCTAGAGTCACCCCATTCTTCAAAGCTGCCAGCAGGAAACATGGCCTGATTCCCTTGGTTTTCGTATAAAATAGCTGGGAGACAAAACACCGAGCAGTCACACTACCAGCCCGGGCCACAGGAGAACATGAGCATGCCTCCTGCTCTGTCCGTCTGCTGGCGGAGGGCAGGTCAAGGGAGAACGGACTACTCGCCCGAAGGCGCCACGAGCCAGCATCAGAACCACGGTTGGTCTTATAACTACTGTGGTGCTCCCATGCTCCTCCACAGTGACTAGTTTAGGCAAGGGCAAGGGCATGAGAAGGGAAGTCTATGAGGGGCATCTGAGAAAGTTTTCTTGATGCTAGACATTGTTGCAGCTACATGTGATGTCTGAACCCATGGAAGCCATCATGAGGGGAGTTAGCTTAAAGAAAACTCAATGTGAATGACAGATTGAAAAAAAAAAGCTAGGTACATGATAACATCACTGAGTTATTGAATTGCCCAACCCTGGATCTGCCCTCCTTCCAGTGTTTTATTATGTTACCTTATGAATATGTGACCCCTTACATTGAAACCAGCTTGGGTGGGTTTTCTGTTACCTGCACCCAAAATCATCATCACCAACACAAAGGGGAGAATAGAAGCAAACTATGACATTGGTAAGTAAAACCATAGGCAAGACTGTGGTAGTACAGAGGTTATGGTTGAAGCTACATGTGTGGATGAGATGTCCTTGGGAGAGGGTGTGTGAAGTATGTAGAGTAAAAATTTGGACAGAGCAGGACAGGGTTCTGGGGGAAGCAACAATTACAGAACAAGGTGGAGGGAAAAACCTACCTACTGGACCTGAAGACATGGCTGAAAACAAGGAAAAACAAGAGACTGTTTGAATCCAAATTGAATCCAAAAACAAACAAAAAGGACAAAACACCATAATCAAGTGAGATTTCGCCAAGGAATGCAATGTTGGTTTAGCATTCGAAAAGCAATCAGTATAATTCACCATATTAACAAACTAAAAAAGAAAAACAAAATATAAGATGATCTTACAGATTCAGAAAAGGTCCTTGACAAAATTCAACACATATGCTTGATGAAAAATCTTCAACAACCTCAAAACAGAAAAAAACACCTCAATCTGATAAAGGACATCTACAAAAAATAATTGTAGTTAACATCATACTTAATGGTGAAATACTAAAGTTTTCCACCCTAAGGTTGGAAACAAAGTCAAGAGTCCACTCTCATTACCTATTCAGTATCATACTGGAATCTAACCAGTGCAACAAGAAGAAGAAATATTAGAAAAGAAATTTTTAAAAGAAGAAAGAAAAAATTTAAAACTGTCTTTCTTCAGAGGTGACATAATCAATCAACTATGAAGAAAATTTGATGAAAATCTCCAAAAAATACTAGAATAAGTGACTAGTTTGCAAGATAAAAGATCAATGTACAAAACAATCATATTTTTATTAGTAATGAATGATCAAAAATTAAATCATGCCAATTGCAATAGCATACAAAATATGAAATAGGGATCAGATAAAAATTAGATTAGAACCTAATTTTTAAAAAGACATGCAATATTTGTGCACTGAAAATGACAAAGCACTGCAGAGAAAAATTAAAGATCTAAATAAACAGAGGGGTGTGTGTGTGTGTAGACATAATATTTTCATGGATCAGAGACTCAAGATGTTAAGATACAATTCTTAAAAAGATTTAATGGTTGGATGGCAAGCAAGTGGTCTTTGGCAAGTTCAAAGAGGGCACGGACACGTGGATGCCATGGAGTGCTTTCGGTGCAGGAAGGGCGAGACCAGCAAGAAGATCGCCACTGATTACTGTGGACAAATCTAACAAGTTTGGCTTAGGTTTTATCTAAACCATCAGACCATTCCTTTTGTAGCTCAGAGAGTATCCTTCACCTTCATCTGCTTGAAATATTCCATGGTCTATATGCTCTCCCTACAGTCCCTTGAGTTCCATATTTTCCTTGTAACCATCCCAGTGTAGCCAGATGGTAGAGTTAAATTTATGATTATGAAGTAAAATATAAACAACAAAAAACAATTCAATGCTAGAACAATTAGATAATTAGATGCAAAAAAAGTAGTTAACTTTGACCTATACCTCACACCATACACAAAAATCAACCCAAAATTGTCAAACATATTTGATTACCAGATAATAACCTACATTTGTTACTATTTACTGACTCTTTAATCTCAAATCAGCATGTTCAGAACAACAATCTGAGCAAGACAATTATTTTTAAACAGGTTAGAATTTATTAAGATCAAAGCAACAAATAGTATTGAACTCTTAGTTTTGTATTTCAAGGAAATGACTTTCTTTTCTAGATTTTTAAAAATAAGATATTAAACATAACAATTACTAAATTGGTTTCACCCATTTTTATTTGCTTTTTTAATTGCCTTTGGTAAATTGTAAAATAATTTAAAGAGTGTATTTATAAATAATGTCTAATTATGTTGCAAAATACTTTGTGTATGTGTATTTGTGTGTATATACACACATAAATGGCTTTGCTTAGCCAAGGATTGTTTTTATCTGTATAAACATTTTTGTATAAAGTTTGCTTTCATTACCAGTAATGTATGAATAAAACCATGTGAAGTTTTATTTAAAAAAATTTGTCAGCAACTTAAATGTAAAACCTAAATCTATAAAACTTCTAAAAAAAATAGAACACACACCAAACGTCGTTGTGACCTTCAGTTAGGTTGGTAGTTTGATAGGGTTTGCAATGAATCTATAGATCAATAAATATAATACCAAAAGCCCAATGCATAAAAGAAAAAATTATAAATTGCACTTCATCAAAATTAAAAGGAGTTGGAGAGCCTAAATTAAACACACAAGATTTTAAAACAGAGTATCAAGTGCCATAGGAATGTGCTGGGTATCTGCTGGCTGCACACCCAGCAACAACTGCTTTCTTCTCCTTCCCAAAGCCTCTCCTTTGGGTACCACCACTCTGTTGCTTTTTTTTTTTTTAGATTTATTTTTATTTATTTATGCCTACAAGGACTGGGGTGTAGGTCAGAGGTGCAGGGGCTGAGAGGATTCACCAGAGACAGAGTGGGGAGCAGAACAAGCAGATCCACTGAAATACACTGCTGAGGGGAGCAACGGGCGAGACAGAAGAGGTCTGCTGCGCCATGTGGGTCAGCTCCCTGGCTGGGGATCAAACTCGTGGCTGCAGTGACTGGCAATAGCTTCATAGTGCTGAGACTTTAACCCCTGCGCCACTAGGGAGCATCCCCCCCGCACCCCCGACCCCCGCAACTGCTGCTTAGTAGCAGTCATATCTTTAGTTGAGATTTATCCCACCCCAGTTCCAAGGTGATTTCTGGTTGGCATAATTTTATCTTTTGCACCTCATACTGACTGCTTCAGGAAGAGAAGGTAATGCTAACCGAAGTTAATCAGCACATGGATTCCCTTGTCTAGTTCAGGTCAATCCAACCACAGTGATGCTGGGGAAAATATATTCTCTCTTTCTGCCCATAACTGAGTAGGGATGAATGTAATCCCCATTGCTGGTGGAAATCATCTTGCTTCCTTGGGAAAAGGCAATCTGAGAACAAAACCTACACCTGAAAGGAGGGAGGAGTCTAGGGAACTAGACTGCTTCTAGAGAAACAGAGCCAGAGTCCTGATCAAGCCATACCTGAAGCCAGTTACTTCTGAAATTCTCAGTCATCTGAAATAAAAATTCTCTTTATTGTTTAAGTCAATGTGATTTGATTTTTCTCTGTACTTGTAGCCAAAAAGACATCTTGATATAGGATGCATGGAAGATGGCCTATTAAGCTTGTCTAGTAACACTGAAGAAGTTTCCCAGAGGGAAGATCTCTTGTGCTTTGATTTGAAGGATGAGTAGGAGTTCACTAGGAAGCAAGAAGGAAGAATGATTGGGGCTGAATCTGTCAGCTACGTAGCTCCATGATGTCCAGGTAACCTTGAGGGCAGCCCAACTTCCCTCTAGCCCTGCTGCTAAGATCCTTTCACTCAATCCTCCCTCCTCCATAAATCTGCACTTTCTCACCTCCATTCACCAGGGACCAGCTTATCGCCAGTGAGGGGAGATATTAAAACTGATTCCTTCTGCCCAAGAAATGGAAAGGACTCAGGAGAATTAGCTGGAGAAAACCTATTAAGCAAAAAAGAACATACCCAGCTGTCGAATCATCTTCAGAATTTTAAATCATGCAAGACACTTTCAGAGTAGTTTTCCCAGACTGTAAGGGCTCTCTACTACCAGGGGTCTGGAAACCAGCAGGGTCTGGAATTTTCCTGACCTGGACAGCATCTCATCTACCTCCCTGTGTGCCTTTCTCTAACCAGACAGAAGACTTTAACAAAATCCAATTTTGAAGCCCCCAAATAGGTACAATGAATCCTTTCCCTTTGTAAAGCAATCCTCCCCCCTTGAGCTGAGACAAAAATCCAGCCTCTGATGTGGCCCATTAGTCCCTTCTGGTGCCAGAATTTCTGGCACACAATCTCATGGGCAGTTCACTGCAGCCCTGAGAGGTAGGCGTGGATTATTAGCCCCAGGGAGTAGATGGAGACCCAGAAGCTCAAGATTAAATACTGCTCAGTGTCATGAAACTAACATGGGGAGGAGGCAAGATTTGGCCACCAGCGTTTGGGGCCTGTTCCTGGAACCCTGAGCTGCGTCTCTCCTGACAGTTATTCTAAGAAAACCATCTTCACTGTGTCTACCCAGTTTACCACAAGCAGTGACAAACCTCACTGCCACAACCAAAGGTTCTGTCCTTCCAGAAATCTAAGAAGCCCCCCAGTGGAGCATGACTGGGCTCAGCTACCAAAGTGAGAGTTTGGCCAAGTCACTCATGTATCTGAGCCTCAAATCTCTGCATGTGAAACAGGTATCAGCTACCTCACTGGCAGCTGGGAGAATCAAACTGTGTTCCTCTCACAGGCTGGCATTCCCCGCTTCAGCCAGCATGAGAGTCAGCTGGGGGGAAACAGCCTTACACATGCGTGCTCGCGCATGCACACGCGCGCGCGCACACACACACACACACACACACACACGGCAATGCTAAAGCTGGCGTGGGAGCTGAGGGCCCCAGCCAACCCCACACTCCGCTGAAATGATGGAAAAGTCACTCATGGCAGAAAGGGGTCAAGGGAAGGGCAACTTCCTACCTGTTCTGTGGGAACCCCGTGAACCTCCTCTGTGCCGAAACCTGCACCCCACACTCACAGTTTCCATCCTCCTCACATGGTGGAGACAGCCGCCACATTTCCTTTCCCACACTGCTATCCCCTCCTGAAACCACCTCCTCTCCTGCCCAGGCTCTCCCAGAACAATAGAACCCAGAGGTCTCCTATAATTAGCCACTCTGCTTCCAGCCCTGCCCAGGGCCCAGCCAGGCCTCCCGCTGCTGCCCAGAGTCACAGGGGGACTTCCTGAGCAGTGGACACAACCAGCTTGGTTTTATTCCACTGTGTGCACCCTCTCTCCACTCTGCCTCTCCTTCCCCCCTCCCTTGATTTCCACCTAGTGCACCCCACTGAGGAAATAAAGGAGCAAAGCCGCGAGGATGGGAGCTGGGCTAAGAAAAAGGACAGAAGACTTCTCTCTGGGTAAACACCTAGGGACAGTGATAAGTCAACCTCCCACATGTACCAGGGACACTTGCTCGGTCTCCAAAACAACAAGCTCGTTCCCCCTCAAACCCCCCAATCCCATTCTCCTCAGACCTCCTGAATTTTCCCACCACCACCACACCAATGTCCTGGCTTCCTGCTGCCCAGGAGAAAGCCTGGTACAGTCTGACAGGAATTCCCTCAACTCTCCACCACTGTCCATGGGCCTGCCCACAGGAGCCCACCCTCTCTCCTTCCCTCCTGTGAGGAGGGACAGTGTACCTACACTCATTCATGTGTCCCACCCCATCCTTCTCCCCTTCTGAAGGACATGGCTCCCCCCTACATGCTCTCCCACCACTGATGACAAGTCCCCCACCAGTGTGTGACATGCTTTAGTATCTCCTGTCTTTCAGAATCCTCCCTTGATCTCACATGCCCTTCCAGGTACTCTCACCCATGGCTTTCTCTCCAACTGCAGCAAAACTTCTATAGGACAGAGGCTGCAGTCTTGGCCGCACCCCCTCACCTGTCCCTCTTTCTACAGGCATTCCTCTCAGGCTGCTGGGGCAAGGGACTCCTGACCCCCGGGCTGCCAAATCCAAGGACCACCTTCCATCTGTATTTCACACAGTTGACCATTTCCTCCATGAATCACATTATTCTCTCAGCTTCTCGACTCCATATTCTCCTGATTTGGATCTCCTCTGGCCTCCAAGTCTACCCCTTCTCAGCCTCCTCCTTTTTTAAATTCTACCTCCTTCGATCGAAGGAGGGCTTCTTGGCTCAGTCCCAGGACACCTTCTCTTCTGTCTCCCTAAGTGGCCAACCCCTGTCCCAAGATTTCAAATAGCATATGTTGATGGCTCCCAGATCTACATTTATAGCAGTGAACTCGAGATTTCCCTGGAATCCTAAACTCAAAATCCAACTGCCTATATGACATCTTGTGAATGTTTAATAAGCATCCCAAACTTTGCCTTGGGCAGAACAGAACTCTGGGTTTCCAATCCCTAAATCCATTTCTCACTCAGTCTCCCCATCTCACTAAATAGCTCCACCAACTACCTAGTTACTCATCCATCCCCACAGATGTTGGCCAACAATGTGGCTCTCAACCCCAATGTGACAAAAGCTCTTTGAGACAATGTGACAAAAGCGCCTTCATTCTCCACTACATGGCAGAGACCAAGCTAGCAGCACCTCTCTTAGACTAGAGCAAAGGACATGTACACATACACACACACACACACACACACACACACACACACACACACACACACATAACAGGGTGGCCCAGAAATTCCATTCTTATATATCCCCTAAAGAGAATATACAACATAGGATCCTACTAAAACTTGTACATAATAACCAAAAAGTAGAAAAAATTCAAACAGCCATTGACAATAAATGAAGAAATGAGATATATCTAAACATTGGAGTTTTAGTCAGCTGTAAAAAAGAATGAAGCATTGATACATATTGCAACATGGATGAACCTTGATTTATCTCCCAAGTCACAGACAGTCACAAAAGATGACATGTTAAATGATTCCATTTATGTTACATGCACAGAGAAAGAAGGCAGCCTGAGTGTAGGGTAGGCGGAAGAGTTATCAGGATTTTTCACATACCCCCCCAGGTGATGGGCCTCTGTAGGCCTATGAAGGCACCTGAAGAAGGGCATGGCGTAGCGTGGCGTAGAGTGGTGTAGCATGGCATAGCACGCATGGCAGAGACACAGAGAGCACGAAGCAGAGAGTATGAGAAAGAAAAGTGCGGCAGTAGCAGTGGTGAGAGTGTTACCGGAACCAAGCTGCCTTAGCAGTGGGAGCCTCTCACCCAGCTGCTCCAGAGAAGTTGTGGCAGTTGCTCCTACCCAGTAATTGCCATTTTGAACGGACTAATCAGGTGCTAGGAGCTGATGGGTCGGTCCAATCAGCTCCAGGATTGAAAAATGGTCCAATCAGACTTGTGGATGGTATTCTAGGAGAGGATATAAGCCAGGATTGGAGGATCCTGAGGAAGGGGGGAAAGAGAAGAACAGAAAAGGAGAGGGGGAAAAGAGAAGAACAGGAGAAGACGATGACGATGACAACAACAGCCCCCAGGAGAAGAAAGATGACAGTTCCAGACTCCGAAGAGAGAAGAAAGAAGTCTGCTCCTGGACTCTGAGGAAAAAAGAAGAAAAGAAGCGTCCAGTAGCCACCCTCCAAGGAGGAAGAGAAGCTGAAGAACTCTGCAGAGAATGGGCCTCTGATGTAGCCTGACGTAGCCTGAAAGGAGCAGCAGAGGCCCTGGGCCTGGTGTCTCAAAGAGCTGTTTGTTGGTCTAACCCAACACCTCACAAAGAGGTACCATCCCCGATGCATCCTGGGTTAGGTGGCCGCCACTTGAGGATGCAGTAAGCTCTGTTTCCCCTGTTTGTAAAATAAACCCCATGTTTGTTGTTCCTGTAGCCTGAAGTCTCTTGCAATTGTGCTCATGGGTAAGAACCCGCGGACAGTGACCTGTCCTCTCATCAGGCGCTGTCCTTTGTTGCTTTTGGCCTTTGGGGGCTTTTTGGTGGCTCTCACCTCAGAGTCTGGGCATTTGTGCCTTGTCCGCCCCAATTTCAAGAGCAGCAGCAAAAGCACGTGGCAGGAGTGGCAGCAGCAGAGAGCCCCGAAACACTGAAGATTTGCTGGGAGCTAGGAGACCTGCTAGCCTCCTGGCCCCCTAGCCACCTTGCCTGCCTTGTGCATAGTTGCCTTGCTACAAAAGACTATTAAAAGACTGCCAAAACCACCGAGGACTCCTCCTTCCTTTAGACCCATCTGTGCAGCTCCATAGACAACCTGTACTCCCTGGTGTCCTTCCTGCCACTACACTGGGGTTGCCAGAAACTTGAGGGGAGTGGGGAGAATGAGGAGTTGTTACCGGAACCAAGCTGCCTTGGCAGTGGGATCCCGCAGGAGCAGTGGTGCCTCTTACCCCACTGCTCCAAGCAAATTGTGGCAGTTGCTCCTGACCAGTAACTGCCATTTTGAATGGACCAATCAGGTGCTAGGAGCTGATGGGTAGGTCCAATCAGCTCCAGGATTGAAAAATGGTCCAATCAGACTTGTGGATGTTACTCTGAGAGAGGATATAAGCCAGGATCGGAGGGACCTGTGGGAGGGGGAAAAGGAAGAGAAAAAAAAGAGAGGACGCCAGCCCCAGAGAGAGAATGAGGCCCCTGAAGAGAAGAACAGAAGACGATGACGACATCTGCCCACAGGAGAAGAAAGATGATATTCCAAAGAGAGAAGAAAGAAGAGTCCAGCAGCCGCCCTCTGAGCAGGAAAAGAAGCCGAAGGACTCTGCAGAGACTGGGCCTCTGGTTCTGTCTCTGACGTAGCCTGAAAGGAGCAGCAGAGGCCCTGGGCCTGGTGTCTCTAAGAGCTTTTTTTGGTCTAATCCAACACCTCACAAAGAGGTACCATCACCGATGCTTTTTGGGTGAGGTGGCCGCCCCTTGAGGATGCAGTGAGCTCTCTGTTTCCCGTTTGTAAAATAAACCCCATGTTTGTTGTTGTCGTTCCTGTAGCCTGAGGTCTCTTGTGATTGTGCGTGCGGGTGAGAACCCATGGACAGTGACCTGTCCTCTCATCAGGCGCTGTCCTTTGTTTTTGGCCTTCTGGGGCTTTTTGGTGGCTCTTGCCTCAGAGCCTGAACAGTTATTCCCCATCTGACCCGCTTTCAGTTGGCGACCGCAAAGGGACTGGACACCCTGTGCCCCTTCCACCCGTTTCAAAGTGACTACTAATGAGTGAAGAATTTCCTCTGAAGGCTATAAAAATGCCATGACATTAGTGATGATGATTGCACAATTCTATGAAGATATTAAAAATCACTGACCCTTCACTTTTTCCCCCTCATTGTAGCAGTTTCTAATGAGAGTTGCATACAAGGCCATTTTATTCCTGCATCTTCACAATTGCTTCTTGTATTTGCCCTTTTCCTTTCCTACCTGGCGACATTCGAATTTGTGTTCTAGAATCTTCCTGCAGTCCTCATCCAGTTTTAGTCTAGTGATACCCACCTGCTGGTGAGCACCCACGTGGATGCTGTAGCTCGCCCGCTGAGCTCCTTCAGCCTCCTGCCTGTTCCTTCCTGTAAACCTGCATACCTAACCCTTTGTTCTGCGCTGGGTCAACTGGAACTTCATCATCCTTCCGAATGGGCATGGATGGGACACGGTACTCCTGTCTCAGCTCTTTGGCAAGAGGGGAAGACACACTCTCCCTATGAATGTAGAAGGTGCATTGAACGCCTTTTTAGGGTTCTTGCCCCCGTCAGATGTCCCAAAGGGAGAGAACTTCATTTTGGCCGCTGGTGCTTCAGCCTATTCACTTTGAGTGAAGTATATGTATTCGGTGAGTTCCGTTAAAATTAAGCTGTGATAATCACGTGCACACCCGGGCAGCGTCCCCAGGAAGACAGCAGGCACCGGCAATGCCCAACCGCAAACGTCCTCTTTTGTGGTTAACATTTCTCCACCTCTCTTACCCTATGGCTTCCAGACAAAGCCAAATGCCACCTTGGTGTGTGGGTTGAGGCAAAACCAATGCTGGAGATAAACCTGTGTTAGCAGAGAAGTACTTAGGCTTAAAGAAAAAAAAGACTAATTCATTTGTCAAATCCTTCCTGTTAGGTAACATAACATTTCCTTTACCAACAGGCTGAGTGTTCATTTTCTTGCCTCTTCCTGTTTCAATCATGGCTGTGGGAGTACTTCTGAATTAACACAGGTGTCCCCACTTTTCAGAAGCGTACACACACTTTTCAGAAGCGCACCACATCACTTTTACGAAAGACCTGCTGCATCAGTACCTGTTTTTGCTAACAGGAAGAAATCCATAAAGGAGCTTCACTTTTAGACAAAAAGAGAAAAGCAAAAATAGCCTTCAGCCTCTGGCTCGACCCAGTTGTTCTAGAGGCAGGCGCCCCACAAGCATCAAGGGCCTCAGCATCAAGCTCCTGCCTCCAGAACTGCTCTTCACAGGTGTGTGCTTATCGTCTCGTTCTTGCTTTTTCTAAGTGTGAATGTTCTGCGCTGGAACAACCGGAACTTCATCATCCTTCTGGATGTGTAATTTGGTGTGCTTTGGTAGGTTTATTTTTTTTAGGTCTAGAAATGTTCACAATTTTTTTCCATATAAATTAATGGGAGCAGCTCACTGCCTACCTGTATTTGTGCAGGTGTCTCTCTTTTTCTCTTTTCCTTAATAAACATACTGTGTGCTGGGACCTCCCTGGTGGCGCAGTGGTTGAGCGCTGCACTGTGGAGCTGTCGGCATCGCGCGATGCGAGTTCAACGCCCAGCCGGGGAGAATCCCACATGGTGCGGCAGACCTCTCCTGCCTCGCCCGCTGCTCCCCTCAGCAGTGTATTTCTGATGTGCCTGTTCTGCTGCCCGCTCTGTCTCTGGTGAATCCTCTCGCCGCCCCACGCCTCTGGCCTGTACCCCAGCTTGTATGTATAAATAAATAAATCTTTAAAAAAAATAAACATACTGTGTGCTGATGAAAAAAAATGAATTTTAATTGATTAATGATGATTGCTTCTTCACTTTATGCCATTTTGGCTTATGAAAATTTTCAGAGGCACACTCTACTTTCAGTTAAGGAGAGAAACCTGTATTCACAACTCTTACATATAGTAGCTGAGGACTATTTTCAATATTAAATTAAATCAATCATTAAGTCATTACTCTTTAATTTGAAAATGTCTGTCTAGCTGTAAATGTATGAATCTTAACATTGATTGTTCACATTGGTTGCCAGATAGATGCTGAATGGTGAAAGGTCGCCCTGGGAGTGGGTGAATGGGGCCTCTGAGAACTACTGACAGGGAGGCCATGAAACTAAATTTTAACAAACAGGATTTGCCTCACTGAACTCCCCCTATTGACCACAGCCACCTGGGCATCATCAGGCCCTAGACAGACCTGATAACTTTGCAGAACATCTGCTGGTTCCACATATCTGTGCCATGGCTGACCTTGCATAACTGTATTCTTACTCCCCACCCCCACCCCCAAGCTTTCTACTGGGCGGGACTTCGATGGCCTCCCTCTTGAGACCTATGAACCTCGCCTGGGACTGCTCCCAATAAAGACTCCTTTGTTAGTCATATTGGTGCCTGGACTCTTTTATTCCCTCCTAATACCTCGCAAACCTTTCAAATGGTAGATTTGAAATAATCTTATTTTATAAAAAAAATTTTATAAATGTTTTATAGATTCAGTCAAATTTTCATAAGATAAAATTTTAAATCATCAACTTTACTCAAATAAATTAATTTAATTTTTTTAATTAATTCATAAGCTAGTATTTTGCCTTTCAATAACTGACTGTCTTAGAAGAAAAGGTACTTCTTTAAACACAGATAGAAGTTAATTTAAAATCTTTAGTATTTTACATTTACATTTTACATTTATTTTACATTTTAATGAAAAAATTCAAATTCTTTACTTTTTGGAAAGTGTTTTTATCTATTAGGTCATTTCTATCAACAGCACACAGATTAGGCAAAATCTTCACCAAATCATTGTAACGTGTGATTTTGCTAAAATAAAGACAAAAAAAGAATTAATTTATGAAAAAGTATATACTGATTTATAAATGATATTTGTTTTTATTATTCAATATTCTCTGACCTTTAACAGAATACCCAAACATGCACAATTGTAATTAAATTCAATCCATTTGCTCTCTTGCCAACTTCGAGTTACATATCTTCCAATTTTGTCCTTATAAAGCTGTATTTGTCAATGTAGGAAATTAGAACACATTTTGTTTAACAGTTTGTTAGTTTTATTTAGAATTGTTAAATATTTAGACAGGTAATATTTACGCCTCTTGGCCCCGCTCCACAAATGCGAGGGGCAGGGCATTGGCTGTGACTTCACACTCTTACTGAGGGTGACAGAAGGACACACAGAGAATAAACACCCCAGTGAGTACACATGGGGTCATTCCCAGGGCCCACAGGCCCCCTTCAAAGCCCTCCAGCCCACCTGCAGAGGGAAGAAAGAAGTTCCCCAGTACCCAGGTGAAAACCTGCTTCTTGCCCTAGAAGCATCCTTCTCCCGGGGCCATGGACCTTCTGGAGAAACCCCAGCCCTACCAAGAGAGGGCGCTCGTGCTCTGTGGCCCCAGGTACTCGGAACAATACTCAGCCATCTATGAGTTCTCCCTCCGACTCCTCCTCTGCTCGGCCCCTGCCAGCGTGCTGCCTCGATCTAGTGGGAGGCTGAAGACATCACACAGATCAGTCACGCAGCCCAGTGTCCTGGCCGCCCTAAGTCAGGTCCAGCATCTCCCGGCAGGGTACAGGCATGCCTGGTTCTCCACCAGATCTCCTCAGTGGGCTCTGGATGCCACAAACTACTAATCCAATAACACTCAGCCACAAGAACAGCAGTCTGCAACTTGGTGTTTGCTAAATTCATACAGATTCAAGAAATACTTCTCCCCACAACCCTCAAAAAAGTAAGAAATTCTCCAAGGCAGACCTCTGGCTCAAATACACACAAGATAGGATGTCACCAAAGAGAAGGTTTGGACTAAAGTGAGGAAAATTGGGTAGCTTCATTTCTCCCCTAGAAAAATGGTAAATGCTTACTTCATGTGTGAGTGATAATTGCCCCTTTGGGCAATTTTCTGGAAACAGAGGAACTGCCTGCCTAATCTAAAATTGAGTTGAAATCACACCACTGGTAAAGGCAAGAAGCTTCTTGTGACTTTTCAGTGACAGTTTTTCCCTTTTTAATTCTTGGAAGTCTGGTCTCCGCCAGGGCACCAGGTTACAGTTTGCGCGATGGGACAGAGAACTGAGAGGAAGGAGCCGGCTTTGCTGGGATGATGAGGTCCACTTGAGTAAAGAGCAGGAATATTCGAGCATCACCCACCTCAAATGAGCTCACCAAGGGAGGAGGGAAAAGAAAACAGAAGGCAAGGGCCTGAGGAACACCTGTATTTCTAGGCCAAGAACAGAGAAGGAGTCAGAAATAGAAAAGGTAGGAGCAGAGAGGTAGGAGAAGCAAGAGAGTGGATTCGGGAGAGAGGGAGAGGCTGATGCAGGCAGGTCGTGAATGAGAGCTGGAAGGCTGTGCTCATGGGGGTGACCTCCGGGAAGCGGTTCCAACAGAGGTGGGAGCAAAGGTCAAACTGCAGCACATTAAGGAGTGAAGTGGAAGAGAGACCACGGTGGTCCTTGAGGGCTCCACAGACAGAAGGGACACTATCAGGACAGGGGGAGATGGAAAAACTGAAAACTCCAAGGGAGGGCTAACTCGATGCAGCAACACTCTGAACAGGGGGATGGGACACTAGTGGGGAGTTAGCAAGGCCTCCCAGCCAGCCATGGATTTATAATCTCATCCACTCATTTCCTGCCCACCTACCACATGATAGGTACTGTGCCAAACGGTGGAGTTACATGAGTGGGAGGGACAAGGACACCTGCTCCTAGAATTCATAGGGTAGTAGGGAGCACCATTCAGCACCCATGAGCACCATTCATGGGAGGGAGTGGGGATGGTGAGGCTAGACAGAAGTTGCTACGGAATTCCAGAGCAAGGACACCTCACCTTGGGGAGCAGGTGCAGGAACAGCAAAACCAGGAGGTGCCACATTATGAGAGAGCCAAAGGCAGAGGAGGAGTAAGCCAAGAGGACAGAAGGGGCAAGAGTAGAGGGCACAGTGCACTTAAAGTTGCAGAGATGAGCCTGTGATTCCCAAAACGGGGATCCAGAAATTCAGGCTGGCTGAAGAGCAGAACACAGGACAGTCATCCAAGGGTGGGGCTAAAGCCATAGAAACCAGGGCCTTCTTGGGACATTTAGCCATAAAAATTAAATTTAAAAAAATTACCTAATTACAAGTACAAGCCTCCATAGGTCCCAACATCCTGGAACCAAAACAACCGTGTACAATGCGTACTGAAAATCTATAACCTTTTTGGGCAGGATTGCTGCATGGGTAAATCAAGGAAGGATGGAAGAAAGAGGAGGAGGGAGGGAGGGAGGGAGGCAGGGAGGGAAGAACTGTACTGACTTGGTTTAATGGTAGTTGATGATAAGTGACTTTTTGAGTTGGTCAAGTTCAGTTGTGGAAGTGAGGCCCTGAAGAAACGACTGACAGAAGGAAATCAGATATGAACAAGGCTCGAATTGCACCAGCCTGGTGCTTGAATAACCAGTAACATTTCACATGGTGACCTGCCAGGCCACTAATATCACTAAAAACCTGCCCTTGGGCCTCCCTGGTGGTGCAGCTATTGAGCGCTGCGCTGTGGAGCTGTTGATAGTGCGCGATGCGTGTTCGACGCCCAGCCGGGGAGAATCCCACATGGCACGGCAGACCTCTCCTGCCTCGCCCGCTGCTCCCCTCAGCAGTGTATTTCTGATCTGCCTGTTCTGCTCCCCGCTCTGTCTCTGGTGAGCCCTCTCACTGCCCCACGCCTCTGGCCTGTACCCCAGCTTGTATGTATAAATAAATAAATCTTAAAAAAAAATGCTGTGGTTTAAAAAAAAAAAAAAAAAAAACCTGCCCTTGTCCTGACAGCCAGAGTGGAAGGGGGTTCGAGTCCCGGGTACATTGCTAAGGTGCCGCCAGTGGGCACAGTCAAAACTGAACCCTTCCAAGTTCAAGATGGGCTCAGATCAACAACAAGCTCCGTATTTAAAGCCCCATTCCCAGGGCCAGTGGGAGAAGCTTCCAGGAGGGGCCAAAGACCTGGGGGCCCGGCCCATGAGTCTGTGCAAGCCTGGGCCTGGCACCAGCACTCTGCCGTGCGCATCACACATGTGTGTCTGCATTCTGGTTCCACTTTATGTCTTAGTAAGAATTTCTTTTCCAAAAACACCAAGTTTATCTTCAACATAACTAAGGGGGAATGAGGGGGATCGTAGAAATGAAATAGGAACTCAATTCCAGGTCTAGCTCCAATTTTTCTGTCTGTATGGGTATGGGCAAAGGGGGAAGAGCAACTCACAGAAGTCACAGAGGCTGAGCTCACACAGGGGAAGCAGCTGCTGCCTGAACAACCCTCAGGTAAGTGGCATGACCGCCATTTCACTGTTGGGACCAAGGCTCAGAATTGAACTAACTTGTTCAAGGGCCCATGGGTAGGAAATGACAGGTGGGATTCAAACCTGACTAAAAACCTCTTCGCCTTTCTGTGTCCTCATTTCTTCAGTTTTAAAATGGGAACAGTAAGAGGGTCATTAGAAACAATATGTATGAAGACATGTGGAAAGTATGACCCCGTGTTAATGTCTCCCTGGGGGAGGACAAGTTCTGTCCCCTCCATCTTCACCTCACTTAGCCACTGATCAGTAGGGCTTACTGCAGAGTCCCTGGGACACTCTGTGCCTGCTAGAACCCAGCCAGGCCCAATGTCCTGAGGCCTCCCGGCCACCTTGTGAGACCAGCTAGCAGGTGCAGCTGGAGACCGGAGGGGCCAAAATTGTCACAGGCTCCACCTGGATGTGCCTGGAAATTCGCCAGTGCTGTCTCAACAGAGGGAAGTTGCTAAGATGTCTCCACTTCGCAGACACTGGTAACACCCAGATGGAAAGCAGTGTGGTGAGGGCAGGGCCTCCACCTCAGGAATTCTGGCCTCCAAGGAATAGTAGGTCCCAATCTATACCCAGCTCTCAGCCCCTTAGCCCCTAGCAGGCTGGGATTGTTTCCTTCTGGGACGTGGCGTCTGTGGCCTCCTCATCCTGGTACAGTTTATTTATCTAAACAGGACACACCAGGTGGCATGGGCAGGTGGCCTGGCCTCCTCAGAGAAGGCTGGAAAATCAAGGTAGTAGGGAATCTGACCAAGGTCCTGAGGGCTCAGGCTGAGCCTTCTCTGCCAACCTCCCATAAAGAACACAAGGTTCATGGCCTCTCAGAGACACCTGGGCAGAGAAGGAGCTCTGGATACAGTCAGGAGCCCTGGAGCCAAATCCTCTTGTTACCAAATGCTGCATGAACTTAAGCAAACCACTCCCCTCTCTAGGCCTCAATTTCCTCATCTGTAAGCAGGAGTTTAGAGTTAGATCACGGAAGCCCATAACACTTGCTTTCCATGACATCACATATGTTGTGATCCCTCAGAAAGTCTCACAGAGTCCCTAATGTAGACCTTCCACAAGTCCTGAAACTGAAAGTCATTTGAGACAAAATAGCCAAGCAGGATATAGGCAGCAGACCTACTTCTCAGCTCTTGCAGAAGCCAACACCACCCTCAGCTGGGGCTCCCAAGGAACTCAGCTTTGACTCCATGTTCCCAGAACCCACTAGGAAGAAGAAGGTTAAAACCCTGAACTGGGGTCTCCCTGGTGGCCCAAAAGGTTAAGTCTCAGTCTATGAAGCTATCCGCAGCCACTGCAGCATGAGTTCAATCCCTAGCCAGGGAGCTTCCCACACAGCGGAGCAGACCTCTTCTGCCTCGCCTGCTGCTCCCCTCAGCAGTGTATTTCAGTAGATCTGCCTGTTCTGCTCCCCACTCTGTCTCTGGTGAATCCTCTCATCACCCCACACCTCTGGCCTACACCCCAGTTTTTGTATGTATAAATAAATAAATCTTAAAAAAAACAAAAACAAAACCCTGAACTGTAAGGAGCGGGTCATCACTTCACTTGGCTCTCAGACAACAGCCACTGTCCAGATCCTAATTAGGCCCTGAAAGTGACAGCAACTGACCCCCCACAGAACAGTTGCTAAAATCCCTATCACCTGTTCATCAGGTCACATGTGAGCACAACGAAGGCCAACGGTTGTCCCAGCTGGACTGCAGGCAGGGATGTCCTGAGGCTGGCGCAGGGCCCTGGGGTCCTTCCAGGCAGCTCCCCCTCAATGCCAGTGAACAGAAATCTGGGGAAAGCACCCATCTCTCCTGCCCCTACTAGCTCCAGAGACTGAGCCAGGAATAGACAGGAAATCTTTGCCAGCATAGACAAGTCCTTTAGTCTCTGGATCTTATTTTACTTGCTGTAAAATGAAGATAAAAGTAATTAATCATTGGATTAATGCAAGAGATAAATTATACAAAACATAGACATGTGCTGTGTAAACAGAAAAAGGGCCACCCAAATGAACTGGATAATAATGGAAACGAAAGAGGCATAGAATTTTTATGGCAGTTCACTGGAGACAGCTTGAAAAGAAGCTACTTTTCACTGTTTGGGAATTTTGCTAGTCAGCTGGCACCTCATCTCAGCTTAAAATCAGTCACAGCAGGCACATTTACACCAAAGAAATGGACAAATGCTAAAAATCAGAGCTTGGCTTTTTTTTCCCAGAGAACCAATTGTGAACTATTTCCCAGCATGCCCTTGTATACAAATAAGAGTAATGCAACAGGAATTAGCTTGCTGTGCTTCGAACACACCGTATGATGAATGGTGACTAGTTTAACACAGTAAGCCTGGGAGGTCGTATTATTTCCTAAAACTTATAAAACTTTTCCATTTCCACAAATATTTATGAGACCTACTATGTGTGAGGCATCAAAGATTAAAAAAATCTCTTCCTAAGGCAGCCCTGGTGGTGCAAGGGATTAAGTCTCAGCACTATCAAAGTATCGCCAGCCACTGTGACATGAGTTCGATCCCCAGCCAGGGAGCTAACCCACATGGCTCAGCAGACCTCTCCTGTCTCGCCCGCTGCTCCTCTCAGCAGTGTATTTCAGTCAGTCCACCTGTTCTGCTCCCCACTCTGTCTCTGGTGAATCCTCTCATGCCCCCACACCTTTGGCCTGGACCCCAGCTCTTGTATACGTAAATCAAAAAAATAAATCTTTAAAAAATATATCTCATCCTAAATTGCTCCCAGAGTGGTAGAGGAATGAGAAAGTGTACATTATGGAGGTACTCCATGAATGGCGAGGTTCAAGCCCCAGCTGTGGGGGCCAAGCCCAGGACACTAGGAAAGCAGCTTTAGGCAGAGTACATGGCACATACAAAGACACAGAACCATGGAGGATAAATTTTTTAAATTCCTCTCTAAGAATTGGCTTTTAGGGATTTTTAGAGTTGGTACATTATAGGCACCATGTATTTCAGCCAAAGAGTGTGTCCCTCATCTTGCTCCCTTCACAGGAATTTAGCACCAAATTTCTTTTGACTGCTTCCAAAACTCAAATCCACTTTCAGGGGTGAGATTTACCATCATTAAGACTAGCTCCTCATAGCAAACAGAAACTCGTAACGGGGCCTCCCTGGTGGTGCAGCAGTTAAGCGCTCCGCTGTGGAGCTGTCGGTAGCAGCAACAGGAGTTCAAGGCCCAGCCGGGGAGATTCCCACATGGCGCGGCAGACGTCTCCTGCCTCGCCTGCTGCTCCCCTCAGCAGTGTATTTCCATCGATCCGCCTGTTCTGCTCCCCATTCTGTCTCTGGTGAATCCTCTCACCGCCCCACGCCGCTGGCCTGTGCCCCCAGCTTGTATGCATAAATAAATAAATCTTTTTTTAAAAATTTAAAAAAAAGAGAGAGACTCCTAACAACGTTGGGTAGAGGCACATCCCTGAAGTGTCCGAGCCCAAACTCAAGGTGACTACTGCAGGCTGCAGCAGACACTCACAGACAGGACCATTTAAATCGCCATCTCATTACACAGGAAGGCTTTACAGGGAACAATGTGTGCCAACCTTTTCTCCTAAGAACAACCACGTTCTGCCAGAGAATGCCAGAATTTGAATTTCAAAAATGAAGGGGAAAAAATCCAAAGCATCCAGACAGAAAAAAGAGGTTACCTTCAAAGGAACAAAAATCAAGGTGACCTCAGACTCTGCAACATTGAACACTTGCAGGCAATGGGGCCAGGATATGAATCCTATGCCAGTAGTCATTGTCTGCGTATAGAGGCAAAAGAATGTCATTCTCTCATCCACAGGGATTTAGAAAATATATCACCCATATACTCTTTTGGAAAAAAAACATTTGAAGACACAACTGTCTGGATAGGAATCAAAATACAGAAATGGAGGAACTGGCACATTATAAAAAGATTGAAAGTGAAGAGTAAACCAGTTAAACTTGAAAATAAATTATTATAAATTTGTTTTTAAATTGGGTTTTAACCATTTATATGAAATTCTAAAACAAAGATGGTCTATGGTGAAAAAAATCAAACTGGAAAGGAAAGAAATTTGCTAGAACGATGAATATGTTCCCTATGGTGTAAGGATTTGTGTTGCACGTGTAAAACACTTAAGATCAGTACACTGCACTACATGTAATTATATCTCAATTAAAAAAATGAAGATGTTAACACTGAGTCTTTTTGTCTATAAATATGATAGTCTATGTATATATTTAGGTCTTCTTTAGTTTAATTTTCTTTAATTTCAAGATGTTTTGTAGTTCAGATCTTGGATGTCTTTTATCAGATTTATCCCTTTTTCCTATTTTTATACCATTATAATTGGTATTAAGCCAGCGCCTGAGAGCTTGAAGTTTGAGCAATACTTTTTTTTCTTTTATTTTTTTCATTCATTCTAAAATGCTCTTTCTAAATTACCTAAAATGACAGACAGTGCATGGTGGCCACTCAGCACCATCACTGCTCATCCGGGTCTTTACTGCCCTTGCTAGGTGCCAGGCGCTGGGGACACAAAGATGAGCAGGGCACAAGGAGCTCTTAGTTTAGGGAGAGAGAGAGCTGTACCCCAAGGTGCAAGGAACAGGAAGTCAGTGCCAAAGAGGACATTTGAAGGGCCTTGAGGGAGGGAGGCTGGGAGCCCATGACACCCCAGGGTTGACCAAGCACTGTCCCCTCATCCCAGGGCATGGACCCCCTGTCTAGATTGACTCCCAGAGCTGGCATGAAATTATCACCTCCTTGACCCCAACATGACTCCTGCAATCCCATCACGCTGTGAATTCAATCCCACCCATTTTCTGAGCACTCCACTATGGGCCAACACAGCTCCAGGATCCAGGGTTACAATTACAAGACAGATATGCCCCCAGCACTCAGGGAGTTCACCTTCCAGTGAGAATCCCAGAAGGAAGACACAGGGAGAGGAACTGTGTGACTAGTCACAGCAGTTGGAGGATGGAAGACTCCATGCCCACTGTCAAGCTGGCAGATCTGGTTAACTGGAAGAACCAGGGAACTAATATAGGAAAAAGGTGATCCAAGGAGGAAGGGACTTGGGGAAGAATGTGCAAGGTTTGGTTTGGGTCATATTGAAGCTGTTATAATCCCCTTATCCTTATGAAATTTTATATAATTCCCTTATCAGTGAGAACCCATAGAATTTGTGAGAGGAGAATGAAGTCAGGGCTCCAGAGTTGGGGTGCTCAGCTCAGGCCTGAGGATGGCAAAGAGCCATGGACTTTGTACCATATCCGGGCAGTATGTGCTCCAGGCCAAGCCCTGACTCTCACTGACCCTGAAGCCCTGGGCAAGTTGTCTCACTTCTCTGAGTTCTGGGCAGCTGCTAAATGCAGGTGGAAATACTCTCCTTGCCCGTTTCACATGACAGTCGTGAAGCATCTAGAAGAAATCTAGAAATTGTATAAGATGAGGTAAATATAAGTCACATCTAGGGGAAGGCTGAGGTTCTTCATGATGTGACCTGCCTGGGGTCACACAATGGTTACCAGGGCCATCAAACTCTGGTGTCTCTGCCCCTCTCTGATACCTTAGTCCCTCTGGGTACTTGCTGGTGGCACCTTCTGTGGAACTCTAAGCCTCTTTGGGGGCCAATCCAGATAAGACCTTCAGACCCCCATCCTGCCTCCAAGAGAAGCAGGCCAGTTATCAACATGACCCAGGCTAAGGTCAGTGTCAGCACCATGCATTCCAGGCCCTTCTGAGCCCACAAAGGCTGGGCTGGCATCTGAGAAATGACAATGTCCAGCTCAGAGAGTGTGCTGCAAAGTTTATTGTATCTACCGGGGGGAGCACAGGCTCCTGTCCAGAGCAAAAGGCTGAGAGCATCTGGAAGGAAGGCAAGGCCACCAGGGGCTGACAGGCCTGGCACTGTGGAGGCAGCGGTGCTTCCGCTTTAAGCACAGCCAGTTCACCACCCTTTGCCTTTAAATCACCTAAAGAGGTCGGGCTATCATTTCCATAAAGAGAGGCTCTGGAGGTTTCCCGACTTGTCTGACATCTCCATCCCCCAGAATCTCTAGATCCAGGCCCTCTGTCTGCTCCCCCACCTCGCCCAGCCTCAGTGACCACAGGTCCAGCAGTCAGCCCACCCTCACTCTGGCAGCCCCTGGTGCCTCCTAGGACTTGGGACTATAGTTTGGAGTGAACAAATTCTACCAGGCTCTTCAACTGCTCCTCCAGGTACTGCGCATCTCCATGGTTCTCGATGATCCAGTCAAAGCCCTCAAAGTTATCCAAGTCACATTCTGACTCGGCGTCGTCCACCCCTGTGGAGGAGGTAAGGCAATGTTAGGCTCCAGCCTCCAGACAAACACTGGACATCAAGCCCACTGGCTGGCTCCAAAAGGTGCTGCCATCCCCTTGCCTCCCCTCTGCCAGAACAGGGGCCTCTGCCAGAACAGGGGACTTCACCCAGTCCAGCGGGTACTGCCCCACCCTTGAAACACCCACTATCTGGTTCAACAGCCCATCAAGGCCCCAGACTGTCCTGCTGAGTTAACGACTGCCCATAGAGGGCAGACTGGGTGATATAAATCCACAGACAACCCAAAAGCAGGTGGTATTTTCATTTTATGTGAAGCTGGTTGTGTCAGTTTCTCTCCCTAAATCACTGCTTCTCAGGAGGCTGTGTGTGCCATTCTGACGTAACAAAGAGAATACGATAAAACATGGGACTGGTAAGCTTGTTGTGACGACATAGTGAGAAAATGGGCAGAGGGCACTTAGCCTACGACTGGCCTGGGTGGGCACCTGGGAGATGAGCAGCCATTAGGAGGGGGCAGGCCCACTGGGTCTGAAGCCCCTGAGTCATAGGGACCCAGAGTAGGAAAGAGGCCTGAGCTCTGCCTCCGAGTGGCCACAGAGCAGATCTAGGCTGGCACGACTAAAGTTGCCAAGTAGAGCTTCCCCTTCTGCAACCCCCCCACAAACTACTAATCAAACTGAAATGAGGGCTGTCAGCCCTGCCCTCTGACCTGCTGCTGTAACACCCATGCCTAGGCGGAAAAGCAAAGCTGAAGGACCAGTGGGGTGGGTCCCAGGCAGACCTCCAGAAGTCTACTGGCCTAGTGAAAACAGCCCAATAAGGGGCCCAGGCCAAGGTCTTGGGGAGCCTTTACCCCAAGGGACACCTTCTTCTTCTGAGCCCTCTTTCTAATCTGGAGGCTCTCCTAAGCCCAGGCCTTGGGTTCCCTTTGTAATCCATCTCCCGCTCCCCCACGGCCTGTCAGCGATGGAGTGGGAGGCTTAGTGCCCTGTTTTGCAAAAGTTGTGGCTGACCTATGTGCCAGTCTTGGGGGCAAAGGTTGTGAGCAACACACCTGGTGTGAACACCCAGCCCCGCTGCTGTCGGCTCTGCTCTGAGGCAACCACTCGGACCGACTGTGTCACAGCGCCATAAGCCTCTAGAAACCACTCGATGTCGGACACCCTCCGTGCGTCACTCACCAGCTGTGGGGAAGGAACACATATGACCAACAGGTCATGTTGCAAGGCATAGTGCAGGGGGTGAGGGGGAAAGAGAGGAGGAGCCAGCATCCCTCTGAATAAGCAGGAGCATGGAGCTGGAAGGAGGGACCCCAGAATCTAGACAAGTGTAGCCTTATCCCCTATGGTCACCCAACCAGCCAACAGAGATGCCCCTCTCCTCTGAGCAGACCCCCTCCCAGCATCACTGCAGGCCACAGCCCACTCTGCCCACATGTCTCTGCCAGGGACAGACTGGTGGCCTGCAGTGACGTGGCTCATCACTGTCCTGAAGGAGAGCGCTCAGGCCTAAAGTCAGATCGGCGATTCCACACACTCATCTCACAGATGAGCAAACTGAGGCCAGAAACAAAGACACTCTAACAGGTTTCCTGATTCTAACAGTAATCTGTTTTTTGTCAGTCCCTGTCCCTAAACAACTCAAAGTCTCCCTTCCCATCATTCTAATAAAATCCAAACTCTCACCCCAATTTACAAGGCAGTACAAGATCTACCATCTATTTCCCATCATCTTCGCTTCATTCACTCCACAGCAGCCACTGATCGGTGGCGGTTTCTCAGACACGCCAACCGCCTCTCCTTGTCAGGGCCTTTGCACAAGTTACTGCCTCTGGCTGGACAAACACAAGGTAGCCTCCTCATTCCTCGGAGGTCTCTGCTCAAGTGGCACCCCAGAGAGGCTTTCCTCACCAGCCTGCCTCCTGTCCTACCATCATGATTCTGATGGGCTGTATTTTCCTCTGAGCACTATTGGCTTGGTTGTGTGTTTATTGTTTATCTGCCCTCCCCAGAGAGAACTCCACGAGGGAAGGGAGTTTGGCTCACCTGCTGCTGTCTCCAGGCCTGTGCCTGCCCGACGCACGAGCACACTGGGCACAGGGTCAAGGAGGAATAAGCCAGTGAGTAAACAGGCCAGCTCTTCTCGTCCATGCTGCTAACATGCTCATTCACCCAGTTACTAAAAAAGTACCACAACAAGCACCTACTGTGTGCTGGGCACTGGGGACAGAGAGGAGAGCAGAACAGGGCTGGTGCTTGCCCTAGTGGAGTTTATGGTCTGGTGGGAAAGACAGCAGCTTCACTGAGAACTGTTCAACCACAGTCCCCATCAACTCGCATCTCCACCTTGACATGACTGAATCAGGGCCTCTGATTTTCTCATCAGCCTATTCCTACCACTTCCCTCTCTCGGAAAATAACAAGTCTATTTGTCCAACTGCTTGGTACTGTTTCCTGTCCTCGTACTCCTAGCCAGTGCACCAGCAAGTCCTATTGACTCTACCTTCAAAATCAGTGCAGAATCAAACCCTTGTCTCCACTCTCTGACCACTCAGAGCTGAGCCGCAGCCACTTCACCTGTCAGGGAAGCATCCTCTACTGGTCGGTCTGCTTCCACGGCCACCTTCCCCCCAGCAGCCAAGCGAGCCTTAGATCGGCTCATGTCTCGCCTCTGCCCAAACCATTCAAGGGCCCTCGTTCACTCAGCAGAATCCAGACTATTCCAAGGAACCTGCAGGATCTGATCACACTCCTACCCAAACCCCTCACCCATACAACTCCTGGATCTGCACAGACACGCCAGGGACATTCCACGCAGGGTCTTTATACTCCCTGCTCCCTTTCTGGAAAGCTACTTCCCTACATATCCATTCGGTTCACTCCCTTACTTTCTCCTTGGGTCCTGCTCAGATGTCATCCTATTGGGGAGCCTTTCCCTACCATCCTTAACAAAGCAGCAACCCAACCCCAGCCTTCCCCAGACCCTTGGCCAGCTTCATTTCGCTTCTTCATATTTACTTCCACCTGACATAGTCCATGTTTGAGTGTCCAACTCCCTCCACCTCCAGATATAACATAAGCTCCCAGGGGGGTAGGGACTTCTTCACATTTTTGCAATGGCCTATCCCCAGCAGCTGAAACCAAGCCTGGGTCAAGCAGCTAAAACAGGCTGCCAGAGAGAATGAGGAAGGCAGAGGGGAAGGTGTCACAGGAGCACCTGCCAGGGAGGACCACCTAAGAAAAGGGTACCAAGGACGGCTACCCTGCGGGGGTTCTCTGTAAGCTGAGCTGGGGCCAACCAGGTGAAGAGAGAAAGGAGGGGCAGTCCAGGCAGGCAGAGTAACTGGGCAGAGGTCCTGATTCCAAAAGGAATTTACATGGGGAGCAAAATGTAGATCATGTTAAAGTTCATATTAAGGATTTTTATTTTGTTCATGAAAACAATGGGACGTTTTCTAAACAGAGGCATGTGTTGACTCAGTGTCTGTTTTTAAAATGTCATTCTGTCTGCTGGTGGTGAATGGATCAAAGGGGACAAGAATTGAAGGTGGGACCAGAGTTGGGGGCTGCTACAATTGTCCAGAAGAGACAGTGGGGGCTCACTCCAGGTGGTGGCAGTGAGACAGAGAGACAGAGAGAAACCAATGCATTTGAGATCTATGATATGTGAGGAAAGGCAGAGGGCCAGGGAAATGGGTTTTCTTACTGTGCCACAGAGCCGGCTTACCCAGATGGGCTGGGAAACACCTTTCACGATCTTCCTGCAGAAGAAGCCTGGGTCAGCCTGGCGCATCTCCTCCCCCCAGCGGATCATGTCCTTCCGATAGGCCTCCTTGTAGGTGCTGGCATCCAGGAGTCTCTGGAAGTTCAAGCCGTGCTCCTGTCCAGAGCACATCATTTTGTCTATGTCACCGGCCTCTCGACCTTGCGAGACTCTCCAAGATAGGTCCATCCCTCCCCCAGGGCCCATGAACAGACTAATGAGGTTTTTCCAGGACAGAGGCCTGCAGAGGAAAGAGCCCTGGAAACCAAGAAATCCCAAAATGGCAGATGGAAGAAAGGTCTCAAGATAATCCAGAAATTGTTTCAGTTTGTCTTTAAAATGTGTGATGTGGTTTTCTCTTTTGCAACAGTTTTACCTTCCCAATTATTTCTGGCTTAAACTAATCCTGAAATTAGTTTGCATCCCCTGAGTTAAAGGCTTAGCCTTTAACTACAGTGGGAAATCTGAAAACACCATGTTCCATGTCCTCTCACAACCCTTACTGACATCGTTCGCCCCATCTCTAAGCCCAAGAGACTTTGCTTCCCTGTCTCTCTCCTCCCCCCACGACCCAAGCCCCCTTTTTCATACCCAAATTCCTGGCACCTTTGCTGCAGCATCACTCCACTTGGCTCCAGCCACTGCTGGGGCCCTCTAAACCCAGAGGCAGAAGGGCTACTCTGATCATGTGGGAAGCTGTTTCCAGACCTGACCTCGCCCTCTCTAGGGACTAATAAGGAGGATGGGGCCCATCCAGGAGCCCAGGAGAGAGAAACATTCAGTTCATGTTCTACCTCCCCTACGAGCTCACTGCAGAACCCTTCCCTCCTCAGACTATTTCTCCATCTGCAAACCGCAAAATCACCTCCCTAAATCCCTCCTCCAAGGTGAGGCCAGAAGCCACTTCTTGCCTATAAACTGGTTTCCCATGCACTCCTTGCCATGGGGGACGAGGGGCCAGCAGGAGTATCATGGTCTGCTTGTCAGTCATATTTTCCATTGTGACTTAAGAAATCAATGCATTGATTAATTTTGGTTTTGTTTTGGAATAGAAGTGGGAGTGGACTTGTAAAGGGTAGGGCAGACTAGTCTTTCAGTCCTCTACTGAGGTTTTAAAAAGGCAAACCCCTCTCCACACCCACCCCGACATGGATAACAGGTCTGCAGCAGGTCTGATTTGGGAACTCTGGAAGACCAATGACTTTCTAACTGCTCCTCAGAGCCCCAGAGTTCTTCAGAAATGCCCAGGCCCCACTGGGGAAAGCTGAGTGTCTCCCACAAATCAGTCACTCCCAGTCTGCCTACTGGATATAAGGAACTTCTGCACCTGATTAACTTGGGAAAGTTCCCACTAAAAAATGTGAAAATCACGGACCTTGCTCTCCCCAGGATCCCCAATGCTGCTGTCTACAAATGGTGGTGGGAGAAGACCTGAAGGTACAGAAGGAACAGAGGTATGTTCCCATGAAGACAGGCTGACACATGGAAGTGGGGCATGAACTCTTAGGTGGCCCCAGAAGGCTAGACTCAGGCCAACTGACCAAAAGACCATGACCAGGTGCCAGAAGCATGCACCTGGTGGTCAAGGACAAAAACACAGGGGACAAGGACACTTCATTGTGTGGGAAGCTGATGTCACTGCCCAGGTTCCCTCCCTGACATCTAAATTTCCAAGAGTTCCTGTTTATTTTTTAAATTCAAGTTTAGCAATTCTATTTTTTTAATCTACATAGTTCAAAATTCAAAAGATACACATTCATTTACAGTGAAAACTCTCCCACTGCTGTCCCCCAGCTAGGCCCCTTCCTGGAGGTGCCCATAGTCATCCCCCATGTACAACTGACCCTTGAACAACACGGGTTTCAACCCTGTGGGTCCGCTTCAACACAGATATTTTTCAGTAAATAAATGGGGAAATGTTTTGGAGATTTTTGACAATTTGAAAAAACTCTCAAACTACATGGCTTAGAAATATAAAAAAAAATAAGTCAGTTGTCATAAATGCATAAAATATATGCAGATATATATGTAGATAATAGTTTATTTTATCACCAACTATGATAAAAGAGCTTAAGTCTAATGACTGAAATACCGTATGTCATAAAAATGTTCAGGTACAGACCAAGCCAAGAAGTAATCCCACTGCTGCTTCTTCATTATCAACACAAGTCGTTATACCTATACATAAACACGAATTTCTTTTTTCATGGTTATCTTTGCATTTTTGATGTCTACTGCTAGTAATACCATAACATCTACAGTGTTTTTTCTCATATAAGAAGATATGATGTAGGTACTGACAGCTCATCTTGTTAACAATGTAAACTTTCAGTATCAATAAATATAGTATAGTACTGTAGATGGATGTTCTCTTCCTTAAGGTTTTCTTAATAACGTTTTCTTTTCTCTCCCTTACTTTAATACAAGAATACAGTGTATAATACATATATCATTAAAATGTGTTAATCATCTGTTATGTTACCAGTCTTCTGGTCAAGAGCAGACTATTACTATTCAACTTTTGGGGGAGCTAAAACTTACATGCAGATTTTTAACTGCAGAGGAGGAATCAGTTCCCCCAACACTGGGGCAATGTTCAAGGGTCCACATATCCTCATGTTTTTATGCACCCCAAGAAACAGTGCTTAACACAACAGCGGGATAATGTTGAATGACTGGATATATAAGCACACGTTTACAATTTTTGTTCCCTGTTTTTAGATACATGTAGAATTGTCTAACTATTCTACATCTTGCTCTTTTCACTTAATACCGTATTTTAACAACCGTTGTCACTAAATTTCTAAGGGGATAATCCTAAGGTTGTGGCAGGCCAGCAGAGCCAGAGGAAAGGGGAGTGATATGTGTCATCCTTTCTGAGTAAGGAGGCATGTGTAGGCCCTTACACTAATCTAAGGGCATTGGAGCTGCCACTCACGTCTACAGCCGTTCCTGAACATAGTTTCTTGAACACGTTCTTGGAGGTGACCTGAAGTGAGTGAGGCCAGTAGGGAAATAGCTTAAGCTAAAAATGCTCCCAAAATGTCCACCCATTGAAAACCAAAACTGCTGGCCACCACCCAGCCAGCAGGGGCCCTGCTAGTGACTCGCATGACAGCCACAGCAACCAAAGCCCAGGAGCTGGCTCCTTCTATCCACCAGATGCCACAGATGCTGTCACCTACCTGAGCAAACTGCAACTTGAGTGGACCAGAGAGACGCAGGATGGCACAGACATCACTTCCAAGTCTGTGGAAAAGGGAAAACCAAATCCAGTTAATCTAGCACTTCTGGGCCCCAGAAAAGGAGTCCAGAGGGTTGAAGCCCCATTTATGCTACTCTTACCTATGTAACTCTGTCACCTTTCAACTTCCTCATCTGTAAAGTGGGGATAACTGTTCCTGCTTGTCTCCCACAGGATTATTGTGACACTTGAATGTGAGAGAGTCCTAAAACTAACAGGTGAAACAAGCAAAATTTTAATTATGGTGTGAACATCCCTGTCTGGCAATATCCTGGCTGGATTACTGCCAGGTCCCTGAACAAATTCTCTCTGTGCTGAGGTCTCTCAGTCTCCTGACTTGATCGTCACAACAGAAGTGAATCATTCATTCAGCAGTTTAATTTGCTCAACCAGCCATTTCTTGGGTATTATATTTGGGTCAAGGTGATACCAATGAGTAAGATACAGGATTCCTGCCCTGACCTTGAGATGTTCACAGATTCACTTCAACAATGACATGGTAAGATAGGTGTCCTTATTTCCATGATTTAGATGAGGAGATAGGTTTTGTGAGAAGAACTGACTCTCCCAAAGCAACATTGCAAGTAATGAAGTCAGCAGTGGGAACACAAAACAAGAGCCAGCATTTAGTTCCCATGCCTTTACTAGGTGCCAAGAATTGTCCTCAGCCCTTTGCATACATGGTCTCATTTAATACTTACAATCACCCTATTATTCTCCCCATGTCACAGATGACAAAACTGAAACAGAGTGAATAAGAAACATGCACAGGGGCCTTCCTGGTGGTGCAACGGATTTAGTCTCAGCCTATGAAGCTATCTGCAGCCACTGCAACACGATTTCGATCCCAGGCCAGGGAGATTCCCACATAGCACAGCAGACCTCTCCTGCTTCGCCCGCTGCTACCCTCAGTAGTGTACTTCAGTCGATCTTCCTATTATGTTCCCCGCTCTGTCTCTGGTGAATCCTCTCATCACCCCACACCTCTGGCCTACACCCCAGTTCTCATATGCATAAATAAATCTTTTTTTAAAAAAAAAAAAAAGAAGCATGTTCAAGGTCACACACAAGTAAATGGTGAGCCTGGATCTGAATCCCAGAAGTTTTAATACCAGAGTCTGTGCTCCTGACCACTATTTGACTGTTCTATGGGGTTAAGAAGATATGCAGTTTAGGAAGAGGTGGCAGATACATGGTGATGAAAAATTCAGGTGGCGCCCTCTACCCTGAGCTCCCCCACACCTTTGATCCCCTGTGGTACCTGAAAGCAACCTCCTGGTATCCCTACCACACTGGTCTTCAAAAGGAAAGGAGCTCTACTCCCCCTCTCATTGGCTCTTCTGCTCTCCTCCCCAAGAAAATACTGAGTGAAAGGTATTATTTCGGAAGATATTGGGGTAATTCAGGAAGAATTCATTCCTTGGAGTCACACTAAAGCTGAATGTGAATCCTTGATCTGCCTGCTACTTACTTTGTGAACCTAGCAAGTTTGGATTTTGGTTTGTTTTTTTAAACTTGCCAGATGCTCAGTTTCTTCATCTCTGAAGCAGAGATTCTAAGTAATAATACCACACAGTACCAAACAGAGGTCTGTAGGATGAAATGAAATAATATACATGTTCTGTGCTCTGCACATAATAAGGGGTGTTTCAATAAACTCCTGCTCTTAGGTGGTATGCTGGCAACGATTTGTTAGCCACGACTGGGGTGTGATCGTCAGAAAATCATTTATCTGTGTTTCCGTCTCTTTATCCTGAAGTTTAGGAATGGCTGTAGAGAAAAATGCCTCAGTAGTAACTGTTATTACTACTTCTTGGAGAGATCTACAGTTTAACGTTTTGGAGATGTGGTAGCTGAATTCTTTGTGGTGGTCGTGCGGAGATCGCAGCTTTATGTATGGTGACAATCCTTCACCGCCCGCCACCTTACTGCCCTGCAACCCGAGGACCCCTACTCCGAAGCTCAGTTCCGAGACACCCAAAGACACCCGCCCGTGTCAGGTGATGCGCGGATCTCCTCCGCCCCCACCCCTTTTCCTCCTCCTTCCCTCCCCTCGGACACCTGCTCTGTAGCTCCTCGGTCACAAAGTCCTTCCCGGATTTCCTCTTCCCGCTGAACAGCAGCACGAGCCGCGGGGAGCTTCCTAGCGGGGCCATGCGTTGTCCTTTTGGCGAGCCCTAAAGCCGACATTTATCCCCCTCTCCGAAGTCAGGCCATCCGGGGCAAAATGGAAGCCGCCACTAGGTGGAGCGGCCACTAGGAGGGGATTCCGCCCCTCTCTTCAGGGCTGTAGGGGGCACTATCGGCCCTCACATGTACTTCTGTACATTTTAAGTAATGTCTAAAGAAATTAGAAGTGGAAAGAAACGAAGTTAATTACCAGGACAGCCTTTATCCGCTAAAAACGTTCCCCTACCAAACTGATTTAGAACAGCCCGGCCCCGCCCATAACTGACGTCATGGACCCGCCTCCTTAGCTGACAGCTCGAGGGCCGAATTGGACCCAACTATTTCTCTCTTAAGAGGATGACGTCTTAAAATTTCCTGAGAAGTTCACATTGCCTTTCACACAAACCTGCAAATGTTGTGAAAATAGAATAAGACTGATATTGTTGAAGAAGCTTTCAAAACTGCTTTCTTATTTGTGCGTTAAAAAAAATGCACGTGCTAAAGAAAATCCTTATTTGTCCCCCACTGAAAATGGGTCTTTTCTAGAGGTGAAACGAAGCTACTTGACACCAGAGGGTTGTGTCCTGTGACGGTGAGGGAGCTTAGTCGAATACCTGTTATTTTTATTGTTAAACAGGTTTTAAAAGTGGAGAGGTCACAGGAGAACTGGGAAAGACGTGGATGAACTGAGTGCGTGACATTAAAGAGTACTTTTCAAGCCCTCCCCCTCTACACACACACACACACACACACACACACACACACACACACAGGGGGAGGTGGGGAGAGAGAGAGAGAGAGAGAGACACTAATAATTGAGGAATTATGTGCAGTAAAGCAAGTCAGAGAGACAAAAACATACTGGGTATTTACATAATGGACAATTTGACAAAGTAAAATACCTATAAAAACTACTGGACATTAATAAACACAGTGAAGGCTCTGAGTTAAGAGAGAGGCGGGAGGGAGGTTGCATCACAGGACACAACACTCTGGTCTCCTTGCTTCCTTTCACCTCTAGTATTATTCCTCATAATTACTGCAAGACAGGACTACTGTCCTGCATTTTTCTGAGCATGTCAAAACACAGCCTGTAAGCCATTACTACTCTCATTTTATTAACTATAAAGTCAGGCAAAGAGAAAAGGTGATATCTGAGACTTTGGAAGACACGATTAATCCCCTCAATATTGAAAAGCTGGTACAGAGCAGCAAAGGAAAGTAGAATGAGCAATGGTCAGAAGCAAAAAGAACAAACTTCAGGAAGGCCTTTTTTTCTTTAAGCAACTCTGAAAGTTCTGTACTCACCAGTATGCTTAGAAGGCACATTGTTTTTTCTTTTTCTCCATCTAACATTTTGTGCTGGCTACAATTTTCAAAACTATATTTTGTATAAAGAATGTACATTATATTTAAAGAACTTTGTAATTAGCAATTCTAATTCCTAAAATTCTCCAAATTGTCCAGGTAACAGAATTCAAATTTATGTTGGATAACTTTCTTATAAGCAAACTATGAAAAAAATTAGCCTTTCATATGAGTACACGTTTGAAAGGTATAATGTAACTTGTTTTTGTGTTGTTTTGTATTGTATTTCGGTACATTGTTTAAAATAGCAACATATCAAAGATTTACACTACTAATCAAAAATAATATATATATGGTAGATTTCTGCAAATTGGCAAAACAACTGGATTTTACACTATTTTCATACCACCTAAGGATGTCTTGTAGAGTCAAGGATCTAATCACAATCTCAGAGTAGCACATCTCATCGTTCATATTTTCCCTTTCAGGTTGACAAGAAACTTCTGATTGCACCTTTATGGTTTGCTTTGGTTGGTTTGGGTTGGTTTTTTGGGGGGGAGGGGGTGGGGGGTTCTATTAGAATGCGTTTATTTATTTATTTATTTATTTATTTATTTAATCAATCGCTATTTATTTATTTCTGCATAAAAGAACTTGGGTGTAAGCCAGAAGTACGGGAGGTGAGAGAATTCACTAGAGACAGAGTGAGGAACGGAAAAGGCAGATCTACTAAAATACACTGCTGAGGGGAGCAGTGGGCGAGACAGGGGAGGTCTGCTGTGTTGTAGGTATTTTACTTTGTCAAATTGTCCATTGTGTAAATGCCCAGTATGTTTTTGTCTCTCTGACCTGCTTTACTGCACGTAATTCCTCAAACACCCTCTGTTTTGCTGTAAATGACTGCATTTTATCTTTCCTTATGGCTGAATGGTATCCCGTAGTGTAGATGTGTACATCCAGTTGTCTATTGGAGGACTTTAGTCTGCGTCCATATCCTAGCTATTACACATTTCTGCAATAAGCATTGCAGGGATTATAGTTGTTTGCATTGTTTCATATTCCTTGGGCAAATGCATAAGCGTGGGATTACTGGGTCATATTGTTACTGGGCAGCTCCGTCAGCAATGGGAGGGAGCGGCAGGAGCAGTGGGGTCTTGTTTACCCTGCCACTCCACACAAGTTGTTGACCTTTAATGTAGCAAGTATATTTCCTGCACCCTTCCTCTGCCCAAACAAGTTTGTTGTTGTTAATGGACCTTTAAAGTAAAAGTGTGTTTCCTGCTTCTTTTCTCAGCTCTCCTCTCCCCCGTCCCTGGCTTCTCTCCTCTTCTAGGGTGCCCCTCCCATAAGTCTCATTGGCACCACTGACTTGTGGGGAAAGAGGCTGGCTGCGGGACACCCTGGGGTGTCATGGACTACCAGCCTCCCTCCCTCAATGCCCCACAGATGTCATCTTTGGCACTGACTTCCTGTTCCTGTATTTGCTGAATGGCCAACGTGTGTCCATGCTCTAGCAGCCACCACCCTCCTCATCTGGGAGAGAGATAAGCTGACCCTGGACCAAAGTTTATGCCAGGATGACTCATTACCAGAGGTTGTTATGAAAAACCGCAGAATAACTTTTGAGCCGGTACAAACCTTAAACCTGGTCATTTCTTGTCCTCAGAGGAAGCCCTCCCCCCATCATGACTGTGAGGACCTCATGGATGAGGTTTACTCCAGCTGGCCAGATCTCTTGAATCAGTCGTTGCTCTGCCCTAATCTTAAACTTTTTGCAGATGAAAGCAGCTTTGTCAAGAAAGGACAGTGTTATGCGTGGTACACAGTCACTTCTGTAGACTGGCTTATGGAATCAGGTCCGCTTCCCAGAACATGGTCAGCTCAACAGGCGGGCCTTTAGGCCCTCATCCATGCCCTCCAGTTGTCAAAGTGTAACCAGGCTGAGTCCAAAGTCCGGTAAAGGTGATGCCCTCTGGAGGGGGTTTGCTGATGAGAATGAATAGTCCCAGGGAAAAATGCTAAAAGGTTTTGCAGTTTGGGGTGGAGATTCTGATGAGAAATAAAAGGGACTAAAGGAGAAGGAGATTCAGTCCCCATGATGTAGAAAGAAGATGCGGTCGCCATGATGTAGGAAAAGAAGCAGCAGCCGCCAGGATGTAGAGTGTTGGATTGAGCGTTTTTGGAATCTTCAGTGACTTTGGGGCCAGTGACTTTGGAGGCTTTGCAAGTAACTGAGCGATGGAAACCGCTCCCAGTTTTGTTTTTACTGTAGCCAAAGGAAGAAGACAGAGGTCCAAAGCCGGTGCCTTCCTAAAATGTGTGAGTGCAGTCTGTTGGGCCGTCTGGCCGCTATAGTTACTGTTTTCAGTGTTGTTGGCCTGGTGCTGTGCTGGGGCACCATGGCAGCTCCGGGAGCACCTCCAGTTGTGGCCTGCGTCGTCCTCATGAGTTGGAAACTGGCCGACAATCTGGCTGTTGTGCGTCTGCAGAAACAGGAAGACACCATTTTGGAAATTTGGCCTATTATTTGGAAGAGGAGCTCCACGTCAGCAGTGGCGGGAAGACGCCACCTTCGTTGTTACTTCTTTGGGACTTAAAAGGACTGGACATTGCTTTAAGTAAGGTAAACGGCCATATTCTGGCCTCAATAGCTCTTTGTTTTTCCCTGTTTGTTAAATAAATCCCCTTGTTATTGTTCCCTAAGCCTGAGTAGTCTTGCAGTTGTGAGCGCAGGTGCAGAACCAAGATAGTGACCGGTAAGCAATTTGGGCAATGCCTTTGGCCAATTTTGAAGCCCCTTTTGCCCGGTATCAAAAGGACCTATCTGCTTCCCAACTCTGTCTCTAGCGAATCCTCTCACACCCCCAATACCTCTGGCCCACACCCCAGTTCTTCTATGCACAAATAAATAAATCTTAAAAAAAATCCCTAGTATTATTGTGGGTCAATATCTCTCTTGAGTTTTGTTAGTAATTATTTTGTGTATCTTTGTGCTATCATTTAGTGCTTATCTGAGCACTATTTCTGTTTGTTGTATTAGGCCCTTAATTATAATGTAATGGTCATCTATTTCTTACTACCCTTTTTAATTTGAAGTCTTTTTTAATCTAATATAAGTGTAGCTATTCCTGACTTTTTTTTTATTGCCATTTGCTTATCTGACCATCTTCCATCTTTAATTTTAAGTCTCTTCTTGTCTTTGTCGGTAAAATGGATCTCTTAAAAGCAGCAGAAAGATGAACTTTGTTTTGAAATCCATTCATCCACTCTATGCTTTTTATAACAGTGGGTCACACTGTTACTCTTCTCCTCCTCCTCCAGGTTATGTAAGTTAAATGTTTGTTACCACTGTATTTATTGTAAATGAATTCAAATCATTTACATTTAAGGTGATTATTGAGATGTAAGTGTTCATTGCTGTTTTGTTTGTTTTTAGTTTGTCTTTTTTTTAATCTTCCTTTTATGTTTCTTTTAGGTTCTATTTCTATTACTTTATGTGTCACTTGCTATTCACTTGAAGGTTCTGCTGAGGTTAATGTATGATGGACTACTTGTGTGACCCATTGAACAATCTAGTACCAAATTCATTCTAATGGGTCACACTGTTACTCTCCTCCTCCAGGTTATATAAGTTAAATGTCTGTTACAATTTGTTGTTCTATTGCTTTTTAATAATTCCTTTAGCACATCATTTGTGTGCAGCTTGGTGTTGAATTCTTTTCATTTTTTCTGTTCAGTAAAGCTTCTTACACTTCCTTCTCTCTTGAATGTTAATCTTGCAGAGTAAAGGATTCTAAGCTGGAATTTTTTTTCTTTAAGTTCTTTAAATATCTCCTGTCATCCCCTTCTTGATTGTAGTGTTTCTACTGAAAAGTCTATTGATAATCTAGTTGCTATTCCCTTATAGGCTACCCTTTTTCCTCTTGGTATTTTTAGTATTCTGTTTTTGTTATTGACTTTTGACATTTCTATTTTTACATTTTAAAAGGACAGATTTATTTAAAAAAAGGAGAAAGAAAAAAATACACCTGCATAGACACAGATGAGCAGTCTTGGAAGAAGAACAGCAGATGCTTTGCAAAGGGAAAAACTTTCCCTTTGTGAAAAGAAATTCTGCATAGTCACAGGCAGACAGGAGAGCTACTGGCTTTCAACAGTTTTAATATAATGTGTTTTGGTGTGTGTGTCTGGTATTATTGTGTTTGGAACTCTTTGGGCCTCTTGGATCACAAGTCTGCTTCAGTTCCTGGATCACATTTTTGGGCAATTATGTCTTTAAATAAATTTTATATTCCATTTTCTTTCTCTTTCTAAGACGCCCATAATATGAATGTTACTTCTCTTTAGGTTATCCCAAAGGGCTCTTATACTATTTTCATTTTTCTTATTCCTTTTCCTTTTTGTTGTTCTATTTGTATGTCCTCAGACATTGTGCTTTTGAATTCAGTAATTCTATTGCTTGCATTTGCCTACTATTATACCCTCTATTATGTTTTTTAGTTTGGTTATAGTATGTTTTAGATCCATCAGTCCTGGTTGTAACTGTCTTGTGGTTTCTCAGTCTTTATTCTGTTCCCGCTATATATCATCCATTGGGGGTTTTGTTGTTGTTTTGGATTTTGTTTTGATTTTGTGTTTGTTTGTTTGCTTTTTTTGTTTTATTCCATGAGCATTGTTATAACTGTTAGCTCCAGGGCCTCCCTGGTGGCGCAGTGGTTGAGCGCTGCGCTGTGGAGCTGTCGGCAGCGAGTTCGAAGCCCAGCCGGGGAGAATTCCACATGGTGCGGCAGACCTCTCCTGCTTCGCCCGCTGCTCCCCTCAGCAGTGTATTTCTGATCTGCCTGATCTGCTCCCCACTCTGTCTCTGTCTCTGGTGAACCCTCTTACCGCCTCATGTCTATGGACTGTACCCCAGTTTGTATGTATAAATAAATAAATCTTTAAAAAAAAAACTGTTAGCTCCAGCTCCTAGCTTTTCTGCAGTTCTCCTAGATCAAAACTGCTCTCAGAGTTTTTTGCTCTTGCATTTGTAATATGTTCTTCTGTTTCTTCATTTTTAGTTTTTGTGGATTATAATAGGAATAGATTTATATTACCTTTGCACCTTTGAAATGATCTGAAAATTGATATCTCCAAGGGGTAACAGGTAGAAAGGAACTTGGGCAGTAGGACACTAAAGGGTCCCCTTCAGTCAGTGTCAGAGATTCAAGCTTTGTACTGTGCTCTGGGTACCAGAGTTGTGCAGTAGGGTCCACAGTGATGCCCTCCTCTTAGCCAGCTCCTTGGTCTAAATCTCTCATGTAGTTTCATGTCAGTTTCCACCTCTAGGCTATGTTTGAGCACTGATTGCAGCTCTAAGCATGGATTTTAGTTGAGACAGGGTCACGAGCCTAGAGTTGCTCTCTTTTCTTTCCTAATACTGAGCCTTATCCTGGGTTGTTTGCTCTTCTTGTTAACAGATGCTGTGGTCAGTGACATTATTCAATTGTGGTCTCAGTTTTAGCTCTGGGAGGGGTGCCCCCAGTGTTTTGACTATCCCAGCCTTGGGCTGCAAGTAGTAGCCTCCTCTATGGGGACCCACAAGTGATCCAAACTGGTTTTCCGTGCAGTTTCATGCACCAACTTTGGGGGCTTTGAGTACAAGCCAGTAATTGTCACTCTGCACCTCTTCCCCTATAGTTCTCCAACAGTGCACTCTCTGTCCTGGACACTATCTCTGTGCACCCCCTTATCCAGCACAGGGCTGGGTCTCCAAACACCCCCACATGGGTATGTGCCAGAATCAACAACTATACAGCAGTCACCCCTCCCGCTAGAAGTGTGTACTATCCTGGTATTGCTGTAAACACCGTGCAATTAAAGCTTCTCCTACCCCTTTCTGCCATACCATTGCTCCTGCCGTGAACTATATCATCTGTTTATCTTTCAGGGGTTTATTGACTTTTTCCTGCTGCAATTTAATTGTGAGGACATGGAGGCAGCAAGCCAGGTGTCATCACTCTAACACCATCTTGCCAAAACAGAAGGCAGTTTCAATCCCAGCTTTGACGCTTGGCAAGAACATAACCTTCAGGAAGTCACTCTAGAGTTCACCATTGATAATGCCCCTCTCACATGGTTGCAATGAGAAGGAAATTAGGAAAATAAATGATAAAGTATAATAAAAGTGCTTTGTAAAACCTGAAGTATTATCCAAATATGAAGTTTTAATTCTTAACATTTTGATATTTTAGAATTTATAACTCAACACACAATTGGATTTTCCAACTCACCTTCAAGAAGCATTTATTTGGGGGCCTCCCTGGTGGCACAAAGGGTTAAGTGCGGCGCTGTGGAGCCGTTGGCAGTTGCAGCACAAGTTCAAAGCCTGGCCATGGAGATTCCCACAGGCGTGGCAGACCTTCCCTGCCTCGCCTGCTGCTCCCCTCAGCAGTGTATTTCCGTCGATCTGCCTGTTCTGCTCCCCTCTCTGACTCTGATGAACCCTCTCACCGCCCCACACCTCTGGCCTACACCCCAGCTTATATGCAAAAACAAAAATAAATCTTTAAAAAAAAAAAGAAGCATTTGTTTGGGACATCACTGAAAGCCCAAGTCCCACTCTGCCAGTAGAGATGAAAAGATTAATTGCATTCACACTCCTGCCTCCTCAGTCACAATTAGAAAAGAGTCAGAACTTCCGCCCAGTGCCCCTTCCCTCACCAGATCCAAACCATATTCCTGTCCTCCCTCCTCCAGCTGGAATGGAGCATCCAGGAATTCCCCCCAATTGGTGATTATGTTACAGAAGTTGAGGAGGGAAGTCCAAGGGGCACTCAGGAACACAGTGAGGAAATTTATTACACAGGCGGACCCAAGGAAGTAACCTCCAAAGCTTGGGCCCCAAACAAAGAGACCAGGGGACTTTTATACAAGGTAGCTTCTGAGTTACTCTTGGTGGGTTACAGGGAAAGGTGATCTCCGTGGGGGGTGAGGTTGTTTGCAGTCATGGCTTTATCAGTGGTTTCCCGACAGGCGTCTTACAGTTAGTGGTCCCGCTCCTCCCTGGTGTTCATCATTAAGGGCCACGCTCATTCTTGGTGTGGGGCTGTGTTTTCCTGTTTTCCTGGTTGAATCAGAAAATTTCCCCACATCTTAGCCTCTCTGAAGTCTCCTCCTGTTCCCCACCTCACCTGAACCCCACTCTCCTCAAGTAGAGGTTTCCTATTCTCCCCCAGCCCTCAGATCACAGGGCTCCCATTTCAACTTGCCCACCATACTCTCCTGCCTCTTGGAGAATTCTGGCTTCTCCAAGGCTCACACCACCTGGCTGAGCAACCCTCCTCAAGGTTGACAGCCACCAACACTGGTAGTCATTCTCCTTTACCGAGACTTAGCCACTGGCCTCTGTTCTTCTTCCCCACCCACTTCCTGTCATCATTCCCAATAACTTCACCGTCCACATGGTCAACCACCCGACACCCTGGCCACTCGATGCCATTACCTCAAATGTCCAGAGGCTTTTTGCTCCTCAGATACCAGCTCCCCTGGACACCTCTGGGCCTTGTAATCACCAGAAGGTATTCAGCCAGCAAATACACAACCACTCTGCCCCCCACATCACTCAACTAGTCCCCAGAGCAGTGCTTGCCTTCCAGGGCCAACACTAGCCCCTGAAATTCTTTGTGTTATATAATACCTGCTCTTCAACCACAGTCAAAGGGAACAGCAAATAAGGTAACATGTGTGGAAAGCCTGTGTAAGTCGCACAAATGTAAGCACCGTTTTTCAGGTAGAATGGCTGACCTGAAGCTCGGGACACTACAGGGAAGGGGGGAACAGGATTGTCTGACAAGAGCAGAGAGCTTGGGAAGGGAGTGGCCAAGTTCTTGGGGACTGAGATTGGAAGCCAAGAATGTCAGGCACCACTACCTTCAAGGGCCCAGACGATGATGCTTGAGGAAGACAGCTCTGCCTCACACGACAGAGAGGGGCCCTCAGAACACAAGATCACAGTTTTCCCTGAGAGTCACCCCCTGGCTGAAGGAGCAGACATTTTGAAGAGAGGTATGCCTCAACGACCTAAGGACAGTATAGAAGTCAAACAAAGGCTTTTTGATGGAAGCTTGCTCACTGTACTAACATATCCAAAAAGTTTGGGCCTTTAGAGAACTAGCTCCTACAACTCTACAGAGCCCAGAAGAGGGAGTTTCTAGGCTTTGCCAATGCTCCTCCATCCCTGCCCAAGATCAGGAAGCCCTGAGCCAGAAGCACCAAGCTCTGCCCCTGAAAAGCATGCCTGTCCCTTGTACCACCAGATGCCTCCTGCTCAGCAGTGCCAGTCACCTCTGCCTCAGCAGTGTGCTTTTGGCCCTAGGTCATCTCCCATGGTTGTTGTCCAGCTGACCCAAGTGCTCCCCTCTGCTAGTGCTTGTAAGTGTGACTTGTGAAGCAGTCCTCACACATCTGAGGGCCATGTCTTCAGGGACCTGGGCCCTGGCAGATGAGGGTTGGAGGGCCCTGGCAGATGAGGGTTGGCCCTGGCAGATAGGTTGGAGGTTATAGGAAGTAAAACAGAGAAGGATAACTAGAGGACTCTAAGATTTGGGGAAACTGATGAGAGGGAAATCCATCCATGCAATCATGCATTCATTCAACAAGTATTTAGATATCTACAAAAGACACAAGAATAAGTCAAACAGAGCCTGTTCTCAAAGAGCATCATTCTCATGGGAAACAGGTAATTAGGAGATAGCTTAAAAATGGAGCATGAGCAACTTCACCCCAAATTCAGAGAAAAAAAAAAATTTATATAGAACAAACACTTGCAGGCCTCCCTGGTGGTGCAAGGGGTTAAGTCTCAGCACTACGAAGCTATCCGCAGCCACTGCAGCATGAGTTCAATCCCCAGCCAGGTTGCTTCCCACATGCAACAGCAGACCTCTCCTGCCTCGCCCATTGCTCCCCTCAGCAGTGTATCTCAGTAGATCCACCTGTTCTGCTCCTCACTCTGTCTCTGGTGAATCCTCTCACCACCACCCCACACACCTCTGGCCTACACCCCAGCTCTTGTATGCATAAATAAATATAGTAAATTTTTTTTAAAAAAGAAAGAGTGTCCCTGGAGGTGAGCAGCTGCTGCCTAGAAGTGATGCTGGGGTATCGTCCATGCTCTCCCCTGGACAGTGTGCCCCCTCCAGCAGACCAATTTGGAAAGTTAGATTCTCCTGGGCAGTCCTTGACCTACAAATTAATTGCATCATTGTGAGGTAGCTATCTGACCTTCATTTTATGGCTGAGGAAATTAACACACAGTTCAATGCGCACTATGCTGCCAAGATAAAGTTTGGGCAATCTATACATTAATGTCAATCTAGATAAATGTGTGCCTCCATCATTCAAAGAGTGTTTACCAGTCTGTAAGTACTTTCAGCTTCTCACTTTGTTTTATCACATCCACAATATGGGCAAAGCAACGATCTTCACATTTCCAAAAGAAACAGGCCCCCCAAATTAGTGTACCCAAGGATGGTGGTTATATCTAAATCTGGAATATAATGAGAGAACAGGGAAGGTTTTTTCAAACAAAGATTCATGGTTTAGAGAAATATTTTTGCATCTATGAGATTGTTTTGTAGTGAATGTAAAATCTGAGTTGCGGGATAAACCCCACATTAGTATTATTAAAGAGTGCTTTATTAATTTCATTTTATTGTCCTTTAACAATCTTAGCAAAAAGGTTGATGCTTATTTTCAAAGAGAGGTTGAGAGACTGGCCTCAAGGTCAGAGCCTTAAGTGGGCGAGCCAGGTTCTTGTGGTGCAGAAGTTCCGTTTGCCAGGCCAGGGCATTTTTGAACATTTGTGGCGGGCGCATTTGCTGTATGGGGAAATGACCTCCAAAGGGGGCTGGCCAATACTTTCCTTTCCACAGCTCGTGGCTCCAGCATTCTGCTGGTCTGACCCCAGTCCAGTGACCTGTCTGTTGGACTTTGGAAAGGGTCTCAGTGACTCTCCCTACTCAGATAGTCCCCTTCCCTGTCTTTGTACCCCCAGGACTGTACTCGATGCTTCACTAGGCAGCTTGACAGCATATCACGCCGTACCAGCCCAGGCTCAGGCTCAGGGTGAGACTCCCCAATGATTTGTGAACAAATGAATGAACAAGTGAATGGGTTCTTTGAGGGATTTGGGAGGTCAGGACTTCACGTCTAAGCTCGAAGGGAACATTCGTGGGTACCTTCAACCTGATACCTACTATCAATCTGGTTCCAGGGCAGGTGCTGGAGACCCCTCCTTCCCAGCCTAGTCACTGCTTCCTGTCCCCTTCCACTGCTGCCGCCCTGTGGCCAGTGCCAGTATCTCTGCTAAGGAACATTGAGTGAAGTTACTGCCCAGGGACAGGATGAGGAAGAACCTGTCTTGCAGCAAGCAACTCCTCCAGATCAGGCCTCAGAGCCTAAATTTCAAACTAAGAGCCAGAGAGATACAAGGAGTGGAGAAAGAAGAAACGAGAATCTTAGGCAGGGATCAGTAGCCCTGGACTCTGGTCCACTCTGACCCGCTCTTTCTCTAGTATTCTTTGTGACCTGAGACACTTTCTTCTCAGTTTCCACCTCAGAACAATAAAAGAGGAATTGATGCTCATGAAGGATGCTTCCAGGACTGGCATCTCCTACCCACAAGCTGGGACTAGAGAGGAAGTGGCCACAGGGCCAGGTGCCCAGGTAGTTGGTGTGGGGGAATGTACAGGCCCAGCAAGGCGGAACAGCCAAAAAAGACACACATGTGGGAGCGCAGATGTGACTTTTAACCCTTAGTAACATTTCCAATGCCCATTGGTGTCCCACAGGCAGACTGGGAGCCGGTCCTCACCCATTGTCACCATCCAGTTATGATGCTGTTACAGGGCAGGAGAGAGAGGCACCCCTGAAACCCCCAAAACTGCCCTGTTCTAAATGGGTTCTGCCATCCGCCACATCAATACAAAACATATAGGACCTTTTGTGGAAACAGACTTTAATACAATTAGAAAAGACAGAGAAGAAAAAGAATATATTTTCTAAGTCAAGCACCCAATGTTAACCAACTCCTCGTGGATAAAAGTCCACCCAAACGGGGATTGGCCTAAAGCAAATCTTGAAAACCTGCCACAAGTCTAGAACAGCTTTTGGCAGGGACCCACACACAAGGGTCAGAAATAGCCAGACAATTCTGGGAGGAACCAAAATACCTTTTGGCAGGGACCCATCCAAAAGGGTCAGAAACAGTCAGAAAATTCTGAGCAGAACAGAACATAATCAAAACCAAAATCAACATGGCCATCGTTAACTTCCCCACATGTCTCTCACCCACATCTCTTTCAGTCAGTCCAGGCCAGTGCAGCTTCTTTACAAGTTTCTCTGCTCCTTGGGCCTCTTCTGGCTTTCCATCCTTCTTCCGTCTCCTCCTGTCTTCTGTCTGTGTGTTCTCCTCTGTGTCTGTCCTCTGTCTGTGTCTCCTCTCTGTGTGTCCTCTGTGTGTGTGCTGTCTCCCGTCTCAAGCTTCTTATATCCTGCTCAGTTCCACCCTACCTTGGGTGGGACAGGGAACCTGGGACACACCCTTTCTCCTGGGGACCACCCTGTTACAATGTGACCTTAAGCAAATCACCTCACCTCTCATTTCTTCATTTGTAAAATGTCTTCATCTGTCAAGTTTCTTCCTCTGTAAAACAGACATTTAAGGTCTTACCTTCTTTAAGGCCTACTTCTCAGTGATACAAAAGGTATGGAAGAGCTCTGAGAAGTCAGAGTAGTTACAAGGGATGGCCCTTTTCTTTTTCTTTTTTTTTTTTAAGATTTATTTATTTAAGCATACAAGAGCTGGGGTGTAGGTCAGAGGTGTGTGGAGGGGGCGAGATGAGAGATTCACCAGAGACATTGTGGGGAGCAGAACAGGCAGATTGACTAAAATACACTGCTGAGGGGAGCAGCAGGTGAAGCAGGAGAGGTCTGCTGCGCCATGTGGGAAGCTTCCAGGCTGGGGATGGAACTCATGCTGCAGTGGCTCTGGATAGCTTCATAGGCTGGGACTTAACCCACTGTGCCACCAGGGAGGCCCTGGGGGCTGCCCTTTTCTTTGCAGGCCTCATGCCACGGTTTCTGCTCTGGTTCCCCCCACAAATCTGCCTCAGTGAGGGCCCAAGTTCAAATTCCAGATACTCACTTAGGGAAGGACTGTTTGACCCCTGAGCAACTGACCTTTCAAAGGAAGCCTGCTCACACCTTTTTCCCCACAGCCTGTGGTTTTGTTGGGAGGAAAAAGGACGTCTGCAACAAACTCCACAGGAAGGTTTATGGACCCCACCTCAGACCACAGAGATCCAAGACACTAAGGGCTACTAATCCCTTAATTCCATCATCATCCCGAAGAGAGGATTACTGGGAACTGAGGGGTGGAGTTAAGCAGACATGTTGGCTATATAACTAGGGTTTTGGACCTTAGGGTTCTCTTGCTTCTTGCCAGGCTACAGCGTGCCATTGGGGGTTTCCAGCTCTTCAGATCTGGTAGGACGTATTTGGAGATTTATCTCTCTCTCTTTCTCTTTTGTCCCCGAGTTATTGATTTTTTATTTCCCTTCCTTTTTGTAAATAAACCTTTTATTAACCTTTTTGTGAGTGCCTGCAATTGTTCTTATTATGAGTCATTTTAAGCACATGGGTGAGAACCCACAGTCAGGCACCCCATTGAATATTGGGGTTGCCCTGTGACAGTTTCAGGTCTCTGCCTGTCCTGCTCCAGCTGATGACCTGTCCCTTGGACTTTGAAAAAGGTTTCAGGGATGCCCTCCCTGGATCTCCTTCTGCTGGGTGTCTCCCCTCAGGCTCAGTAAAGGTAAGAGTCGGATAAGGATATCTCCAAAGGGATCTGGCCCTGGATCGGAATCAGGAGGGTGGGGACAGGCACAGGGACGGGATGGTGGGACAAGACCTTGGCGGAGCAGAGTGATCTGCTGGAGGCTGAAGTGTTCCATACTCAAAAAAAAAAAAAAAAAGGAGAAGGAAAATCTATATATTCAATAGAATATTATTCAGCAATCAAAAAAGACGAAACTGTGCCTTTTGGGACAGTAGAGATGCAGCTTGAGGTGGTGATAAGTGAAGTAATTCGGAGCGTGAAAGACCATTACCGAATGATTTCACTCACTTGTGAAATATAAATAACTAAAGAAAACAAACACAACAAAAATAACTCTAGACTCTGTGAGAAATATGGCGGTGAGAAACATGAGGAGCGGGGAGAGGACAGCGGGGGAAGATGGTGGCACAGCTACTCTGCGGGGGGGGGGGGGGGGGGGCGACTGACACATGTGCAAGTGTTGATGTGCAGCTGTGCTCCCCCACATTCCACAGTCTTGTAAACAAATGGCAAATCAGTAAATTAGAATTTACTTCAATCTGCTTTGTGTTCAATGAATCCAGTTAGCCTCAGGAGAAGGCTAGGGACCCACAGCTCCTACACAGGGCTGGGACTTGAACGCTCCTCAGCATCTTCTCTTCCCGCTCAGCTATGAGGTCTGGGAATCAAAACCCTCTCCTCCCAGATCAGTGGCTCCCAGAGGCTCCAACTTCCTCCTTAGAGGTTATGTAAAATTAGAATAACTCCCTTTTTTTAAAGATTTTTTTAATTTATTTATGCATACAAGCTGGGGTATAGGCCAGAAGCATGGGGCAGTGAGAGGGTTCACCAGAGACAGAGTGGGGAACAGAACAGGCAGATCGATGGAAATACGCTGCTGAGGGAAGCAGTGGGTGAGGCAGGAGAGGTCTGCCGCGCCATGTGGGAATCTCCCCAGCTGGGCGTCGAACTCGCATTGCTGCTCCTGACAACTCCACAGCGCAGCACTTAACCGCTGCGCCACCAGGAAGACCAGAAAAACTCCTTTTTTGACAATATTCTACAGCTTGAAACGTCTTTGCATTTATCTTAGTGACTCGCCTTCCTCACAACGACTTATTACGCATGAATTACGGTCTCCCCTTAATGACAAGAAGGCTGAGCCCAAAGTGAGGGGGCCATCTTGCCCAAGGCCCACAGGTGGACACTGGTGGAGACCTCAAGCTGGGTTTTTGATCCCACAGCTTGTCCAAAGCTCTAGTCAGAGGGGACCTGGGCTAGGTCTTCACCGGGCCCAGATAAAGAACAGGTGAGTGGGAAGGGAACTGCTTTTGCTCTGCAGGTGCTGCACCCACTCTGAAAGCCAAGGGCCACCAACGAAATGGGCTGCAACCTTAAGGAATGACCCACCAGGAGAGGGATAGGGAACCCAGACAACTCAACAAGATTGGTGACAAGAGACTTCTGCAGCCTGGGCAGCTGAGCAGTAAAACAGGAGGGGAGGGACCTGTTGTTCTGTGGGTTTAGGGTAATAGTCCTCCCACCCCCACCCTACTAGACCCACTGTGAACACGTGAAGTGTGACGGGAACGAGAGCAACTGGCCCAGAACAAGACAGGTTGAGGGCCTCCCTGGTGGCACAAGGGGTAAGTCGCAGCACTATGAAGCTATCCAGAACCACTGCAGCCCAGTTCAATCCCTGTTCAATCCCTGGCCAGGAAGATTCCCACATGGCGCAGCAGACCTCTCCTGTCTCACCCACTGCTTCCCTAAGCAGTGTATTTCACTCACTCTACCTGTTCTGCTCCCCACTCTGTCTCTGGTGAGTCCTCTCACCCCTCTACACCTCTGGTCTATACCCCATCTTATATGCATAAATAAATAAATCTTTCTTTAAAAAAAGAAAGACAGGTTGAGATGTCACTGTATCTGAATGGCCCTAGGTTTCCATAGCAACAGCCAGCAGGCCAGCATTTGTCCCTGGGCCAGCAGAGGGGGCTGGAAGCAGATCTCAAATGGAACACATGCCTCTGACCCTCAAGAAGCTTATGAGGGTGGTATAGGCCTGAAGATCTCCTTCCACCTTATGCTAGCTACCACCCCCAGCCCATTACCCTAGAATGGCAGGCATGGAAGGCAATGGGGAAGGCTTGGGCCTGGAGGACCTGCAGCAGCAGGGAAAGCTGGAGGAGATCTTGGGCAGGCAATAACTAAAGGGGCATTAGTGAGAGGAGGCTGAGGTGTGGGCCATGTGGAAAGAGCAGTGCAAAATCTGGGAAAAGGGGTGAAGCTAAAAAATGGAGGCAAAGACATGAGGGAAGAAAGCAGATTGGGACAGCTGGGAAATTTGGAGACTGACATAATATTTCCATTTGAGCAGAAAAGGCCCAAAAAGGCTACCTCCATCTCCAAGTGGTTCTCCCAAGGTACTCTAGAGCTAAGCTCTTAACTAGGGGAGCTACCAGAAGAAACAGCAGAAAAGGCAAGTGTCAAAAATATCAAGGGCTTCAACTATCAATAGACAGGCCCAGACCAGACCCAAGCAGGCCCCCACCCAGTTGATAGTGGTTCCCAAGCCCTGTAGGAAGGAGGGAGAATGTTCCTCAGCTCCAGCTTCCTTGCCCATCTCTACACTCTGGCCCTGTGACCAACACTGCATCCTAGAGTTCCCCCCTCCCCCACCCAGCCCTGTTCACACTGCTGTAGGTGCATATGTGTGTTGGAGGGGCCTAGTGACCTCCGATGGACATGAGGATCACCTGCCAAGGGCACCCCAAAGTGGCCAATGATTCTGTACCCTGCCTTCTTCAACATACCCCCTGGGTTCCAGGGTCTTTTACTCCCTGAGTCGGCAGTTTCAGAAACCTCCAACTCAGCAAGTCTACTTCCTGAGTGGGTAAAGAAGAGGGGGGCGCTAGGGGAACTTCCCAGCCTCCCAGAGAGTTCGTTATGCAAATGAAGGAAATGGGTCCCAGAAATGAAACCAAGAGGCACCTAGCAGGCCGCACTCTCTGGGAACCTAGGGAGGCCAGTTTGTGTCCCCTCTCCGAAGCCTAGCTCCCCACTCCCAGGACCTTGAGTGCTGCCTACCTTCTTGCCTGCACCTCTCTACTGGAAGACAAGTCTACCCACCTGCTCCAGGCAGCACAGGCACCAACCTGTACTTGCTCCTCCCAACCCCACCACAGAAACATAAGATTCCCATAGCCCCACCCCATCACTCTGCCTGGAGGAATTTCCTCCTTAGGTCTAACTGCAGTCCCTCCTGCTGCAGAAAACAGGCTCCACTGGATTCTAAGCTCCTTCAGGCACCACCGTATTGAGAGGGCCTCACTGTTTCGGGCATGCAGCAGCCTTTACAGATGCTTGTTAATGAGTGGCCCTTGTTTCACCGCTGCCTGCTCACCCTCCGCATCACCCAGCCCCACCCCTGAATGAAATGAGCCAATACACTCAATACCCTTTAACAGTGCCTGGCACCTCAGTGGCAGTCCTACCTGAGCACTTGTTACAGAATTCAATCACAGCCCTCTCCTGGAGGCGGCCAGCCTTGCCCCCTTCACTAAATCCTTTCCTGTCACCCGGCTGTTCTGCCCTTGCACAGGCTGGGGAATTCCCAGGGCTGTTAAGCCGGTCAGGAAGGACTATCTAAACAGCCATACAGTGAGGGTCTGCTTGGGAGAGCTGGTCAGTAGCAGGTGCCAGGTTGGTGGGGCAGGGTGGGGCGGTGGGGTGGGAGATTTGGGGGCACTAAGTAGAGAGTGGGGGAGGCCAGGTCTGGAGTAATTGTGAAGCCAGGGTGCCACCTAGTGGCTCCTTCACCACCCCAACCACAGAAACCTGACTGTGGGAGTCCCTTTCCTCTCCACACCGTGGGGTGTGAATTACTTTTGAGTGACAAATACAGGACACGATTTTTTACAGTTTTATTTCATTTTCCCTCCACACTCCCACCCCACCCTTCAACCCCTTTTGTGAGGCTAAGAAACCCAAGGTTCTGAGAAAATAACTTGCTCAAGATCACACAGCCTGGATTCAAGACTCAGACTACAAAATCTGTTCTCCCAGGGGTGTAGCCAAGACAGCTATGCACAAAATGGGGACTTCCAGTGCAGAGGACCTGGGGTTTGTTGGGAGTATGAGGTGAGGGGAAAGAAGAACGTGGGAGGAGGTGAGTAGCAGTGCCTAGGACAGTGGTGGGTGTAGGGTGTACCTATGCTTAGAAACCACGTAAGTGACACCCCCACCCACTGTCACAACCCTACCAGCACTGAATGGAGTCCGAGTCTACAGTTCACACAGGAGGGAAGGCCATGTGAGAAGCAGGGGTAAAAAGGGAACTTCACCCCCTGGGGACAGTGGCTGCCAAAACCAGCAAAACCCCCAGGGCAGCCCCCAGGTTGGGCCTCCAGCCAGGACTCTAGTCAAGTCCCAGGGGCACCGGTCCGCATGTGGGGCCAAGGGGCCCACTCCGGGGGGTGCATACACAAGCACACACACTAGAGGATGAAAACTCTTTGGCTTCAGACTCAGAATGCCATCCTTGCACCCCACCCCAACCCTTCCAGGCTCCTCTTCCCTTCCCCCTTCACAAGGGCCCAAGTCTGGCAGGCTAGGTCAGGGGCCCAGGGCCCTGAGCTTTGCACACATTTGCATAGACAGCGAGGCTGCTCTGGCTGGGACTTTTTTCTAGTGCAAGTGGCTTCGGTGCAAGGCTGGGTGATCTCCTTCTTGTGCAGACAATCCAAAGACATGAACCAACCCAAGAAGAGGGCAGTTTAACTGGGAGGCCAGCCCCCAGACAGTAGACAACGCAAGGCCTCAGCCCCGGTGGTGCTGGCTGTGCTCCTCCCTAGGCCCCACAACTCTGGGTTTATCCTTCTTTCCTGATCTGTGAGAGACAAGTGGGAGACAGAAAACGGCCTTTAGACAACGCCACATGAAAAATGGGGCTTCCCTTTAGGAGAGGGCACCCAGTTTCTTCTAAAGCAGCCAACACAGTAATCCCCAACCCCATGGGGGACCAAAACTAGTCTCCTAGGACGAAGGCTGCAATTGGGGAAGCAGAAAGGTGGAGAGTAACGTCCTCCTCCCTTGGCCATGCAGGTAGAGGCAGAAAGAGAACTCAGGAGGAAAACTGCCCCAGTCCATAAGGAGACTCGCAAGCACAGCCTCCTGCCTGGGAGAGAAGAGGAGGTGTGTGGAGGCGAGGTTGAGGGTGTCGAACTAAAATGGAAACAAGAACTCAAAGTAATGCCATCCAGGGCCCTTGCTACTTCACACCCCCCACCTCCTCCTTTGTCCCACCCAGAAGGACATGCTTCCAAAGCTCCCCCACTGCGACCCACCTTTTCTTCAATGCTCTGTCTCCAAAGAAGTGGCTAAAGATAAACTCCTCAAAGTCATCCACCTCATCGTCATCACCTGTCTGTCGCACAGCCACCTCCTCCAGGCTGTCCTCCAAGGCATCCACAAAGTCCCGGAAACGAAGGCGGTCATGGCGGAAGATGCCATCCTCACCAAAGTAAGCAGGAGAGAGGGGTAGCTCTTCGGTAAGCTGCCCTGCCCAGGGCAGCCGTGCCAGGTATGTCCTCAGTAGAGAGGCCAACTCCTGTTGCTGCACTGGGGCTAGCTCCATGCCGAATAAGGCCAGGCCCTCCTGCCGGGCACATTCATGCACACCTGAGCAGCCCTGGGGTGCCCGGTACTTGTGCCTCAACAACTCTGCCCAGGGTGGCAGGGCGTCGTGCCTATCTTTAGTCCCTTCCTTCCACCAAGGCTGCTTCTGCCTTTCCTCAGAGAAGTGGGGACTCCCATTTTTCCTAGGGGGAGCTTGGGGCCCCTGTCGCTTGCCATCCTTCTTGCTGCCCCACTCCTCTACTCTTGGCTTACCCTCCTTCCACTTCCCTGCCAGCTCCCTGTCCTCACCCCCCCAGCTCTTCATCCTTTCCTGGCCAGATTCCTCCTTCTTATACTTCCAATACTCAACCTTCCGGTCCCCTTGTTCATCCCGCCTCTTGTGCCTTCCACTACGTTCCCTGGGACTCTGGAAATGGGACTCCTGATACCAGGCCTCTGAGGCATTGGCCCGGACCCCCTGGTCCCAGTTCTGCAGGCCCTCCAGCTTCTGGGCCAACCTGTGGCCCAGCTCAGCCAGGCCAGCATGAGCCAGGTCCCCTCGGCCCGCACGCTTCAAACTCTGCACTAGGTCCTTCTGCACAGACCCTAACAGCCGCCGCTGCCTCTCCAGCTCCTGCCTTAATGCTCGGGCCTCAGCCTCCAGTCGTTCCTTCTGCTCCAGGAAGTCAGAGCTTGGCTCCTGCCCCATGGGGTGTTGTTGCTCCTTGCTGACCTGGCCCCTCTGTGGGTCTGTGCCCCAGTTGAAGCACACCCCATCTGTGCCCCGGACACAGCCAGCCTCCAGCCCCTGGAGCCGGGCCCGCAGCTGCTGCAGCTCTGACTCCAGGGCCTGCTGGGAGGCCTCGCCTTGCTGCAGGGCCCCTCGGAGGCGAGCATTCTCCTCTTCTAGTCCTCTGGGCTGGTGCATCAGGCTCTGAAGCTCTTCCTTCTGGGCCTGGAGTGAAGGACACCACAGGAGGGTCCTTGTGAGTGTGTGCTCAGTGCCTCCTATCCCAGTTCCATTCCATGATAATGGGCAGGTGGTCCAAGCCCTTTTTATGGTCTTGACACTCAGGATTTGGGTCTGTTTTCCTCCCCATTCATACCCTGCATCGCTTTCTGGGGTCCCCAAATTCCATCAGACTTTTCACCTTCTAAATCCTTACATAAGCACATTATTAGGTTCTTGTAAAGATAATCAATATGCAGCTCTTGTTACCCAATTTCTACCTCCCATACCCGGAACAGACATTATTAATTGATCACAGCACTCCTTTCCCATTGAGCCTTGGCGAGTTCTCCAAATCCTTTCCACACACTGCTCCAAGCCGACTGGTGGCATGCCACATGAAGCAGGTATGCCAGCCCTGGCCTAAACCTCAGCACAAGGGATATTAAGGAGAAGAGAGACCAGCTGTCACAAATAGGCATCAATATGAATAGTGGCTAAAGAACAACTAAGGTGACCTGGCTTTAAACGGAAAGAGAGATGATAAAACCGTATGTGTGAAGAAGAAACTTTCACGGGAAGACACTGGGACAGATATCTGACAGAAGGAAGGCTGGCCTAGGAAACACCTCAAGCTCGTGCCTACCTGCAGCTGGGCCTGCAGCAGCCGGATATCCTGGTTCTCTTTGGCCAGCTTGTCCAGAAGAAGGGCCATGTTCTGCAGGCTGGGGACACTGTCAGGGGGTACACTGGCCTGCAGCTGCTGCCTTAGCCCATCCTGAGGGCAAAGGTGTCAGTTACCCCACCTGCCCCACAGCCCTGAAACTCCCCATAGGCTGCCCCTCACTTCTGGAGACAGTCACAGGTACCTGCCCATCCCCCATGGCACCCGGCATTTCAGCATCTGCCCCAGTATCCGGGAAGACCTGCAGTTCCACTTCCTCCATGGGCCCTGAGGAAAGCAGTCTGACAATCATGCCAAGGAACACAAAGCCCACTCCTCCCCCAACTGTCCAGCCAGGTAAAGGGCCAAGGGTCACCCTGAGCAGCTGACGAGGCTAATAATGAAGCGATAAAGCTACAGCCCCCATCATTCTTCCCGCTGACCCAGCAAGCAGGGTGTCCCGCTGACACCCTCCTCAGGGCTGGAAGGGACAAACATGCAAGCAGGGTTTTCTCCACTCACCGCCCTCAGACTCCGAGAGGCCACCTGAGGATGAAGGCAGAGGAGTCAGAGGAGCCCCTCAGAAGAGGTGGTGGGGTGAAAGCATGACAGGAGGGTCCCAGCAGGGGAGGACACACTCACCAGAAAAGAGGAGAATCCCCAGGCCCAGCAGAACCAGGGCCCCAAGAAGGCACATGTTGAGGGAGATTCCCAGCTCTCCACCCGCACCCTCATTCCCGGTCTGGTCCTCCACATCCAGGGACGCCCTGGGCTGAGGAGCGCTGGGCGCCCGGCCCCGCCGTCTGCGCAGACCCTCCACGTCCACATCAGTGTCATCCTCACTGCTAGAGCATTGGGCCTCCATCCTGATCCACTCTGGAGAAGAAATGAGGACGGGGCAGTGAGGTGACAGAGAGATGGGACCTCGGGAAAGAGAAGTAGAGAAAGGCACGCTAAGGCCACCACCCTGCGCACAGAGAGGGGCACGTGGAGAACCTGCCTCGACTGCCTGGGGTCCATGACCACCCCTGCCCAGGCTACAAGCCACAGGGCAGCATTCACCCTCAGAGTCCCTCCTTCCTCTTAGGGTGCTCACATCAAGCTGCTGCCACTACTGCACCGTCCAGTTCTAGTCCCCACCCTGGTCTTGCCCGGGCTCCTGATGGTGAAGGCAGTGGTCTCCCTGGCAGCGCTTCCAGCTCTGCTTGTGTCACCCTATATCACCATCCACCATCTCACCCACACCTCAGACCCCCCCCAGAGCAGAGTCCTTGACCTATAACTCCTGACCTGGCCTCCCTACCAGCCACTCGCAGGCGGGTGTCCCTCAGGGACTCAACATTCAACACACTGCCCTGCATCTGGTTCTTTGCTGGTACCCCCCGATTCAGGGAAAGACACCACTGCTACCATCCAGCCTCCCTCTTTAGCTCACACCCGGACAGTTTAACAGGTCAGCATCCCCACGCCATGCCCCTTGTGTCCGCCTCGGTTCAGGTCTTCATCAGTCTCCTCTACCACTGCAGCTGCCTCCTGAGTGGCCCCAGGTTCCCATCTCTACCTCCACCCCATCACCCTTCAGCAGGGACAGTCATACACTCCTCTACCACCAGCCTTGGATGTTGCCTCCTTAGCACAGGACAGGTGGCCCCTGTCCCTTTGCCAATCCTATGGTCTGGAATGTTCTCTTCCTCCTACCCTACTGACCAAAAGCCTGCTCTTTCTTCAAGGCCCCACTCAATGTCACCTCCAATGTGAACCCTTCCCCAATCATCCCTGCCTCTCCCTTCCAGGTTGAGGGGAACCTCAACCTTTCCCCTGATGGAACCACCCCAAACCCTTTAGGAGCACCTTCTTTATGCTTCCTTTTGCACTCCTCAGAGGTCTGACTTGCATCTTGGCTCAGCTTAGTCTGCCTCTGACACAGGCCATGACCTGACCCCCACCCCACCCCAACCCCGCCCCAGGCCCAGACTGCCACCTCAAAGGAACATGGGCAGTGAGGTTTAAATCTAGGGGCAGAGAAGGCAAGGCCCCATGACAGAGAGGGAAGTCAACCAGACCTGGGCCCTGCCACTTACCAGTTATGTGACCTTGGTCAAGTCACTTAACCTCTCTGAACCTCCCTGTCCTCCTTGGTGGTGGTGAGGATTCACGGAGCTGAGATCACTGCTCCCACTCCCATACCTTCTAGAAGGAGAGTGACAGAGGGAGACAAGGAGGACACTCACCTGCTTTGGGGGATGAGGGCCGGCTCTGTGGGTGGCTCTGGTCTTCTAGACCCTGTGTGTCTGAGTCTGCCACCATGTGGGTCTCCTCCAAGTCTCCCTGGGCCACTGTGTCTCCAGGGGGCTCCACAGCACAGCCATCACTTTCCAGAACACCCTGACACAGACACAGCTGTGAGCAGTTCCTATCCCCCATACCGCCCACCCTTCCCCAGGACAGGGCCTTACCTTGGCCCCAGTCTCCTCCAGGGGAATGGGGCCTGTCTGGGAGCTGTCACTCTGCAAGATGGTCTCTGCAGTGGGGGGAAAGGCCCAGGAACACACTCCTCACTGAACCTCCTACACAGCCCTCTGGCTCCCACAGGCCCCAACCAGGTGGGCAAGGGCAGGAAAAAGCCAGGATGGGATAAGAGAAGAAAGTTTTAACTGAGATTAACTCTGGAAATAAGACTTCCCCTGTGGAAAGTGGGAAAACCCAGGACTTGAAGGAGAGGTAGTGACACCCCACACCAGCAGAACCATTACCTTCTCCAACTAAGGTCCCAGCTAACTCTTCACCATCCTTCTTAGAGGGACTGCAAGGAGCAGGTGGCCCTTTCTCCGATTCTGGGTCTGCCCTGCTCTCTGGGCCCAGGGTCTCCACAGGCAGGTTCTAGGGGAAGGCACACAAATAGCAGTCCCGAGGAGAGACAGCAAGATGAAACTGGGAGCACGGGGTGCTCAAATGGGGACCATGGGACCAGCCACACTGCTCAGAGAGCCCAACCAAGACCTCACAAAAATAAGATACATTCCAAAAAACACAGTCATACCAACACCCCCACCATAAAACAAATGAGTGAATGAATGAATAATCCAGAAGTTAAAAAAAAAAGATACATTCAGTAGTGAACGGATGGGGGGTGGGGGGGTTCCGGCAGGGAGATGGGTGTGTGGGGTGGGGACGTGCAGCTCGTGGGGCAACATTATAGCCCTGATAGAGTTTGGCTTTTCCTTAACCCCACTTGCTGCCACAGTAACTTTCAGAGGCCAGGTTTCTGTTAAAGGAAGCAGCACCACTGGACGAGGCCTCAGACCACAGAAAACCTGGCACTGCCCCGCCAGGGAGCCCAGAGTCTGGGCCCCCCTCACCTCCAGGATCACCAGCACTTGTCTCCCTCCTTCCTCACAAATGACCAACCCAGTTACTGACTGCGGGGTGGGTGGACGGCAAAAAAGCAAAGGGCCCTTGGTGCACAGGGTTCAGGCCGTGGTCCCCACAGCTTCCCTGCGGTGGTCCTGGCGGCCAGCCACCCCTTTAGTTACATCTTCCAAGCTTCCCACTCCCCTCCACACCATTCCTGGGGGCTGCTTGCGGAAGCCCGGTGCCAGCCACTGTCTGTCTGCTATGGTGCCTCCTCCTGGCCATCCGCCCTGATCTCGCGTCTCTGCATACTCCCCTTGGCAAGCCCAGGCTGCTCTCCCCACCCATGGCTCTCTCTACCTCTACACAAACAATTCTTGGCCTGAGTATGTTTCTTTGCAATTTTAAATGACTTTTTTCTCATGGTCACCCCTATAAGGCAAGGATCACAAACCCCCTTCACAGGGGAGGACAGAGAGGTGAAATGTCCAGGGAAAGGTACCCCAACAGCGGCATGGGCTCTGATAACATGTTGTCCATTCTCCTCTGCCAGCAAGCCTCAGGCCCTGTGTCCTGTTCCAGCATCATCCCTGAGGTCAGCTCCCTCTGAGCTCTTCAGCTGAGTTCCTCAAGGGCACTGACCCAATTCCTGGTCTCCCACCTCCTGGCAATTCTAATACACAAATCACTGGACTGGGATCCCTTGAAAAACCTTTTCCAGCCACTCAGTCCCCCTTCTACTTTGTCAGTGGCTTCAGGAGCACAGGAGTCCACTGGCTCCTGCCCCAATAATTGCCACCTGCCCGGCAAGACCTTGGGCTTCTGCCCAAGGCAGTGATTATCCTGACTCCCTCCAGCAAAGCCCTTCAGTGACCCCCATCAGGATGAGACCTGAATGCATGGGCCAGTCCCGGCTAGGCCTCTTCCAGGGTTCCCAGGCAACACAGATCTCTAATGGATCTCCTGTCAGTCTCCCCAAAAATGATTTTCAATTGTGGCCTCAGGACCATTGCTCATGCCCCACCAAAATGTCTTCCCTTCTTCCCACAGCTTACCCCAGTAGTACCCTTCTCTCAAGGCATGGTCCAAACCTCAACACCTGACTCCTAAGGCTTCATGTCCTGCTGCTAGAGTTCTTCCTCAGCCAGCAGGTGATGCAGGTCATCATCAGGACCCAGGAAGGGACTCGAAAAGCAGCCCAGCCCTCACATGTGCCGCCCAGGCCCACTTTTCCTACCTCGGAGCCGGCAAGCACCCAGCTATTGTCCGAGTCTGGGCAGGAGGCCATGTTTGCTGAGGTCACTGTGGCTGCTGTGGCTGCCACCTGCAGAGAAAAAAGCTCTTGGAAGGGCCCCACTCCCCTAGGAGAGGCAGGATGCAGAGAGCAGCCTTGGCTGTGTTCCAAGGTTTTAAGAGCTCAGCAGCAGCCCCCTCAATCAGCCAGGTTCCAGTCCTATTGACCCTAACACCTCAACTATTTTGGGCAGTATTTGCCTTGCAAATCACAAGCTGCCAACCACCAAAGAGAAACTTGCCTCTCCCAGGGACCAACAGGGCCTTAGGAAATAGAACTGACCCTGAAAGGTCAAAGAAGTCTAGGACTGAAAAGGATTTGGGAAAAATCCAGTCCACTCACTCTGTCATGTTATGGTCAGGGAAAATTAAGCTCTGGAAGGTTGGCTGACTTGACTTGCCAAAGATCAACAGCTAGGAAGAGTGAGGAAAACAATGCAGCTCTCCCTCCACCATCCCTGGTCCCAACCCAGTACCCTCCCACAATATCCACCTCTTTCTCCCAGGCCTGGAAGAGAAGATACAACAGCCTCCTTCAGGTCTAAGTGTCTCACAGACCCCACCCCACCCCCAACTGTAAGGCCTCGGTGACAATCCAGGTCAGGGTTCTAAACATTAGCTGTGCAGTGGACCCTCCTAAGACTGAGTCCATTAGTTCAAGGCCCAGCTGTGGCATGGGTACTCTTTAAAACCTACCCATGAGTCTCATGTTCAGCAAGGACAGAGAGCCACCAGCACAGCTTAAATAGGTCTGAATATACCTTTAGTAGATCTCCTTTTCACTCCCATTATCCATTCTATTTTTTTAAGATTTATTTATTTATGCATACAAGAACTGGGGTGCAGGCCAAACGTGCAGGGGAGGGGTGAGAGGATTCACCAGAGACAGAGTGGGGAGCAGAACAGGCAGACTGACTGAAATACACTGCTGAAGGGAACAGCGGGTGAGTCAGGAGAGGTCTGCTGCACCATGTGGGAAGCTCCCTGGCTGGGGATAGAACTCGTGCTGCAGTGGCTGCCGATAGCTTCACAGTGCTGAGACTTAACCCGCTGCACCACCAGGGAGGCCCTCATTCTCCATTCTAAATCCATTTCCCTTCTCAGTGGTCTCAGACGTTTTATCTAGGAAACTTGGAAGTGACTGGGGAAAAGGACTTCAGCCACTATTGTGTATAAAGCACAGTTCGCTAAGCGTGAATAAAAATCACCTTACAGTCTGCAAAGTCAACACAAAAATCCCAGAGGTGGTCCTGGCCCATGCTAATCTGCTCTGACCCTGCAGGGTGACATGTAAAGTCACTCCAGTTTCCAAAGACTGACAGAAGCAAGGTAGGAAGAGAGGCACCTACCCCTTCATTCAAGGCCAAGACAGTTTCCTTAGGCTGGTCACTTGAGACCTGACTTAAACTGGAGGGATAGCTGACTCTCGGGTTCTCCTCCAGAGGGAGGATAAATGACTGCTTACTGAGGGACTACAAAGAAGGCGTGTGGTGTGGAAAAGGCCTCGGTATGGAAACCCCAAAGGGAACAAATATGGCAGCCCTACCTCAGGAAGCCACCACGCTGCCCTCTTCTGTTTGGTTGGTATGAGGCCTGCACAGAGACTTCCTGTGGCCCTTGCCAATCAAGATCCAATCCCTAAACAGATGGACACACCCTTGTGTCTTCCCAAATACTATGCCCCCAGACACAGGCCCACATTCCACAGGGACATTAGGATGGCTGCAGTGACTTCCCACACCAAGTCTAACAGGACGCCCCGGTGGCTTCTACAGGCATCCATAGAGCCATCCTGATGCACTGCCCATCTGTTCTCAGTCCCCTCCCCCACTGTCGTCATCATCCCCTCATCTCCAGTTGCTGCGTGTGGCTGTTAACAGGTGGTGGCAGGAAGGAAGTGGTGGCAGCTTGAGCTGAAGTCCCTGTTTATCCCTGGCTGTGTACAGCCTGCTCAGGTCCTCCAGCACCAGGCACCATGGCAACCAGGGTGCTGTCAGACCCACTGTCTCCATGGAAACCCAGCAACGGTATTTGGGTCAACAAGACAAACACTTCTGAGACCCAAACAGGAGACAGTGTGGAATCCCTGCAGGTCCCAAACCCTGACCTCTCTCTTGGTTGGGTTCCCCCAAGATTCCAAAAAGATACCCCACTTCTCCCAAACCAGTATCTTAGTGCCTTATTAGGAAGTTCCTTCGGCTGTCTAATCTCCACCCTCTCCCCCCACCCCCGCTGTGTTTTCAGATCTCTTCCTTCTCATCGACCTCTTAGAAGAAAACTCACCTCCACCCCCCCTCCCCACTACCCCCTCTCTTTTCACTCCGTCAGGATTCAACAAAAACATCCTTTAAGGATTGGCAGAGACTTCTGCTATTTCCAAAAGACAGCCAAAGAGGGAGCTCTCCCACTATGTACAAAGCCAGGAAGTCTCATCTCGCTCATTTCAACTCCTCTAACAGCTGTTCCCCCAAACCTTTAAAACCTCTAGAACCTATGGTCACAAGAATTTGGCTGGGGGACCCGGAGCAAGTTCTTGTTTCGGCCTTTGGAGAAGGCCGCCTTTCCCGGGGTGCCCCTTACCCCGACCCGACAGCAACATGCAGGTCTGTAGAATCCGGCGGGAGCCCAACCTCTCGAGCTCTACCCTTCCTCTCCTTCGTCCTCCCTCTCACACGGGATCTATGGGCCGTTTCCCAGCTAGGGCATTACCTGACCCAGCTCTTGCTTCAGTCTTCAGCTGAACTTGTTGCTGCCTCCGCTGGTTTCCAGCCCAAGAAAGGGAGGATGGTCACGTGACTGGAGACTGACCAATGGAAAGTCAAGACTCCTGAGGGGGCGGAAACTTTTGGCCAATAAGAGCTGACATTGAGGGCCGGAGCGGGGCGAGGGGACCAACACAAGCCCTAGCCTGGGCTTAACTCTTCTTGGGAGGCTAGGGTTCCAGCAAACTGAATTTTGGGGGACCTGCCCTCCTTTTCCAACGTCTGCAGTTTTTAGAGAGAAAACCCAAAACTGAAGCCAAGGGTGGAATCTCCAGGGACAAGGGACTAGGCCTGCCCCAGACAGACAGAGACAGCTGTAGAATGGGGGAGGGGAGAGGGATGAGTGGCAAATTGTATGCCACTCTCCACCCTATCCCAGCGCTGATTTTTAGCACGCCACTGTTACTTTAAAAAGAAAGAGGACTCTGCAAGGTATTCAAGAGGAAGCCAACTAAAGGGGCAGGCTCTCCCCACCCTAGGGGCTGCTGGGACCCCCTAGCCCAAACCAGCCTCCACCAAACAAGGGAGGGGGCCACTGCTAAACCCCTAACCACCCTGGCAACCAGTCTCCCTGGGGCCTTGGAGCCAAAGCTCCCACTTGGCAGTTATGTGCTCAGAAAGAAAACTTTCTTACAGCTGGGACACCGGAGAGCTGGAGCACAGGGACTCCCTGGTCTCAGCAGCTCCCTTCATGATCTACTCTGAATCTGCCCTTTCACTTACAGACCCTGGCGGGTATACATATTCCCACCACCAGCAAGCCCAAGTATCTTCCCCAGGTGATGGGTTCATTCCAAATGTTGTGCATATGAACAGCAAGGCGTCCTTGTTTGGATTTTCAAGTTATTTTATTAACCCAACAGTACAAAAGACCCCCCCCACACACACACACCACCTTTCTGTGGCCCTCATTTTCTTCCAAAAAGTAGTGGAGAAAGAGGGATTGAGCTGACACTCCCCCATGAGCCATTTTACAAAACTTGGAGGGGGAGACACACAATAATAGCAACAGATAAAAGAAGGGCGAACAAAACCACAAACACAACACAAGGTTGAGCAGGGCAGTGCAGTCTCCACTATGCTATTTTTGTGTGGGGCACTGGAAGAGAAACCCCCAAGGCCCACTCCCTTCTTTCTCATGGCCTCAAGGCTACTGGTACCACCTGGGCAGGTAAAGGAGTTCTGCAGTACACCTATCTTCTCACATGGGGCTTGGGGAGGTGGAGACAGGGGACCACCAGCTCCTCTCACACCACCAACCTGGCAGGGGCCCCACCCCACTGAGGAATGTGTGCATGAGCAGAGGGAGGCCTCCACACCAGGGGCTCCTGGTCAGGCCCGTCTCTGGCAGTACTCTCTGGCAGACAGTGCGTAAAAATAAAATGAAAACAAAGCCCAGTGCTTGGGCGCTGGCTGAAAAGAACTGCTAGATCACCAGACCAAGTACATAACAGCACGGAGAAGCAGAGCACATCCTGCTCTGGACTGCATGTTAGTACCAGAGCATTGAAGGAGGGGGCCCCCCTCCCCAGCCCTAGCCTGTGATAGGACCTCACTGGGACCCTTTTATCAGGAGAAAAAATGAGGTATAAGGGCTCTGCCCCTTCTAGTCTAGCTTTCCTCCCATCAAGCCAGGGAGGCAGGGGAATAAGGGTGCACCAAAAGTTGAAAACCAGTGCTGAAAATAATGTGCAACAGATGGGCAAGATGGGGGCAGGTAGCACGGCCAGAGTCCAGGCTTCCACCACAGGCCAAACTTCGAAGATTCTGGTCTGGTAGACCACATCTCCCAATTTTTGGCAAAAACATGGTCATCGGGAGACAAGGACGAGAGGCTAAGAACAGATCAGTGACTTTGGTATGAGGGAGACATGTCCTGACAGCACCTCTTACCTACTGTCTTGAAGCCCCAAATCACCAAGAAACTGCCATAGCCAAGAACTCTCCTGCTTCTTCAAGCTATTTGGTTCTCTGAGGGGGGAGAGTAAGGTAGGTCTTGGAGGAGGCAAGAACATAGGAAAAGGGAAATATCCCCAATTATTCCCTAAAGCAGTCTCCCAGAGCCCAGGAAAGGGCTACTGGAAGGATGGGAAGAGACCCCAACTCCTCCGACTAGAAATTTTAACACTTGACTCCAAAAACTAAGGCTGGAGCTGTAGGGCTAGGTAGAAGCTTTAGGCACAGGTAGCGGGGCGTCCAGCATCTGCAGAGGGGACACCTCTGGCCAGCCACATCTTCCTCCCACCTCTTTCTCTTGCAGTCATACCCCCTAAGCCTCCAGAGAGCCACAAAAAAAATGGCTCTACTTGGCAGGACTTTGGTTTCCTGGATCTCTGTAGATCTCAACAGGTAAGTTTCCAGAAAAGTGAGCAATCCAGGCTCTTCTGCCTGCCCACCTCCTTTTGTCCCCAAGAATCCTCATGTTTCCACCCCACGGGATGGGAAGCCAGTGGAAACAAGGACCAAGAGCCAGACACGGAAACAATCACCCTGGAAGAGCAGGGAAGGACATGTGCGCTTCCCTGGGCCACTCCACCAGCATCACCCATCATTAGCAGCCACCAGTTGCCCCATGCCCTCTCGGATATAGACGGACTGAATCTCCTTGGTCTTGAGGCAGAGGTCGCAGGCCCAGACAGCAGAGGCCTCGGTGGTCAGCAGTCCATAGGCGCTCTCGGTCATGCCCGTGCACTCTCGGTGGAACCACTTCTGGCAAGAGGCCTCACACAGAATGGCGTCCTGGTCGTCATTCACCTCACTCCGACAGGCACCACATGGGTACACCAGGCCTGGTGGGGGCTGGGGCCCTGAGCCCCCACCTGCTTTGCCAGGGGGTGCCAGGCTATTGCCATCTGGAGTGCCCCCACCCCGCCCACTGCTGTTCGGAGGAAAACTAGGCTGATTCCCATTAACAGCAGCAGCCGGGGAACCTGAGTGGGGCTCCTGGGGAAAAGCAGTCGGAGCAGGTGGATTCAAGGGCTTCCCTCCATCCTCACCACCAGGGCCAGGAAAGCCAGGGTCAGGACCAGGGAAAGGACTGGTGTTGGGGGGCAGGCTGGGGAGCCCCTGTCCAGGTCTCTGGAGAGAAGGTCCAAAAGGTGCCCCTGGTTGAGCAAAGCGTTGGGGGAGAGCAGGCGGGCCGAGCTCCCCTCTGGGAGGTTGTCCCATGGTGGGTGAAATCATGGGGCCAAATCCTCCCACTGGGCCAGGCATCATCTGCCCACCAGGAGGACTAAAGTTTTGACCCAGAGGCTGGTTGAAGGGTTGGCTGGGAAAGTTCATGTTGCCTGGTGGTGGGTAGCCAGGACCCTGGGGGGGCATGTTGAAAGCAGGGCCCATAGGGTTAGGAGGGAAAGGAGGGGGTTGTCGACGAAGAGGCTGGGGACCCCCACCACCCCCAGTGCCATAGCCTGGGGGTACCTGGCCTGCCATGCCCCCTTGTACACGGAAGCCTCCAAAGGGCACAGGACTGCCAAGGAATGGAGGGGCTGCGCCCCCCACCTTAGGTGCTCCGAAGTCATCCTCAAAAGGATTGGATGCCACCAGGTGATCCACCATGGGAGTTGGGGGTGGTGCAAACTCCGTCAGATGCGAGTATGCAGGGCCCTAGTGGGGAACAGATGAGAGAGGAAAGATCACGGAGGGGTGAGCAGAGCTAAACCAAGAGAGCACCAGAGACATAACACACATTTTAGAGACTGGTACTGGGTGGCTCAGAACTAAATCCAGATGGCCTTTAAAAAGGGACAGAGAAGAAGATAGAGAGAACCAGCAAAGTGCACTAATTCTGCAGCATTTTGAAAACAGGCAGAACTACACTGGAATCCCAGCTCTGACAATGAATAACCTCAAACTCCCAGAGTAGAGATTCTGTTGTTTTTAAACCTCAGTTTTCCCATCAGTAAAACAGGGACAACACCTATCTCCCAACGTCCTTGAAGCACTTTAGCACAATCCCTGGCACTGAGAAAAGGCTAAGTAGTCAGTGCTATCATTATGAGGCAACCAAGAAAGGAGAAATGGGGGGGATTCTAAATCTGACTGATAAGATCTTTTGTCAAAGTCCAAAACATGTGGAAAAGGGGAACAAAATTTTTGGTCAAATCATCTCCTTCTACCCTCTCCACTCCCACAATTAGTTGTGAGGTTGAAGGCAAGGATCAGAAACAGCCATACAGACAACTAGCTTCCTCTCCTCCCAGCATCTCGTGCAAATACAAACTGAACTGGAGTGGCACAGTGGAGAGACCCCAGGGAGCTGCGAGGAATTCCCCCCACCGCCAACCAACCGCCAAGCACGACTCACCTGAGTATTTGACTTCCTTCGCTTCTTTTCTGGGCTCTTCATTTGCAGACCTGGAAGAGCAGCAAAAGGCAGACACAGACAAATTTCCCTGAGGATTTCCCAACCACCTTCCTCCCTGCCATGGTCTCCAAGGAATTCTTCTAATTTCAATATGCATTTGCTTACTTAACAAATATGACAATGTAAGGTGGAAAATAAAGTGCATGACCAAAGTGCAGCTACCTCTTCCTTTAAATGAGACATCCATCTCGTGACACCCTCAGACTCCCAAGCGACTCCTGAACCCCAGGTGCCTCCAAACCCTAGCATCTTCAACCTGACACCTGTCCCCGATCCCTGGGGGGCTTCAACCCGCCATGCTTTTCACCTGAACCTCTCAGCAGGCCTCTCAGCCTAAGGATCCCCGCCCGCTCGCCCCACCCGCAAACGTCCCTCCGAGGCCCCCAAGTCCTGGGCCTCTCCGGCCCCCAGCCCTCGCAGTGCGCTCACCGGCCTTGCCCTGCTTCCTCCCGGTGCTGGGCGGCGCAGGGGGCGGTGCGGGGCCGCCACCTCCCTCCAGCTTGTCCGGTGGGGGCGGCGCCGAAGCGGCCATGGAGTGGAGGACCCGGGTCAGCGGCGGCGGGGGACAGGCGCGCCCTTGGGTTGCACCATCGCCTGGCAGGGGGATCAGGGGCGGCGCAGGCCCCAGCGCTGCAGCAGCCCCAGGGTGCGGTGAGAGGGAGGTGCGGAGCCGAGCACCAACTGCGCGCTCGCCCCAGCCTCAGCGCCCGCCAGCCCGCCCGGGGCGGCAGCAACCGGAACCGGAACTCGGCCAGGCCGCTCCACTGAGTGCGACGCGGAGGGGAGCGAGGACGGGAGGGCTCACAGCCGCCCCTGGTCCCGCGAGGGGTGGGGGGAGAGCCGGGCCGCCGTCCCGCCCCGGGGCAGAAGGCCGTTAGCGCGGGAGAGCGGCAGGTACCAGTTCACTTAGGGGCGGCGGGAGCCCCGACCCCGGACCGTACCATCCCAGCCCAGGACCGACGTGGAGGGGCGCGCGCGGAAGGGGGCGCGCGCCCGGGAGGCCGGGAACCGGGGGTTCGGTAACGGACAGCTGGGCCTGGACCCCGCCTGGCCTTCTCTGCAGACACGGTCATCCCAACAGGAAGATGGCCCAAGCGCCCCACTCTGCCTCCCGTGCCCCGCTAAAGCCCCAGCTGCCCTCCGGCTGCCGCCAGCCCGAACTCGACCTGAGCGAGGCCAGGTGCCTCCGGCCGCCACGGACTGACTGAGGGGAACAATAGGCAGCGACAGGACTAAGAGGCCGAGGTAGAAGAAATATGAACTTTAATGAAGATTATTTCCCTTTGGTATAAGTGAGACCCGTGAAAACATCGAAACAAAAGAAAAAGGGCATTCAAGGATTAAGACAGTCAACTCTCCCTTATCCGTAAGGCTTAAAGACAGAGTAGAGCCGGCTCCTCTGTCGCTGTGGCCACACCAAACCTAGCACAGGCCTCGCCCCAAAGAAGGTATTCAGCAACTGCAGGTCTCTTGTTTCCCCGTGTGAAACTAACAAGCATTCAGCCAAAACTGCCGCCCCAGCATCAGGCCCAAGGTTTTCTAGCCTAACTCATAATCAACTTCTCTTGACCTCAGGTCTGTTGTAAAAGATAATGCTGCCAGACCCAAGTGCTTCAAAGGCTGGAGTGCAGAAAATGCAAGTAGTTGTAAAAGGGCTTTGAAAAATCAGAGGTGATGTATAAATGGAATCAACTATTACCATTTTGTGCTCACGAATAAGCCATGGAAAACAAATTAGGAAACTCAATCTACAGCCCTAAAACATATGCATATAAAACAATAAATGCAGTTCCAAATCTACTGATGGTATCTGGGGATTGTCTACTGCTGTAGAGTCTCAAGGCCTCTGTTCCAGCCACCACAAAATTCACCTGGGGGTCAACAGTTCAGGAGGCCCCAATGTAGTCACCCACACCCCCCAGCACCCCAATAGGGGGAGGCAGGATGGAGACTACAGGAGGAAGGGCTGCACTTTGGCTGTAGAGTATAACATGCATGCAATGTGGGAGGGGTGGGGCTTATGAAATGTATATACAGACCCCTGGGGTGAGGGGTCCCGGCCAGGGAGGCACTGAGCAAGAAAGGGGGTCCATCTCCCCCCTGGCCGGGAGGGGGCCTCCAAGGCAAGCCTCTAAAGGTTGCATATCCCCAGAGAGAAGGACCAGCTGCCACTCCTGCCTTTGTTCTTCCAACCTAAACTGGCGGGGATGCTGAACAAGGAGAGAACAGGGTCCAGAAACCAAGAAGGTGTCAGCACCCCTATCCTTGACCTCAGGAGCCTGAGAACTCTTTGCATAAAATATCTTCAGACCTAGAAGATGGTCAAAGGCACAAAGTTTAAACATTGGGAGGGAAGATTGTTGAGAGGAGACTGGGGTACCCTGAGCCCTGGGGTAGACCCATCGTGTAATTCATTCCCCCTTCCCTGGAAGGACAACTGTTTCATTGGGTCTATCACCACAGGACATTTTCCATTGCAAGGAGGCACCCTGCCCAGGCCTCAAGCACCCACCTTCTGGGGGAAGGGGGTATCATGTTGGCACAGGAAAGGCCCAGGAAAGGGGGCCACTCTCTACAATAATACTTTGGTGAGGTTTGGAGAGAAGCAGAATCCTACCCCAGACACCTGACTGAAACCCTCTCACTCAGCTGGATGCTGAAAACCGTGCCCACACTATTCCCCCAGCAACTACACAAGACCACACCCACACCTCCTCCCAGGGAGGTCCTGAGTGAGAAACAGGCAGAGAGGTGGAAGGGCATCTTCTGGGAGAGGTCACAGTTTCCGCTCCACAGGCTGCTGTAGACATAGTTCGCTGCCCGCAGAGATGATGGGCAAGTGATTGTCCATGTGGTAGCTGATGAGGTGACTGACACTCTCAAAGCGATGATCCTTAGTCCGAACCTGGAAAGTAAAAAGAGTGTCACTCAGGTGAAGAGTCAAGTAAGACCTCCACCCCCAAGGTCAAAGAACCTGGAACATTCAAGACGGTTGATGAAGGAGAAAAAGACATCAGGGTAGAAGAGCTATCTGTTCTGACCCAGGCTTCCCTACTCTGAGAAGTCAGAGTAGCTACGGGGATGGGCAGATAAGTGAGCTGGGAAAAGGCAGAGAGGATGCAACCCAAAAATCATGATGCTAAGGAATCTCTACTCCTTTGACCTGTAAGAAGGCAGCATGTCTCAGAGGGGGACACCAAGTGCAAAAAAATTGGGAAGGGAGGGCAAGATTACTGCGGAGAAGAGCCCAAAGTGATGAGGACCAGTCGGGCAGTGCAGAGGAGAAAAGCCACTGTGCTGAGTGCTGTGCCTGGAGAAGCTGGGGAAGCCCAGCTCCTGCAGGAGAGACTCAGGAGTTTCTAGCCTCTATTCAATTTGACTGACACGGAGCATCACCTCTCTCCAGAACCATTCCCTCCAATGCCATCTGCTCTGAATACCTCTTGCTCTGATGGAAATTAAGATCTGGCGATTTGAGGACTAGCTAGAACTGCAGGGAACACAGCTCAGGTTCAGCGATACAAGAACTACCCTACATCACTGGAGGGGGATGTCAGAGAAGGAGAGGCTCCAATGGCAGTGCCCAGCGGGGAGATCTAGTGAGCAACGAGGGAAGGAAGGTGCTGGACTTCCCCTCTGCCACTCCCACCCAAACCCCTGCCACACTCACCACACCCTCAGGGTCCACCAGGAGCAGGTGCTTGGGCTGCCCACTCTGCAAGCCGGTAAGCACGTACTGGCCAGGTGTAGTCGTGCTTTCCCGCACCAGAAAGTCCCCATTGAGCTGCAGCAGGGCCTCTGCCTCTCGCCGGTTCAGCTTCCCATGGAACCAGGGCTCCCCTCGGAGCTGCTCAGCCATGGCCACCAACTGTGCAGGTGGAGGCACCCGAAGGGCATCTTCAAAGGGCTCTAGGGGTGCAGAGACAGGGCTAGGAGAGGCAGCTGGCACAATACATGCCCAAGACCCAGACCTTCAGGGAGGGGACGCCAATAAAGAAAGAACAGAAAGGCAGGACAAGAGAAGCCAAGTGGGAAGACAGAGATGCAGGAAGGAGAGAGGAGCACTCACTCATGTCAAAGAGGTCTCGGGGTGCACTGCCATTAATGGCAGGATTGGGGGGCCCAGCCCCAGCCCCAGCCTGCCGGGCCTTGTCTAGGTTCTGGACGTTGACATAGGAAGGGTCGTCAAAGAGCTCTCTGCCTGCTGAGGAAAGGGAAGCTTTACAGTGACCCCAGGCCTGCTTCCTGGACTGGATTCACCCTTTTCAGCTCTCTTCATACCTGGGCAGGGTAGTGGAGGTGGCACCTGTTTGCGAACTTCTGGGTCTCCCCCAACAGGCTGCCCCACCGGCTGCAGGGACAAAACCGAGGTAAAATCAGAGACCCTAACCAGACACTCCCAACCTGGGCCCCGCCCACCTCCATTCCAGCAACTTACCAGCGTAGCTCCTAGGTGGTTGGCCGTCTGGGCATTTCGCGGAGTGGGTCGAGCAGCCCCCAGTGGGGGCCCTTCCCGAAGCCTCATATCTACCACCCCCCCAAGAGGAGGTTCCTTCCCCGGGAAGTCATTATAGTACTGGTGGTCAGATGGCTCTTCCTCCTCCTCATCCCAAGCTGAGCCATCAAAGCCAGCCATCCTGAGAGAGACAGGAGAGTGAAAAGTGGGGTGGGGGGAGGGAGGGGAACAGAATAGTGATCATGTATTGGGGGTTTCCTCTAGGGAAAGGTGAGGCTGGTGTTTTTTGTTTGTTTTTAAAAGATTTATTTTTGTTTACTGATGCACACAAAAACCAGGGTATAGGCCAGAGGTGCGGGGGTAAGTGAGAAAATTCACCAGAAACAGAGTGGGGAGCAGAGCAGGCAGATCTATTAAAATACACTGCTGAGGGGAGCAGCGGGTGAAAAAGGAGAGGTCTGCTGTGCCATGTAGGTCAGCTTCCTGGCTGGGGATCGAACTCATGCTGAAGTGGCTGGCGACAGCTTGAGAGTGCTGAGACTTAACCCTGCGCCATCAGGGAGGCCCAAGGCTGGTCTTTTATAGACATAAATCATTTCATTCTAGCAAGTCTGTAAGGTAAGGTCCTTCCCCAATCTTATAGATAAGACAGAGGTGAAAAGATTAGCCCAAGGTTTCACAAGTAAAAGGAGGTGTAGCTGAGACGTAAATTGAGATGACTTTAAAGTTCATACCCTTGATCACTAAACTGTACCCCGAGAGATGGAAAGCACTAAGTCACAGGGAAGACGATGCTCTGGGACATTTTAATCTATAAATGCTCAGTACCTACTGGTCTGAGGTGGGAAAGGTAGGCATCTAAGGAAAGAGACATCCTCCCTCATCCAGGTTCTTGATGACTTGCAGGGGCAGGAAAATGAAGAGCTAAGGATGCAGAAATTGGCAAAAAAGCGGAATAGGCTAGAAAAAGAGGCGACTAGGAAGAAAATGCAGCCAGTAAGGGAAGAACTGAGGAATGGGGGACCAGAACGAGAGCTCCCACACAAACAAGCGGAAGAGTGGGCCCTGAAGCAGGCAGGGCCTCAAACAACTTTGTAATGGCCACAGGAAATTTAAGAATAGCAGGAAGCAGGAAGCAGGGGCACACAGGTCATTTTCTTCCCTCAACTTTTCTGAGTTCAAGTGTGAGAAGAACACAGCTACTTTCCCAATTCCAGTCTGGGGTCCAAGAGCTGCTTACACTCTCCTCAGCCACTCACCTGTCATGGGGGGTGACCAACTTGGGCGGGTTCCTGAGGTATTGTTTGAAACGCAACTCGAAGGCCTGGCCAATGGTGCTGATGACGTCCTGGGCAAGCCCTTCGGGACACTCCAGGATGTGGCAGGCTGGGGGTACAGCAGAGGATGTCAGTGATCTCTGAGGAGGGCTTGCTGGGGGGAGGTGCGAACAGGGACCTTTGTCCTCCTCGGTAGGAGCCCCTGCTTAGCTCCCCAAGTCCTGGCTCACCTGCCTCACGGACAGTCGGCCCACCCCGTGCTCCCCACCACGCCTCACCTCTCTGATTCACCGGGTCTTTGGCAACATAGGCGACATACTCAGCTGTGTCCTGGGATGGACAGAGTCAGAAGAGGCTAGTTAGCTAAATTTTATAGCCCTACTGCATACCTGACACCTAAAACTTTTCAGGTACCACCTCAATCCTAGCACACCCACTTCTCTAGCTAGTGACTTCCCAATCCTCTAGCCCCTTACTCTCCCCTCCCACTACCTCTGCTCTGTTCCCCAACTCACCGGGTCCCCGCCGGACGCAAAGGAGATAGATTGCATGTGGTGGTTGGCAATGATCTGAAGGTTAGATAGGTCAGAGAAGGGAATTAAACATGAGTCAGGAAGCCTCACGGTGCCATCCAAATGCCCCCCAACCCAAGCCCAAGACTGTAGAGCCCCAGTCTCATCCTTTCAGCTTCTTCTCTCATGTCCTCCTAATTTCTTCCTTCCCTCCTGTCCTACTGCACCCAAGTCCTCCCTGCTAGTTTATTGCCCTCAACCTCGTGCCCATTTGGCCCTGCCATCAGTATTTCTGGTCCCCCTGCCCAACTCCACCAACCTGTTTGCAGTCTGCGGCCATGAGGTTGAGGCTGCTGGTGGAGACAGTGAGAGTGATTGGCATTCCAGCAAATTTCAGGTTACTTCTCCCCAAAATGGAGCTGAGCGGACGGCCACAGGGCTAGGGAAGAGCCCAAGGGTCTCAGAAGCTGGGTTCCCAACACTGGGTACCCACCACTTTCCTGCCTCCTGGCCTTCTTCCCACATGCCCCATGCTTGCCTTCCCCCTGCTCCTCCACATCTCCCAGCAGCAGCCCTGACCCCATGGACCCCGGGTACCTTTCTCTTCCTTATCGCCCCCTTAGCAGCCTCACACACCAGACTGATGGCCTCCCTGGGGAAAGAGGAGTATTCAGGCCCATAGCCTACCTCCCACTCAGCTGGGGGAGGGGAAGGCCAGGCCAGACATGCGGGGCACTCCATGCTCTTTGTCATGGTGGATTGAATTAAGGGCCTTTAATATTTGATGACACTGAGAGGCCGCTTCCTGGCTGATTGGGTTAGAGCCTCAATGGGTACAGCCCCACCCCCTTCCAACTACCAAATGTCCCATTCCCTTCCCAAAGGCAGCAGCAACCTCCCATTTACCCCATTTTCTACTCAAGCTCCAGTCACCAGCTGCCTCCATCACCTCCCCCACAGCTCCCAAGGCTGAATAAGGAGGCTCCAGGTCAGAGTTGCCTCTTTTCATTCAGACTTAGACTTTCTCCCCAAACTTTCTTTCAATGCCCTACACCACCCAAAGATAAGCCATCAGGAGCACTACCACGGAGTGATCATCCAGCTGCTCTGCCTCCCCTCATTAATCCCAGGAATGCCACCCTTCGCCCCCCCCACTAACCTGGTGACCTGTGTCCGGGTGTTGAAGTCCAGGGCACGCATTGACTGCAGGACCTCCACACAGCCCATATACTGTGGGGATAAATGGAAGGGTAACAAGTCAGCTGCCTCCCCACAGCGCCTCCCCAAGGGCCCCTGGATTTCCCCCTGCATGGTCCCTAAGTGAAGTCAGGATAAAGTTCTGCCCACTGCCCATGATACATCCCGCAAGGTACAGTAGGTAACAAGGAGAGAAGGAAAGGGCAAGCGAGGAAAAGGACCTCATGCATCTGGGGAGAATGTGGAGGGGATTGACAGGCATTGGGTGGCATGGAGTGACACCCCCAGAAGGGGAGGAGACAAGAGACTTACGGGAGCCCAAGCATGCTGTGTGTGTGTGTGTGTGTGTGTGTGTGTGTGTGTGTGTGTGAGAGAGAGAGAGAGAGAGAGAGAGAGAGAGAGAGAGAGAGAGAGAGAGAAGAGTCACTCATTCCCACATTTCCTAAGGGCCGCTGTGCTGCTGTGCTGCCCATTGTGCTAATAAGCAAGGCAGGGTGGAGGTGGGGAGCCATAAGGAAAGGGGCCCAGGAAGAGATGGAAGGGAAGGGGCCACAGATTCAGGGGCAAGGAAAGGTTTAAGAAACAGGATGCTGAATGAGTTACTAGGGAAGAGCAGGAAAAAAGAGACTCCAGCAAAGCTGGAGGAGTAGAGGTACTAGGGCATCTGGGAGAGAGTAGGAGGGAGGATGTTCACTCACCCGAACCAAGTAGGAAACCCCGGGTCCCATGACTTTGTCGTTGGGATGCAGCCAGCCCCGCGTGGGCTTATTGACAAAGCTCCCGTGGCGGGTCCACTCCTCGCCCCCCAGTTGGCCCCCTTCCACCCGAGTCCTGCGCCCGCCGCCTCCACTCAGCTTGTTCATGTCCTGGAGGAGGGGCAGGGGGCCTGAGTCCGGCATGGCTGCTCCTTCGATCCCCACCCCATCCTCAGCTGCCCTTCCTGTCTCCCCTTTCGGGCCCAGGCGCCCCCCAGCCGGGTTGGCTAGCTTCAGGTTGCTCATCCGGGGGAAGAAGGAGCACAAGGTGGTGGGACTGTCGTCCCCAGGCAGAGGTGGCAAGATGGGCCCCAGGGACGAAGCTGAAGGGGAAGGTAGCTCCTCCGGTGGAGTGCACCCTGAAGCCCCCTCCTCCAGCGATGACAGAGACTCATTCCGGAGTGGGTTGTATTTGGGCTTGGGGGGCAGGAGATCCATGGCTGGAGTGAGAAGGAGACTGCTGCCCAGCCTGGCCCCCCTGCCAGTCTGAGGGCAAGGGGGCCAGGCAGGGGGCATCCCCAGGCCCTTAGCCTAATTTGACCGCCAAGGCCCAAGAATCTTGGGGATTCTGGGGAGGGAGCTGGACAAGTGGTTCCCACTCCCCCAGCTCAGGCCCAGACAGTTCCAGGACCCATCCCCGCCCAGCGTGGAGCCTCTTCTCTGGCTGAGAGGAGAACAGGCAGGACTAGAGCTGCCTGGCTCCTCCCCAGGGGCGGGGAGCTAAAGGGAGAGACCAATGGTGAAGACAGTGCTGACTCACAGGCTCAGAGGGGCTGAGTCCCCACCTCTGCCCCAACACCGAACTCTAGCAGGGGTGGAGCCTATCCACCCCACCCCCGCCCCAGCCCCAATATAAACAGCTAGTGATCCAGGAAGGAGAAAAGTGGGCGTGGGAGGGAGGGACAGAAATGGGAAGGAAAGGAGAGTGATAAGAGGAGGACTGGATCAATCCAAACCGGATATGGGCAGGCCAAAGGGAGCAGGAAGCTGAAGGAGGGTAGGGGGGAATAAGGGAGGAAACAGAGGCAGCTGGGGATGGAGGATCCCTGAGCTCAGCATTTCCCTTCCAGTCCTAGTTGAATACTCAAATTCCCCCATTCTCCAGCCCCAGCCACCACACCCCCACTACCAAAGGGTGAGGTGTTAGCCTCAGGGAATCTGGGCCATTAGCATCCTCAGCTACAACAGCTGTGGACTACAGCTAAAGAAATGGGGAAAGGAAGTGGTCCAGTGGATGCAGAGAAAAGCCAAGGAAAAGGCTGGTCAAGTAAGGGGAATACAGTCCAACCTGGATGGTGCATCAGGGAGCCATTAGGCAGAAGCTGAAGCTGCAGAAGCCTTATCCTCTACACATGGCATCAGCCACACCAAGAACAATGGATATGGCCAAGCACTGTTCTGTCCCCCTGACCATGCACCTAGTTAGCAAAGTAAGCTGTCAAGGGTAGAAAGGGAGGGCCAGGATGCTAACACTAAGTCAATTCTCTGGATCTGCCAAGTAGGCTCACACCCCCCTCCTCTTGCTGAGTGACTGGGGAGAGAACAGTGGCCACCCCAGAGCAAGGGGTGGAATCCGGCTAGAGGAACGGGGACAGTGAAACAGTTCTTCCAGAAAAGTGAAGGATATAGGCCATGAAAGACTAGAGGAGGTAGGAGACAAATCCATGTGAAGTACAGGAAAAAGGGGTGCCAGAACATGGACTGAGGCTGGACATAGTAAACAGTTCCAAACCCATTCCTTCCACCCACAGATTCCTGCCAAGGCTCTGCTTGATAAAGCCACAGAAGATAGAAAAAAGTGACCAAAAAAGTTGTAAAAGACACATACATCCCCACACCCCCCTGGGAATTACCCTATCCTTAGACTTACCCTATTCTTCAGAGACTAAGAAGATGCAAATAACCATTATGATCACAATGATTAACAAAACCAGCACTTAAAACTGGCTAAATAAATTCTTTTACTTCTTCTTAATTCTCATCCCAGGAGAGCTTTGTCACTCTGTTGGGCAAGAAAGGATGGCTGAACAAACTCCACAGATAGGTTTCTACGGACCCCACCTCAGACCAGAGAGATCCAAGACAACTAAGACTACAAATCCCATGCTGCCATCATCACCAAAGGGAAGCTGTTGGGAACTGAGGGTGGAGTTAGGCAGCCATGTTTGGTATATAACCAGACATGTGGGCTTTGGGGTTTTCTTGGCTCTTCGCAGGGTTTTGGTGCGCCATTGGCATTCTAGCTCAGCAGAACTGGTAGGACGCATTCACCAATTTATTCTTTCTTTTTTCTCTTGAGTTTTTTTTTTAATTTCCCCTCCTTTTGTAAATAAACCCTTTATTATTAATTTTATTGCATGTGCCTGTAATTGAGTCTTATTAAAAGCCCCTTTTAAGCGCATGGGTGAGGACCCACAGTCAGGCACCCCATTTTATATTGGGCCTGCCCTGTAGCAACTCCCTCCATACACCGTATCACTGCTTCCTAAGGCCTTAGCTCTCAGGCACAGAGGATGAGAGGATCCTGCAGCAGCCTCACGTCCGCGACACACACCAGGATGTCATCTTTAGAGATGGGCCTTCAGTGGAAGCCTGCAGAATCCAGAGGCAGGGAATGACCAACAGATGTAGACATTTGGAAGCAAGAGGAAGTAGAACTGCATAGAAAGAAAGGACACCACCTACAGGTGACTGGGTGTTGAGGGGAGGCTGCATGTGACTTCTCAGCCCTGCAGGGAGGAGGCAAGAACAGCAGGAAGTAGCAGGAAATGGCAAAAGCCTCAGGAATGTTTCCCAAAAGGCAGGCTGGGCAAGTGGAATCAGGGGGAATGATGCCCAGAGGAAAAGTCTGGTTAGGGGGAGGGGAAAAGCCAGAGGAGTGCTGGGGGCTAAAAAAGGCCATTAAAAAATTAAAAAAACAGAAAGGCACTAGCTTACACCCATTCCAAGTCACCATTTTCTGGTGGTAGAAAACTTTTGCTCCCATCGCACGCACATGTCACACACTAACAAATTCATGGCCTTACCACCTCTCAAGGGACAGGTATGAGACGTAACAGTTGTTTCTGGGGTATAGTCGATCCTGGGAAAGGAACCTCCGGGAGTGTGGCTGGGAATCTATGAGCAAGTCTTTCTCCCACTTTCGTGCCAAATCCCAAATCCAGCCCGCTTCTGGTAAGTCCACCCTTAGAAAAGGATAAAGGGGAGGAGAGGGGCTGCCTCTTATCTCTCATTCCTCAGGGCCAGAGCTGGGACTTTGACTTCCCAACCCGTGGAGCACCAGAGCTCAGGAAAATTGGGTCCAGAACCCAAAAGAGAAAAAAGAACAGAAAACTGTAAGTAGGTGCACTTTACGGGATTGAAGACAAATTTCCGAGGCGAAGACCTGAGTCCGCGAGGGATAAAACTCCTGGCGGGGTGGGGGGTTGGGGGTTGGGGGGTGTGGTCCCCAGGACGCGTGCGTCAGACACTTCTAGGCGAGGCTTCTGAACAATCAGACGTGGACTAAGGAAGGGGCGGGGTCCCGGTAGAGGCGTGGCTTCACAAATTCGAATCGTTGTTTGAGGGGCAGGGCTTTCCCTGTGGGAGACAGGCTTTTTCATAGTCGAGAGTTAGCGGAGAGTTGTCGCGAGTAAGCGGGATTTCGGAGCCTTGGTAGAACTAACATAGGATTTCCAGTAGTAGAGCTTGGAAGCATGTCTGTGGGTGGGACTTTCAGGAAAGCTAGGCAAGAGGGTGGGGTCGAGGACCATAAATAAAAAACAAGTGGGGGTTCGGGGAGCCCCTGAAGTTGGGAGGTGGGACTTCCGGAGAGGGGTCTCAGGAGGCGGGACTTTTAAGTGAAGACCGGAAGTAGGGTCCCAGGAGAGGGGTTCCGGGGTGAAGGAGTGGATCACCTAAGGGGAAAAAAAGCCCAACTCACCAGGGCCTCATGGAGTCTCCGCACCGCAACGCGGGCCGATTTGGTTCCGGATCACGTCACTGCCTCCTTAGGTCGCTGCTCCAACTTTCTCCTCGGGCCCAGCCTCCCTGGAGAAACTTTATTGCACTCACTTCCGGCCTCACTAACCCCTGACCCTCTACCTCACCGTCCCTCCTTCCCCCCGGCCCATTTTCCCTAATCAGCCAGTGGCAGCGCGAGAATGCGCACCGGAGCAGAGCTAACCAATTAGAGGCTAGTTTTTACCTACGCTCCTTCTTGAGAAACGTAAGAACTGCTCCCCAATGAGGGCTCGAGTTGCAGCAAATTTTAGCCAATCGGAGGCTTGAAGGAGGAGCTGTCCCGCCTTAAGCCAAAGGAACCAATAGAAAACGCGGGCGGCGTGTTTGAAGGCGAGGCCAAAGAGGGTGGGAGCGCGTGCTCCTGGGAGTTGCTTGGAGATTGGCGGTGCGGGGCCGACGGTGCTAAGAGAGTGATCATGTCGCACAAACAAATTTACTATTCGGACAAGTACGACGACGACGAGTTCGAGTACCGGTTAGTGCCGGCGCGGGGGCCGTAACGAGTTCGCGAGCTTTGACAAGTGAGGGCACGAGGAGTTATTAACTAGGACTGAAACTACAGAATCGGCGCAGGCGCGCAAGATAAACGAGAAGGGCGTGCTGTTGAGGGCGTAAGGCGCACGCGCGAAGGGTGGGCCGTGATTGTAAAAGAATAGTGAGTTTGGAGTAAAACTGGGGAGGAGGGGTTAGTGGGCATGGTTACAGTGTTTGCGTTGACCACCTTCACCCTAGCCGCCTGGTAAATCATTCTCCCAACTTTATTGAGCAAGTTGGACTTCTCTTCTTGAGACTGCTCATATTACAGCAACACCATAGAACCATCGAGCCTACTGGGAAAAGGTGACAGTGGTGGAGCTGGAATTTTCTGCGCGTTCTCGATGAGAGAAGAGTTCTGTGAAGTGTTGCTTATTAATTTGTGGAAAAGGGGCGTGGTGTGGTGTCCGGCTTGTTTTAGAAAATGGGTTCGAGGAATTGGAGTAGAGTGAAATTAGCCAGGATCTTTGAGAAAAGACTTAACACCTACCTAGTATGTTCCTATTTAGGAAACAATTAGAGTATGTGCATAGGTTTCAGGTGTTCTGCTAAAATACGGGGATAAGCCATTGTGCTTTCAACAAGTCTGGCAATATGTGGAAAATAATGACAGACTTAAGGTGGTAAATAGCTTAATAGAGATATGCACGATATGATGGGAGCACATAGGACTTGCCAAGAATGGTGAAGAACGGAATTCTGAGTTTGCATTTGATAACCCCTAAATCCATAATTCCAGCCTGGAGAATTTGGAAACACAAAGAATTATACAAATGCTGGCATCCACCAATCTGTATCAACTGCAGTACTTAAAACAATTCCCTAGTTAGTATCTTGTTTTCTCAGTTGAAGAAAATAAAACGCAAACTTGGTGCTCTTGTGTTTCTTCTCCAGTCTGGTGCAAGGCTCTGGAGAATTCGGTGTATGCTGATAAGTATCTAACCATCTTTATGCCCAGTTCTTGAGAAAATACCCCAGGCTTGGACCCAGTTGACTTTCTCTTCCCCAGCTGTTTTCCTGTACATCTGAACTAAGCTAACTAAAACAATAGGCTTATAACATATTTGTGAGGACAGGGAGAAGTCACTGCTTTCATTCCCTGGAAGATGTAAGTCTTGCCAATGGTATTTTAGTTTAAGAGAGGTTGTTTTGTCCAAGTTTTAAAACCAGACTTTGTGCTAGGGGCTTGTTGGAATGTAACCTACTTTCAGACATTAGATTTTCTTTGGGAAAATCCTGTTGCTGACACAGAAAGGGCTACATTTAATACATTTTCTTTGTACCTGATGAAGTCTAGATGGGTTAGCTTGATTCAAGTCAGAGTATTTTCTTTGCCCTGAAAGGAGACATATCTTTGGTTAGGAAGGCATGAAGTTTCCCAAAGGAATCTCATAGCACATCCTTTCAGAGGTAGGAAAATTAGATTCAGAATAGATCTTAAAGGATAATGCGTTTACATTTCATTCTTTGTGGTAGCTCTTCCACACAGCACGTCATAATAGGCCCTTTTCCACAAAATTACTTTTCTCCCTTCCTAACCAATCCTTTAGTTATTAACCATGTGTGCTGTGAGGCTCCCATTATATTGTTTTAGGGTAATCGGCTAGAAAACTAAGCTCCAGGAAGGCTGAGGCATTGTATCAACAGTGCCTGGAATTTATATGCTCGCTTTTGGGTTATTAATTTTTATTATTTTTTTAGTTTATTTAATTAGTTTATTAGTTTTTCATGTACTTTTGTGAGGATTTACGTAAGTTGGCCTTTATTCCCAGCTGCCGCTATCCCACAATAAGATTATATAAACTCCTTGACATCGGAAACTTGTTTCTCTTTCCTCTCGCTTCTTATACAAACACTTGTCTAACAGATACCTAGTACTGACACAAATTTCCCACCTCCTGTTTCTGTTACAGGCATGTCATGTTGCCCAAGGACATAGCCAAGCTGGTCCCTAAAACCCATTTGATGTCTGAATCTGAATGGAGGAATCTTGGTGTTCAGCAGAGTCAGGGATGGGTCCATTATATGATCCATGAACCAGGTCAGTGCAGTGGTGGAAGGCAGCTGCTTCACTGAGGGCAAAAGGGAATAAGATTGATAACCCAAAGAAATAGAGGGAAGTGGGAGTAGTTTACTGGGTTTCTCATATGACCAATCATCTGGAGAAATGGAGTGACCAAAATAAGAATACAAGTATCTGGAATGTTTAGAGACAGCCGCATACTGGGACACCTCCTTTAATCTCTAGTTAAGTCAGGCTTTTTTTTTTTTTTTTTAAGACCATGTATATATGGTAGTGGTTTTGGTCCCTGCTTCATGCTCCATCAGAAAACAAATTATTGGATGTGTTCCAAATAATCCGAGGAAAATATATTTCTTGATATGACACCAGACACCAAGCTGCCAGACAAAACTAATAAAGGGCACCCAGGGACTGTATAAACATAACAAAAGAATTGATATTAAGAATTCTGTCCTGGGCAGACAGACCAGACTTCTGGGTCTGCTTCTAAGGCCATATGCTTAGATTTTAATTTAGTTAAAATGATCTGAGTGGGTGATAGCTGGGAGGTGGGAGCGGGATACACTGTAGGTTGTGCATAGAATGGACTGGTGTGAGCTTGCCTCTTAGATTTCGCTCACTCTTTCAGAACCACACATCTTGCTGTTCCGGCGGCCTCTGCCCAAGAAGCCAAAGAAATGAAGCTGGGGAACCACTTTTCAGCCTCAAGCTTTTCACAGCTGTCCTCACTTACTAACATCTTTCTGATAACATTACTTTGCCTTGTTGTTTCTCACTTGATATTTAAAGGATGTTCAATACACTGTTTGAATGTACTGGTGACTGCTTTACTGCTGGAGCAGAACCAGCAGCACTACATCCCAGCCAGATGAGTGTTCTGGGCTACAGCCTCAGCTGAGTGTGACCCCATAAGCAATGGTGAGGAAGTATCTGAGATCAAAACCATGCTGTTACAGGGATTGTGTAAACTTGCTATTTTGTTTTTTCCTTCCAAGTGTAAGTATGGTGACTTATGTTTCATTGTGTTGGAAATTCCATTTTATTCAAGAAATCTGTTCCATGTTAAAAGCCTTGATTAAAGAGGAAGTTTTTATAATTGAAGTCTCTAATTATAATGATTTTCCCCTCCCCAATGAGCATCACATTCCATATCCTGGTCGAATTATATGCCCTTTGGTTAGATAATGAAGCTCAGCTTCTGCTGATAATGAGGCAACGCTTGGGTAACATTTCAACAGTCAGGTAATTGGTTTTTAATCTACTTTAAGCAAACTTGCCGTCAAATACCTACTGAAATATATTTTACTCCATTAGCCTGAGATAGAGATTATATGGGGACAACAACATCTCATCAAAATAAATTAACTATTTCCTCTAGTCAGGGATGGTGCTTTAATGTGATAAAATATGATATTTGAAAGGTACTGAGGATGAAGAGTAAAGGCTGTCAGCTAGAGACCGTTGGTATGCCCCACTTCCTGCCCAGCCTAAGACTCAAGCACACCTATGACCTGTTTGCTGTGCAAGTTGGTTGAAGGTATTTTCAGTGGTCCTCAACTTGACTGAGCATTGGAACTACCTGGTAGCTTTGAAAGTACCGATGTCCAAATTGTTCCTAGAAATGACTTAACTGATCAGAGGTGTGTCCTGGTTGTGGAGGGATACAGCGCTGTTACACAGGTAGTTACACAGAATTAACCTTAGAGAAAACAGGTGTAAACTGTAGCTGTTTGAGAGAACACTTTAAAGAGTATCATACCCTCTACACAGTAATATTGAGGAAACTAAATCTCCCCTCTTCTCCCTGTCTTCCATTTCTACTGAGAGCAATAGTTCTTTAAGTGTGGCCCCTGGACCTGCATTACCTGGAAACTCATGTAAATTCTTGGGCTCCACCTCTCCCTATGGTATCTGAAGCTGAGGGGTGAGTTTGTTTACCTTTTAAATAAGCTATCCAGGTGGTCCTGGTGCACATTCAAGCTTGAGAATCCACTGATTTGAAACTGAACCACAGCAGATTTTTTGAGTTTTATGTGGGGTGGGTCAAATATCACCATTACTAATAAAAATAATGGAGCATATGGCTTATGTCATTAGGCAAAGGGGACTTTTGTTTTGCCCTCCCTTTGTTTTTTTTAATTGAGCTGAGGTTCTTTTAGCTGAAATACAGGACTTACCACTTAAAAAAAAAAAATGCCTAGAAGCCTAGCTCTACCATTCACTTTGTTTCATGGTTGCTTGGTATCCCTTCAACTTTTCTGAGTCTGTTACCTATCTTTAAAATAGGCATGGTATTCAGGGTTTCCTTGGTGGTACAAGGGGTTAAGTCTCAGCACTATGAGCTATGAGCAGCCACTGCAGCACAAGTTCAATCCCCAGCCAGGGAGCTAACCCACACGGCACAGCAGACCTCTCCTGCCTCACCCACTGCTCCCTTCAGCAGTATATTTCAGTAGATCCACCTGTTCCACTTCCCACTCTGTCTTTGGTGAATCCTCTCACCCCTTCCCCCACACCTCTGGCCTACACCCCAGCTCTTGCATGCATAAATAAATCTTTGAGGAAATAAAAACAACGAGCATTGTATCTATATCATCTTAAAGGGGTTTTAGGAGTAAAATGAAGCCCACTGTGGTTCAGCATTCCTCCAAATGAAGAATGTTAGACCCATACTACAGAAAACAGACAAATCAGGGGCCTCCCTGGTGGTACAAGGGGTTAAGTCTCAGCACTATGAACTATGGGCAGCCACTGCAGCACTAGTTCGATCCCTGGCCGGGGAGCTTCCCACATGGCGCGACAGTCATCTCCTGTCTCGCATGCTGCACCCCTCAGCAGTGTATTTCAGTCGATCTGCCTGTTCTGCTCCCCACTGTGTCTCTGGTGAATCCTCTCACCAGCCCCCACACACACACATACAAACACACCTCTGGCCTACACCCCAGCTTGTATGCATAAATCTTTTAAAAAGAAGACAAATCACATCAGTGTGATACGAACTTACTAAGCAGGTCTCAGGACCCACACAAATCTCCTGAATTGGTTAGATTTAATCAGCATATGAAGAAGTTGCAAAGGCAACTGTATGGTAAATGGAAGTTACCAGGTTTTTCCCCTCTCCCACCATTTGTGTCTATGATCAATACCTGTGGTCTTAAAGAGTGCCTGGTGGTGGCACCTGGAGTATTGTCTGGGCGTGCATGAGTGGGCACACCTGAGCTGAGAGACTGAGCCTGTAAGGGCAGCAGCAGAGGACCAGGTAGCAGAGGACTGTGTGGCAGAGTGTAGTGGAAACCAGCAAAGAGACCACTAGAGAAGGCCACTCTGCCTTGCACCTGGTTATCTCACTACATATCATGTAGAAAGATCAGTAGAGGCCTGAAAATGCCACTGAGGACTCCAGGACTCCTTTACCCATCTGCCCCCATCATAGAAAATCTGCTCTGCCTTGCTGGCACTACAGCAACTGAAAGGGAACCTTGTGAGCTGGGATGAAGTGAGAATCCAAAGCGCTCCCTCTGCACTAACTTGAGCAAGACTAATCATGAAAGTGTTGTTTAAAATAAGCATCACAGGGGGCAAGCCTTTCTGTCAAAGTAATTAGCTTTATCGTTTATAGTAGAGACAAAGTTCCAAACACGCAATGCTCACCTCCAAGATCTTCCTACCTCACAGGCAATACTGCCGTTGTTCTTGGTGTTCTCTCAATTTATATATACCATCTAAAATCCCTTCTGACAGCAGTCGTAGCCCTGATCCCTAGCCAAGGATGAGTCATGGTTAACCAAAACGGATAGCAAATACATACAAGCATTTAATACAGAACGGAAATTAGGATGAAGTGTCACTTCCAGCGGCAGAAGCGGGAGACTGTCAAATAGGGGAGCACCACCAGCGCGGCTCCTTTCCGCCCCAGACCCGTATGCTCCAACCCTGGAACGAGAAGCCCCGCCCCCGTGAGCTGAGGGCCAGCCCCCGCGTTTCCGGGTGAAGGGTGTCCACGTGATTGTCTCCAATAACTACCCAGCACTGCTCCCGCCCTCTGGCTAAAGCTCTCGAGCGACAGCAGACTACACCAATAGATGTTTAGAGGTAGTCTGAGCGACGGCCAAAATGACCAATTAATATGAGGTAAGTGTAATTCTAAGGCGGGACTCTAAGTAAGGAAGCTGTCCCGGGACGTGAGGAAAGAAGAGAGAAAGACTCGGTGAAGGGGCAAAAGAGACAGGTGAGAATCTGGAAGAACTTGATGGCCTGAAGCATAGTAGCATTCAGGAATAGAAAGGGTGCGGAAGTCTGCAGAAAAAGACGTCTGAAATCTGGTCGGGGATGGAGGGAAGGAACGCATTTAAAGGGGCCAAGGCCCTGGACAAGAGACATTTCAAAGGACAGGTGCCCCCAAAGGGAATATTAAAGGAGCAGATACCCAAGATAGAGCAGACATCAGAGGAACCGAGCTTGGCAGACAGAATGCAACTAAAGTAGTAGGTGCGCGGGGGAGCAGGCGATTTTAAGGAGACTAGAACCAAACTATGAAGACATTATAAAAGGCATAGGCCAGGATTTGAGAACACGTTTATTAAAGATGCAGGGATAGAGGAGTTGCTTGTCAAGGGCTGGTTAAGAAAAATATTCACCCCTGCTCTTCCTTCATTGTCCTTTCTAAATTCAGGTACCCTGGATCCCAAACCCCCTGTTCCCAGGCTATAGTCCCCAGTGTCCTGTAGACCTGGCGGGACCTCCATGGTTTCGACCCCTATTTGGGGGTCTAGGTGGCTACTGGAGGGCCTTTCAGAGGTGCAAAGAAGGCAGAACCATGGCATCTAGGGCCTCTGAGCCTCTTCCAAGGCGCAGCGTGACTGCCGGCATCATCATTGTTGGAGATGAGATCCTCAAGGTGTGTCTGGGACAGAGGGAGGAGGGTGTGGCATTCTCCTATCCTAGTTCTCTTCAGAGAGGGTGACCAGGGTGGGAGCTACCTTCCTGCAGTAGGATCCTGGAGTGAGTGCAATATAATAGAGGAAAGTGACCCTCATTTTTTCAACTATGTTGAAACACTTGTAGCAGTTTGGTAGGGGGAGGAGGGGCTTTACAGAAATGACAGTGTCTAGCTGTAAAGAAGGTGTAGATGTGACTGTTACTTTAAGAGTTCATTCCAATCTATTTGGAAAATAACTCAAAGTACTCAACAGAATGGATAAGTGAGATGGAAGGAAACTGCTAGAAGGGAGATATCCCTTCCGCATGATCAGGGAGATCTTACCAGAGGACATGGTAGGCATCAGGTTCATCATAGTAAAGTTTTTTATTTGTTTTTATTTTATTTATGCATACAAGGATTGGGGTATAGGCCAGAGGTGGGGGGAGGAGAGAGGATTCGCCAGGGACAGACTGGGGAGCAGAACAGGTGGAACTACTGAGATACACTGCTGAGGGGAGCAGCAGGTAAGGCAGGAGAGGTCTGCTGTGCCGTGTAGGTCAGCTCCCTGGCCGGGGATCAAACTCATGCCGCAATGACTGGTGATAGCTTGGTAGCCCTGAGATTTTAACCCCTTGTGCCACCAGGGAGGCCCCTTGACCTCTCTTTTTGAGTGTTTATTAGGGCCTCGCAGTGTGCTTTTTTATCACTTGAATGGTTTTACTAGTTCTCACAACAACCCCAAGAGGTTGGTACTTATTTAATAAATCTCAGTTAATAGATTATGGACTGAAACTAAGAGAGGTTAAGAAACTTGCCCACGGTTACACAGGAAGGTTAGAGATGAAATTCCAACTAGATTTTTTTTTTTTTTTAAGATTTATTTACACATGCAAGCTGGGGTGTAGGCCAGAGGTTGGGGAGAGAATGAGAGGATTCACCAGAGACAGAGTGGGAAGCAGAACAGGCAGATCGACTGAAATACACTGCTGAGGGGAGCAGCATGTGAAACAGGAGAGGTCTGCTGCGCCATGTGGGAAGCTCCCTGGCTGGGTTTCGAACTCGTGCTTCAGTGGCTGCGGATAGTTTCATGGTGCTGAGGCTTAACCTGTTGTGCCACTAGGGAGGACCCCAACTAGATTCTTACTCCAGACTAACCCTTAACTACTAAATGCTCTGTAGAAATGTAGAAGGAGATGGAGATGAAAAAGAAGATTGGATACTCATCATAGTCTGATAGATAGCTTCAAATGTTCTGCAAAGGAATTTGAACTTTATACTGTGTCTGGTTGGAACCAACAAATAGCTTTTGAGCCCAGTAGTGATGCAATCACAATGAAAGTTAGGAAGGTTATTCAGGAGCTAGAGGTTGGGAGCCTGGCCAAGGGGCTGTCACCACTATCCAGGTGAAAGATGCCAAGGATCTGCTCGGTTGCAGTAGGGACAGAGAGAAGAGACATTTCAGGAGTATAGATGACAGGATGAAGGGCCTGACTAACTGTGGACAGTATCTGGGAATGCCAGTGACCAAAGTGACAACAGCCAGGGATACAGTGAAGATACCCCATAAGCACTTGAAGCTATGAGACAAAACTCTCAGGGTTGGTGAAGTGGGTAAGTTGTCTCCACTGAATTGATAATTGCATCCATAAGCACAGATAAGGTCAAGGTCAAAGTGTAGAGGAAGTCAAGGTGAATCACTTTATCCCTGACTCCATTCAAATGGTCTTTCCCACTCTTGTGCCCAGTCCAGACTTCTTGGCAGCCTGAGCTGGTGCCCCCAATAAAGCAGAGTACCCCGCCATCATGCAGATGATGCCCTTCATCCTCACAGCACTGAAACTCTCACCTTCCTCATCCCCAACTCCCCAGGGCCACACTCAGGACACCAACACCTACTTTCTGTGTCGGACACTGCGCTCTTTGGGGGTCCAGGTGTGCCGAGTCTCTGTTGTACCCGATAAGGTGGCCACCATTGCAGCTGAGGTCAACTCTTTCTCCAGCCGCTTTACTCACGTCCTCACAGCAGGGGGCATTGGCCCCACTCATGATGATGTGACCTTTGAGGCAGTAGCACAGGCCTTTGGAGATGAGCTCAAGCCGCACCCTGAGCTGGAAGCAGCCATCAAAGCCCTCGGAGGGAAGGGCTGGGAGAAGCTGTCGCTAGTGCCATCCTCCGCCCGCCTGCATTATGGCACAGATCCTCACACTGGCCACACCTTCAGATTCCCACTGGTCTCTGTCCGAAACGTCTACCTCTTCCCAGGTATCCCAGAGCTGCTACGGCGGGTGATGGAGGGCCTAAAGGGCCTGTTCCAAAACAAAGATGTTCAGTTCCACTTGCGAGAGCTATATGTGGCAGCTGACGAGGCCTCTATCGCCCCCATTCTGGCTGAGGCCCAGGCCCACTTTGGACGGAGGCTTGGTCTGGGTTCCTACCCCGATTGGGGTAGCAACTACTATAAGGTGAAGCTGACGCTGGACTCAGAAGAAGAAGAACCTGTGGAGGAGTGCCTGGCCTACCTGACTGCCCGTCTGCCCCAGGGGTCACTGGTCTCCTATGTGTCCAATGCTGTGGAGCTTGCCAGTGAAGCTGTATACAGACTCGCCGAATCAGGTAGGGATCCCCTGCTAAGGAGCAGGACACACCAGACCATTAGTGCCACCCAGGTCCCAGGAACACAAGAGCAATTGGCGCCTTCCTGCAAATGCAGGAGAAGGTCAAAGATAGCTACAGCTGATTCATTCATTCTTTCAATAAATACTGATTGCATGCCTCCTTTCACCAGCTCTGCTGCATGTCAGGGATAGCGCCTAAAAGGACAGATGTCTGTCCCACTCTTATGGACCACCAGCTTAACAGGAAAAATAGGCATTAAACAGGTAATCATGCAGGAGATGTCAGAGACAAAGCAGACACCAAGGCAGGGATCTGGGATCAGAAGAGGCTTCTCTGGGCAAGGGATAAGCTGAGTGATAAGGAGGATTTGGCCAGACCAGGAAGTAGGCAAGTACACAGAGTATGTGAGCCTGGAAAGAAGCAGGATGAAATTGAGGGGAATGGAAAGAAATCGGCACCTCAGAGGAAGAGGGAGGTGAGGTGTGCTAAGGGGCAGTCTACACGGCCCAGCAGGTGGCTCAAAACAGCCTGGCCTTTATCCCAGGAAGAGATCAAACACTAGGAAGACAAGAACATGAGGATGCTGTCTTGAAGGACGGTCAGAAAGGCACCGTGGCCCTGCTGCCTTTATGATCACATGTCTTGTCTAATGCCCTTCCATGCCCTCCTGGCAGGGTCTTCTCTGGGAGACAAGGTGGCAGGCGCCCTGCAGACCATTGAGACCTCCCTTGCTCGGTACAAGCTCACCCAGCTCTGTGTGGGCTTCAATGGGGGCAAGGACTGCACTGCTCTCCTGCACCTCTTCCATGCAGCTGTGCAGAGGTGAGCCCCCCCAGAGGCAAGGCCCTAGGATTTCTCTCTCTAGTTGCTTCTCCGGTGAAGGAAGGAAAGGGGGTGTCTGGGTGGAGTTGGGAGGGAGGTAATTGCGGTGACCTCTCACCATGTTTATTGAGCATCTGACACATGCCTGGCCCTGGAAATACATGTGCAGGCCACCCTCTCTGACCACAGGGAGGTAGGTCACAGTCCTGCTGGGTTGGTGGAATTTACATGTTGAAACAGAGGTGTATGCTCCAGACTAGAGAGGTGACAGATCAAAGCAGGCTTCCCAGAAGAAGTAGGTTCTGATGGATGAGAAAGACATGGAAAGGGGAGAGGGGGAGTGCATCCATCCCAAGGGCCAGTGAGAACAATGCAAGCTCTCAGAGCATTTCCCTGCCAGACCTAATGAGCCTGTGGATTCTTCCCCCTCCCTAGGAAATACCCTGATGCCCGAGACCCTCTCCAGATCCTGCATATCCGCAGCATTTCACCTTTCCCTGAACTGGAGCAGTTCCTACAGGATACCATCAAGAGGTACCCGGGGACCTGGAGATTGGGGCTTCAAAAGGGGTTTGGCAGGGCCCACTTCCTGACCGTCTCCTGGCTTCCTCCTCAGATATAATCTGCAGGTACTGGAGGCAGAAGGTGACATGAAGCAGGCCCTAAGTGAGCTGCAGACACAGCATCCCCAACTGGAAGCCGTCCTCATGGGTACCAGGCGCACCGACCCCTACTCCTGTAGCCTCTGTCCGTTCAGTCCCACTGACCCCGGCTGGCCATCCTTCATGCGCATCAACCCGCTGCTGGTAATGGCCAGGAGGATTTATTGCCTTCACTTTCATGTCCCCTGTTAGTCACTGCATCCTGGCTTGGGATAGGGGAGTTTGGAAACTGGGGCTTGGATGAAAGGGCCCCATATTCCAAGGAAGCCCATGCTATTTGTTCATTCAATCTTTGAACCACTAATTCAATAGCAGGCATTGTGCTTTCTTCCACGGATAGAACAAGAACTTAAGACTTTTGCTGTCCAAAATGGTAGCCACTGGCTACTTGTTTACTTATTTGTTTGTAAAATGAAATACAAATATTACTGAAAGCCACTGAATTACATGTTTTAAACTTTATGGTATGTGAATTGCATCTCAGTTTTTTAAATTAAATACAGCTAAGATTCAGTTCTTCAGTCGCATTCACCACATCTCAGGTGACCACTGTGTGAGGCAGCACAAAGGGAGAACAGTTCATTATCACTAGAAGGCTCTGGCTTACCCACACAGGATGAAGTCTTTCCCTTTCTCATTGCTTGGCCTATAAAGAGCAAGATGTACCAAGGAATTGGACAGCAGACCATCTCTCAGAGGCCATGGGGCAGAAGAGCCGGAGGGGGGGGGGGGGGGGGGCGGAGGGGGTAGGTGTGGGAGAGGGAATACTTGTAACACTTCTGTGACTCTGACCTTCCAGGACTGGACCTACAGAGACATCTGGGATTTTCTGCGCCAACTCTTTGTCCCATACTGTATCCTGTATGACCGAGGGTAAGGGTGCTGCAGGGCAGAGAACGGTGAGGGGGAGACACGAGGATGCTGGGATTGGGAGAGCCCGCCCCACCACATACTTGCCCTTCAGTCTCCCCACCTCCACTCTCTTGGCTCCAGGTACACATCCCTGGGAAGCCGGGAGAACACAATGCGTAACCCAGCCCTGAAGTGCTTGAGCCCTGGGGGACGTCCCACCTACCGGCCAGCCTACCTACTTGAAAATGAAGATGAGGAGCGCAACTCCCGCACGTGACCGCCCCCCTACTCCTATCCACTCCAGGAGGGAAGGGAGCTGTCCTGGAATTGTAACCTGTCAATAAACTGTCTCTCCTGGGCCTGTTGCTTTGTCTGTGTCTTCCTGCTCCAGGAGATGGGAGAAGCAAAAGTAGGCCAAGCTTGCCAGCTCTGAGCTAGTCCTGCTCACTCTACGAGGTCTGGGGTGGGACAGAACAGGCTGGAAAGGAGCTCTCAGGGCTGATTCTCAAGGCCAACCTCAGCAGGAGCATACCAGGGTGCAGAAGGGAGCTGATATAGCCACTGGGGACAGGGGCAACCAGGCAGGGCACCCGAGTTTGGAGGCCCTGGGGAAGAAGCTAACTGGGCTGGCCTGGCTATGGAGAATGAAAGCTGGAGTGCTGAGCCTCCCTAGTGGCACAACTGGTTAAGTGCAGCACTACAGGGCTGTTGGCAGCTGCGGGGTGAGTTTGATGCCTGGTGGGAGATTCCCACATGGTACGGCAGACCTTTTCTGCCTCGCCCGCTGCTCCCCTCAGCAGTGTATTTCTGTCGATCTGCCTGTTCTCCTCATTCTGTCTCTGGTGAACCCTCTGTGTCCCACACCTCTGGCCTGCACCCCAGCTGTATGCATAAATAAATAAATCTTAAAAAAAAAAAAAGCTGGAGTACTCAGGCCCTCTTCCTAACCCCACCCCTCAATATCTGTCCATAGGGGCTGACTCAGCCCATTCTGGGGCCCAGAACCTCCTATTCAGAGCCCTGAATAGATCCTGGGGCCTCTGTGCCTTAGTCATGAGGTCTGAGGGGGGCAGGGACAATTGATAAAAGGCACTGGAGATGGTTCCCACACCCTTCCTCAGAGCTGCTGCCCACATACAGCCCCTAACCTGGGCCCTGCTCTTTTCCCTCAGAGGGCCCGGCAAGAAGCTGGTTTCCAGGACCCTGTCATGAAGATGGGCGTGGAGTGGGAGGGCCTGCATTGGACCCTGAAGGAAGTCCCCTACATCCTCTGCTGCTGGTGTGTCAAAGAGCTGCTGGATTAAAGGCAGCATGGACTGCCTGCTCCCTGCTGGCACCATGGCTGGCATTACTCAGGCAGACAGAGGAGGGCAAACAGTAGACATGGCTGCAGCCTCTGTGGCAAAACCAGCCTCTCAGCTTCCCAGTCTCTTCTTTAGCACCCACCCAACCCCTGTTAAGACTCCTGGGCCAGCTGTGCTTGACCAAGGATGGACAATGAGTAATGTGGATCCTGCTTTGAGATTGGGCTATCTATTAGCACTGCCTCATCACTGGGCCTCCTTTGCAGCCCCCAATCTAGTGGGCCTCTGGGAGGGAGAGGCTGGGCCTGCTGTTTAGGACCCCACTAAGACCTGGTAGGCAGGACCTGGCACTCTGCCACGCCAGAGAACAGCAAGCCCACCTACCCAGATGGTTGATCTGGCCTCTTAGTGCCAGGAATGGGCCGCTTCCTAATATCTGAGTTTGAGACTCACTGAACTATACAACAAATAGGTCTTGAGGCTAAAAGCCCTAACTGTCTAAAAGGGAATCCAAAAAAGTCCACCCTAAAGGGTCTTAGGCAGGCTGCAGACCAGGGAGGGAAGGAGCGCATCTTGGATAGAAGAAAGGAAAGCCTGACACACTGTGCCTGGGCGGAAGCGTGGAGGGTGGAAAGGCCAGCTTCCTCCCAACCTGCAGGGAGGCAGGGACCCGCTTGCACAGGGTCTTCTGTGAGGCCCTTGTTAGAATGGGAAACTGAACAAAAGACTTGGATCTAGACAGCTCTCCTGTGTCTGAGGGTCTTAAAAGCACTGGGCCTGCCTGTGCTGGTCCCCAGCCCACCAGCCCTTCTCCAGTCGGCACACAAAGTGGCAAGAGAAAGACTCTTGTGTGGCCACAGCACAAGGGCTTTTCACGGTGCAGCTCAGCCAGGATGCAAGCAGCCAGCACAGAATGGACGCTTCACTTTCCCTCACAGCGACCGACAGTACATGCTCCCAGTGGTAGGCACGTCCAGCCATTTCATTGCCTTGCTCTTGCTCACCAGTGTGCCCCCACACAGTCCCCCAAAATCTCAGAGCCAGAAAGAGTACTTGTTCCAAGTGGCCCTGGGATCTCACTCAGCACGCCCTGACTCCTCTTGGGACCCACTTATCGCCTTCTTCTTTCTCACCTGGGGCACTGGCCTGGAGATGGAGTTTAGGGCCCACCTCCCACACCCAGGGACTGGTGCTTCCTCAGCCTTCTTCTTAGTTAACTCCTTTTTCTCTGGGCTTCTTTTCTTTGTTTTTGTGAAGATAATAAACTAGCTTCACGCTAATAAAGAATTCCTACAGTAAAAAGTAAGCCTCCCTTACTCTCAAACCTACCCTCCAAGCCCCAGCTCACCGTCCTGCAGGTAACCATGTATACGAGTCTCTCGGAGCACCTTCCAGATAGTCTAGGCATAAGCTGCATCTTCATTCACTTAGCAAATATGGAATGTCTACATGTCAATCTGGGTGCTTTGAATCCAGCAGTGAACAGAATAGATCACTGTAGTCACCAAATTGACATTCTAGTAGGTAAAGCTAGAAAATAAATTATAAACCTAAGTAAGTTTATCGATGTTATTATGCCATGGGTGCTATGGAAAAAAAGAAAATGTGGAGCTGGGGTTGGGAGGGGGCCAGTCATGGAGTGCCTAGCAAGCCATGGTGAAAACTTGAGCTTTTATGCTGAGTGAAATGAGGAACTGCTGCAAGGTGTTGAGCATGAACTGATTCTTTATTTTTTTTTAAAGATTTATTTATTTATACATACAAAAGCTCAGGTGTAGGCCAGAGGCGTAGGGGCAGGGGTGTGAGAGGATTCACCAGAGACAGATCAGGGAGCAGAACAGGTGGATCTACTGAAGTACACTGCTGAGGGGAGCAGCGGGCAAGACAGGAGAGGTCTGCTGCGCCATGTGGCAAGCTCCCTGGCCAGGGATCACTAGTGCTGCAGTGGCTGCGGATAGCTTCATAGTGCTGACATTTAACTCCTTGCGCCACCAGGGAGGCCCTGATTTTTTATTTAGAAAGCTCATTGGCTACTGTGTGAGAACAAACTTTAGAAAATCAGGGGTAGATGTCAGAGAACTATTAGGAGGTAATGGGCACAATCCAGACATGTTGGTACCTCAGAGCAGGCCTGAAGCAATAGCAGTGGTGAGAAGCAGTTGTCCTCTGCTTAATGCTTTGCTCTGTTCCCTTCCACACCTTATACAGGCTCCAGACCAGAACATGTAGAGCCTGCCTATCTTTCTCACAGCAGCATAGTACTCCAGCTCCAGGTTATTTCTTATCTCTGGCATCCACAAAACGCAGGTCTGTGCTCCAGCCTGGTTCCTTCAGGGCCCCATCCCTGCCCCAGGACACAGCAGTGAGGAGTCAGGTCCTGAGTGCAACCAGAGAGAGGTTAGTAATCTGTATCCGGGGCTCCTGCCTCCCCACAGCTTGTATCCTCTTGGCCAGTTCCAGTACTTTCACTACTCCAGCGCTGACCCTCTGCTTTCTTTTTCCTTTCTTAGGAAAGGAAAAACAGGGGCAGTGCCTAGAGGTGCCTCCTTGAGTCTGAAATCTGGGTATAAGAGTCTTTGCCAGCGGAGGGGATGTCTGGCAAAGACCGCTGGGGAAGTGGTTGGTGGAGGGAGGCAGAGCCCCAGGCTGTGGTCTGTGGTAGGAGGGTGGTAGGGAACTGGAGGGAGAGGAGGAGAGACAGCCAGAGACCCAAGTAGAATGTCAGAGATACAAAGAGAGGCCTGAAAGTGAAGAAACTGAGGAGACGGATGGGGAAAGAAACAGAAACCGCACATGCCAATCTGAGACCCCTTTGGACACTTACAAAGCCCACTGAGCCCTACAAAGGCTACTTCAAACGTAGGCAGGACAAGGATAATTATTCCATGTTGATGTGAAAGAAACAGGCCCAAAGATGTAAAGTGGCCTATCATATCCCCAGCACACTCCAGGAGGGTAATAATTTAGTGAAGCCAGAGTTCAGAATCTCAAATTCAGGACTTCGCCAGGTTAGCCTGCCTTCCTCTTCTGAGCTGGTGCTGGTGGGGATAGTGGCCTAGATGGGATGGGAGGCAGGGCCAGGCAAGCAAAAGTGTGGCCAGTAGTTGTAACCACCCCCATCTGCACCTAGTCCAAGCTCTCCCACTTCTGCCTAAGTGGAATAGCCAGCCCCTTGAGGATGCAGTAAGCTCTCTGTTGTCCGTTTGTAAAATAAACCCCATGTTTGTTGTTGCTGTTCCTGTAGTCTGAGGTCCCTTGCAATTGTGCACATGGGTAAGAACCCACAGACAGTGACCTGTCCTCTTCCTCAGTTCTACCTCAAAACTTCCCTAGTTCTTGGTTGCCCTGTTCACTTTGGGGGTCCCGGCTACCTCCTTTTCACTTAATACAAGTCAGGAGATGGCTGGTCCACAAAGCCCACTACTAGGGGAAAGAGATGCAGCAGCTTCCCTTCAAGTTTCTCTTCCCAACTGGATTATGACAAGTTTGGGTTGTGAGTGTCCAAACTACTCTCTCAGTTCTCAGGGGAACTCAGTGAGGTGGGGGAAGTTAAAGGGGAGCAGCATGCCAAGTTAGGAAGGACTAAGTAAGAACTCATCGATCATTTGGTGGGCTGGGACCCCCTAGCGGTGGTTAGGAGGTAAGGGAATAAGCGGGGTAAAATGGGGGAGAGTCCAAGCAGAGCTGCAAGTGACCCCTAAAGTGACACAGCGTGAAGAGAAGCCTGATATTCAGGCTTCCTAGTGGACTATACCAGATCTAGGACCCTCAATATTGAACAATAGTGGAGAGGGGTCATGGTGAAGTGGTCCGAGGAGCCGCAGAATAAATTGGATAGCATATAATGATCTTGGGAGGGTCTTAGGTTTTCCCAGTAACACAGAAATTGGTGGGAAGGAGTGTGACAGTAGTTTTGCTACCGGGAAGATCCCTCAACAGTGGGAGCCTGCAGGAGTAGTAGGGGTCTTTTACCCTGCTGCTCCAAACAAGTCTGTTGTGGCTAGTTGACTTTTAACAAGTGTGTTTCCTGCAGCCAGCCTCTTTCCCCACAAGTCAGTGGTGCCAAACAGACTTATGGGAGGGGCACCCTGAAAGAGGGGCAAAGCCAGGGTCAGGGTCAGAAGCAGAGCGGAGAAGAGAAGCAGGAGAGCAGAAGCAGAGAGCAGAACAGGAAAAGCAGGAGAGAAGAGCAGAGAGGCCTCAGAGAACCCCGAAGAGAAGCAGAGAGGAGAGAAGGAAGCAGAAGAGAGACCAGCCCCAGAGAGAGGACACCAGCCCCAGAAGATGACAAAGACAACCACCCCGGCTTCCAGAAGACAGAAGACGGTTCCAGAAAGAAGAGGAAGACTGTTCTTGGCCTTTGGGGAGGAAAAGAAGCCAGAAGACTCTGTCAGGGACAGGCATGTGGTCCTCTCTGTGAGGTTACCTGAAAGGAGCACCAGAGGCCCTGGGCCTGATGTCTCAGGGAGCTGTTTGTTGGTGAGAGACCAGTAGTGACCAGCACTCCTGGTGACGAGTGGCGACTCTTATGGGATAGCAGGCCCCTTGTGGGTGCAGTAAGCTCTCTGTTTCCCGTTTGTAAAATAAACCCCATGTTTGTTGTTGCTGTTCCTGTAGCCTGAGGTTCCTTGCAATTGTGCACGTGGGTGAGAACCCACAGACAGTGACCTGTCCTCTTATCAGGCACGGTCCTTTGCTGCTTGTGGCCTTTTGGGGCTTTTGGTGGCTCTTGCCTCAGAGCCTGGGCAGTTGTGTCTTGCCTGCCCCCCTTTCAGTTGGCGATCACCGAAGGACTGGACAGAAGGATGTCCAGTCCCTTTGTGGTCGCCAACAAAAACGGGCAGGACAGGCAGTCCTGCCACGGGTACCAATGTAAACAGGGTGGGGGAACGGACACAGGGGTGCCCAGTCCCTTCATGGTCGCCAACTGAAAGCGGGGCAGACAAGACACAACTGCCCAGGCTCTGAGGCAAGAGCCACCCAAAAGCCCCCAAATGCCACAAACAACAAAGGGCAGTGCCTGGTAAGAGGACAGGTCACTGTCTGTGAGTTCTCACCTGTGTGCACAATTGCGGGGGACCTCAGGCTACAGGAACAACAGACATGGGGTTTATTTTACAAACAGGGGAAACAAAGAGCTTACAAGGGGCTCTATCTCACCCAGAATTGCCACTGGTCCCCAGGAGTGGTGTCAGAGACACCCAGTGCCAACAGTCCTCCGTGAGACGCTGGGCCACACCAACAAACAGCTCCCTGAGACACCAGGCCCAGGGCCTCTGGTGTTCCTTTCAGGCAACGTCAGAGACAGGACCGAGGCCCAGTCCCTGACAGAACCCTCCGGCTTCTTTTCCCTCCTCGGAGGGCGGCTGCTAGATGCTTCTTTTCCTCTCTGGAGGCCAGGAACGGAGTCTTTCTCTTGTTTCTTCGGAGTATGGACCGATCTTCTGTCTTCTCCCAGAAGCCGGTGTCATTGTCCTTGTCATGGTCTTTTGGGGCTGGTTTCTCCTCTCTTCTGCTTCCTTTTCTCAACTCTGCTTCTCCCCTGGGCCCTCTGCTCTCTGAGGCTTCTCTGCTCTTCTTCTCCCCTGCTTTTCCTGCTCAGCTCTCTGCCTCTGCTCTCCTCTCCCCCTGACCCTGGCTTCTCCCTTCTTTCAGGGTGCCCCTCCCATAAGTCTGATTGGCACCACTGACTTGTGGGGAAAGAGGCCGGCTGCAGGAAACACACTTGTTACTTTAAAGGTCCATTAACAACAAACTTGTTTGGGCAGAGGAAGGGTGCAGGAAATATACTTGCTACATTAAAGGTTAATTAGCCACAACAGACTTGTTTGGAGCAGCAGGGTAAAAGACCCCTACTGCTCCTGAAGGCTCCCACTGCTGAGGGATCTGTCCGGTAACAGTTTCAGGAATGAAGCCAGGGAGTGCAAACCACCAAGGGCTTAGTTTCTTATTTGCGTTCTAATTTGCATCTCGTTGGGACTAAGGTTATTTCCCCTTCCAGATAAGAAATCTCCACCCCCTTTCTCAATTACTACCAGCGGAGACTTTCTATTCCAGAGTCTTTGCTAACTTCGGGGGCATACCCATTTTCTGCACCCCCTGACGTCCTCTCCTCGGTACTCTCCACCCTTCGCCCTTAGCTCTTTCCCTAACCCAGCTTCAAAGCTGCGACCCGAACTCCTAGATGGGTTGGAGGAGCCGGGGATCTGCGCCTCCTGGTGGCTCGAGAGAGGAGGCTGAGGGCAGAGGGGTTCCGCTTCGCTTTCTTTGGGACGTGGAGTTTTGGAAAATGTTCCCCCAGCTTCCTGAGGCTAAATTTATCTCTCCCGGCCCTGGGGGGCGCAGAGATCCCGGCGGCGATTAGCGCTGCGCGGCGCGGCGGCAGGCTCCCACCCAGAGGCCCGGAATAGGCGCCGAGTTATAAATAGTGCAACCCGCAGGTGTGGGGGGAGTCGGGGGGAGGGGGGCAACCCTGGCAGCCACGGTCCCTTCAGGTGGGTTGGGCGGTCGCGGTGGGGGCGCCGGGGGGCGCCGGGCGGCCGCGGGGGGGGGGTTACTGCGGTCTGAGCGCCCCCAGCGGTTTCCTGGGCGGCGGGTATTTCGAGGGAAGCGGAGGCAGTCTGTAGAAGGGGGTTGTGGGGAAGAGGTGGGCGCCGCTGCTGTGCTGCGCTCCGCTTCCAGCTCAGCCCCCCCCATGTTCCAAAACAGGCCCCCAGACCCCTTGATTCAGGACCCCGCCCAGGCAGAGCCTTGCTTTCCTTCCTGCCAAAAGCCCTCTCCTAGTTCTGCATCTAACTCTTCTGCAGCTGCCACTTGGCGCACGTGGCCCAGCCAGTTGGAGCACCTGGCCGTCATTCAGATAGCTGTCCCCAGCCCCAGTCCTTCCCAGAAGGGGTTAACTCCCATCGGGGTTCTCATTCCTCTTTGGTCAAACACCTTACTCCAAGGATTTTTAACCCACCTCCTGCTGGTTTTTCGCCAAAAATTAAGAGTCCGCAGGTCACCTGAATATCTAAATATGAACGTGTGGGTCTGCAACACTCCTCTACCCCCAGGAGGCCCCAGCAGGCCCTACACCTGCCCTCCAGTTCTCAGTTCCAGGCCGGGCTTAGTGACAGGGTGGAGGCGGACGCAGGCCCCAGGGGCCCCACCAGAGTTTCGTGGGAGGGGGCGGGCCCCCCAGTCAGCGTTTCTTGGCCAAGGCTGTCTCCGTGGTTATGCGCGGGAAGGGCCCAGAGTTAGAGGGAGGTAAGCGGGAATTTTAAGTCGGGGTTCCCCCGCCGACTTCTGAGCTCTGAGGGGAGCTGCGTGGATGAGAAAAGACAAACTTGGGAGGGGGTGACTGAGGAACTAACAGGAAGTTCCAGGACCGTGGAAACTCAAGTGGGGCAATGCTGCCACTGAAAGATAGATTGGATCCAACGAGACTCAGGAAGCGACCCCCAGAGATGGGGGAAGTGGAGAGCCGGAGGCAGTGGGCTAGTGCCAAGGCGCCCGCCCTTCTATTGCCTCTGGAGGGCCTGATTCTCCGCTCCCAAAGTTACTTTCTTGCCGTCCCCTTCCTTCAGCTGTCCCCTTCATATTATAGAAGCCTTCCCTCTCCACTTCACTTATGAGTCTGGCACTGCCGTCAGGTCCCTGGCACAGCCCTTCCCCAGGCTAGCGCGAAAACGATGGCCGAAGAAAAGAGGGAAAAACTCTGGCCTGAACCCCACCAGCTCCCGGCCTTTACAGACCAGAATCTGTCCAGCGGAGCCGATTAGAAAACCCGGAGCTGCCACCAACCTCGGGACCGAAGGGGGATAGGGACGATCGGAAAACCCGGAGCGGATTGCCCAGGTGGGAGCGCCCCATGCCTGCTGCTACCCTCTCTGTCCTACAGCCCCCCTAATTCTCCAGTGAGATAATGTCTGGGGTGGGGGGCTGTTTGGTTTGGCCTGGACTCTCCGGGGTGCCTCACACTTTCCGCCCCTGGCTGGGGCGCAGGGCAGCGGCCCCGAGGCTGAGTCACGGCCTAAGAGAGGGAGGGAGGGACCGGGACTCCGCCCCTCCCTCTGCGCGGGGATCCCGGGTCAGCCCGGGTGAGGGCCAGGGCCCCCCTGGCGCCGCCCATTGTGGTCCAACAGGTTGAGCTGGTGTCCCGCGGAGCCACCTGCTGGAAAGGGAGGGAGGCCCCCTGCGGAGGGGGTTGGGGAGGAGAAAGCGAGTCCGACCCGGTTCGGCCTGGCGGGCCACGGGAGAACGGAACGCGGCCAGAGGTAGCCGGATTTGATTCAGTTTCACATTAGTGGAAGGGGGTCTTTGGGGCTACATAGCAGCGAAGACCCAGCTGGAATTGGGCCTCACAGATTACGTTCTTTAGTGGGGGGGGGGGGTACTTAAGTCACTTAAGTCCTATCCTGTTTGCCCACCCCCCCCAAACCCACACACAACCCTAAAACATCTAGACCCCCCTTGCCACCTCGGTGTCTGAATGAATCCAAGTCAAGACAGCTCTCCTTGGAGACTCAGTTTCTCTACCTCGGGAACAGGCGGGATGGAGGCCGGGAGCTGGAGCGTGAGCGCGCCTCCCCCTCTCCCTTCGTGGACTCGGTCCCTCCCCTCTGACAATGCCAAGGCCGCAGCGGGCACCGGCTGGAGCGCAGAAGCTGCTTGCCCAGGACGCAGTTCCCTCCCCGCGGGGCGCCGTCACGCGTGGGGAGGGACGCAGGGTGCCCGCAGCTTCTACTCCCCCGTCCTGGTTGGGGGGAGGAGCGGGTAGGAAGCAGAGCTGATGGCCTAGTGGCTCCCTTCCCCCGACCTCCCGGGACCCTGACCTGATTACAGCCCCTCATGTAACCCCCTTCCCTCAATACCCTAAGTCCCCGCCTCACCCCCACATAGCCTGTCTTTAACTTCATACCCTTTCCTCCCGAGTTGCTGACCCTAAAGAAGCCCCTCTTGGAGGAGTGGGAGCCCTACATGGGGGTGTTCGGTTCCCGGCCCGCTGCGGACACTGCCCCCTCCCTTTTCCCTTCCTCCAGGTTTCGGGCCAGCCCCTCTGCTCCGCCCCCTTCTTGACCAAGCGTGGGTGGGACCCAGTTAGGATGGGCGGGTATTCAGACCAATAGGAGGACAGGGCGGTGGCGCGTAGGGGGCGGAGCGAAGCTGCAGCGGAGGGCTGGATGGGGGTCGGGGG